>JBAGKO010000015.1:21969366-21979796 GCA_037177275.1 Acacia concinna
ACCATGATTCTTGCAATATAACCTTAATTAATCTAGATAGGTCAATTGACATGTAGTTATGGCCCAAATGGGAAAATGTTAGATATTTTAATATATATTATCACATTTATTAGTTATTATTTTAGAAAATAATTAAATATCATTTACTGTGACCCATAAGTCAAATTTAGGCCCAATCAAGATTATGGTTTTTATTTTGGCTATTTAAGTGATTTTCTGATGGTGAAAAACACACGTGTAAAAGTTCACAGCAAAAAATACTAAGTATTAGATACAGAAATTCTAACTGTCTCTTGAGGTTCCCTGACTGGCCACGATTGTCTTACAATCTCTATTATTGTGCCTTACAGTTAGTCAGAAGAGTCCTGATAAACTGTTTTCTTTTAACTAGAGTTTGTTTTGCAGTTATTTATTTGTCCAGAGATTTGATTTCCTGACCAAGAATTAGCAATGGCTAAAGGTATTTAGTTTTTTGCTGTATTTTTTAATGAATGAATTATTCTATATCTGATTATTATGATTTAATTTATCCTACAAGACTCAGTTGAATCAAAATTATTTAAGGAAAAATTTTAAGTTAAATTTAAGGAAATTCGCAAAAGTATGATGAGTCGATATTAAAAAAAAAAAAAAACAAGTTCACCTGCCATTTTTTATTCACTATATTAATATAGTTGCATTGTTTACCTGGTTTCTCTCTATAAATGGTATCATGTCAAACAAACATCCAATGCACATTTACCCTTATGACTCCACCCATCTTTTACTTTTTTAAAACTGATATTTTATCAATTCGCCACCCCCATAAATTGACAAAAAAAAAAAAAAAAAGACTCTATCCATCCTTATTGAGCTTAATATGGTATCATACACGAATATTTATTTAATGTGATTGGATTACTGTAAATTAAACCCTCAGTTTTATTTAATTAATAGAGAAATCGTTATACTAATTTTTGCAAAAATTAAAAGATATTGAATGAAGATATGGCAAGAAGAAATATTTTATTATTATCTATACTCATAATTTATTACAATCAAATAATCACTCTACAATACAAAGTTCTCAAATATATTATTATTTTCTATACGAAGTCTAAAAGAAAATATGTCTAAAAAAAATTAGAGAGGCTCATTGCCTACTACTTTGGTTGATCTTTATGTGGGCTCAAATTCCAATTTCTAGGACATTATGACAAAATATTGGTGACACTAAATAAATAAGTTTTAACTAATAATGCATGGCTGCTAATTTAACATAAAACAACTAAAATCCTTGCAATATAATTATATATGTATATGCATAGAAAAACTCATAATTATCTAAAATACCATAATTTTATCACTTAGACATATTAGGGCATCCCACAGGTGGATATACAATAATTCACACACAAAACTTAGCCCATAGGACAGTTCACTCAACAATCCTTTATGGTGAGATCATAATCGTTATGGATACACTAATATAATATTCCTTGCAGATTTCCATATAATTCCAATTCACTTTCAAATATAAGAAGTATTTAGATCAATCAGCTACATCACATAGAGAGTATAAATCATTTAAAATAATCTTTGAGAAATATAAATAAAAACAAAGAGTATCACTAAGTAAGAATACTCTTACATTTTGCAGCATGTTCTCTTTCTATTTTCGTCACTTTCTTGTTCTTATTACTTCATGTATATTCCATTTGGAAACCAATGGGGTCTATATTTCCTACTTATTTTCCAAGCAAGGCTATGCTTATCTAACAACAACAACAATTGTTTTATATGTACACATTTTCAGGATGCTATATATTCTAGAATCACAATTGAAAGAAGGCATTGACAAAACTATTGTTGGATGAGAGTTGGGGCTTATAGGTGGAAGAGGGAAAATCGGAGACAATGGCACAGGGAAGTTTCATGAAATCAAGGCTGAGAACCATGGATCCTAAGAATGCTGAGATAGTCCCTCTTATTGTTGAAATCTTTGTGTTTATTGTTGAGATGGTGTTGAAATATTTCAAGCATGTTTGGTAGCCACTTAAAGTGGCTTCTCATAAAAATAAAAAATAAAAAAAGTCACTTTTTGAATATGAGTGTTTGACATGAGCTTCAAGAAAGAAGCAACTTATAGGAAAAGTAGCTTCAAAAATACAAGCTGAGAGAAGTGACTTATTAAAAAAAGTCACTTCTCCTACCTCTAATAAGTTATTTTTTTTCAACTCTCAATTCAAACACAAGTCACTTTTTCTACCCTCAATAAGTGACTTCTGCTACCTCCAATCCAAACACAACAACTTTTAATAAGTCACTTTTTTATAAAGGCACTTTTGATAAGTCAATTAAAAAAATAAGTCACTTATGAAAAGTCACATTTAAAAAACCCATTCATGTGGGGAAGAGTAATGTGGGATGATTATAGTGCTGAAAATAGGGCTCTAGAATCTTTTTATATGAAAAGTTATGTTTGGATTGCAGTTTTTGTCTGTGAGAGGGAGAGTAGTAATGTTGTGCTTCAAACTACTAATGCATGGTTAATAGTGTCAGTTAAGAATAACCACCTTGCACCTGTTCAGTATATTTGTATGCGTTGTTCATCTTTAGCTTAATCTGTGTCAGTTCAATGTGTTCATCATCATTGTCTGGTGTTCATCATCATTGTCCATATTCACGCTAGACATGAGTCAGTTCAGTGTATGAAAATATTGTTCATCTTTATGCTGACGTTATAATCTTGTCAAATGTTTTTCTGGTATGAGGTTAATTGTTGTTCTCCTTAAGAATTATCTTGTCTCAAGGAATTTAATTAGAAACCATTATTATATATGGATTCCCATTAAAACAAGTTTGATAGCTAGTTGGATTATTAAAACTTCATTGAATTGAACTTACCCTTTGAATTGGGCATTTTGACCTCTATCTCAAGTGTAATCTTTATCAATGTTCATGAAGTTTTTACTTGTCCAATTTTAAGATACATCCACTTTGAAGACTTTGTAGTTGTTGGTTTTCTAAATCTGTTTGTTATTTATGTTTCAAATCTGTTTGTATTTTCATTTTGAGGGTCCTTGTTCTATTTGTTGTGTTTGAGACCTTTTAACTTCTCCAAGTTATTTATATAATATGGTTCTTTGCTGTTTAAAAAAAAAAGGTTCTAACAAAAACTTTTGAAGACAAGAAACGAGTGACAAGTTCAATATGTTAAACCAAGTCCTCAACGTAATTAAGATAATTCTCAATTTTGTAAACTCAGACAAATCATCTCAGATCTCAATCCATATTAATCATATAAAAAGGATTTTAAAATACTCCCACCATCCCTAATTATAAGTTTCAAATAATCAATTTACGGTTATAAAAAAAAAAAGCAGTTAAAACCAGTTAACAGCAATAAATATAGATATATTTTCTAACTATGCCCTTATTTGTAAAGAGGATAAGTGAGAGATTACAATAAATATAACACATAGTTAAGAGGTAGAGTTAGAAAAGTGCATTAGTGCAATAAAAGCTTTGGCAAATCTAAAACAAAACTTATGTTTTGGAACACACCTATTCACAATTGGGGAAATTGCAATTTGGTCCTAAGAAAAGGATTTTACAATCAAACGATTCCATAAAATCCCGTAAATACAAAAAAGTCTTAGAGTTGTCAATAAAAATCATGGAGTGGTCAGAGACAACTTCATATTCTTAATATAGAGTTGTCAATGTTTAACATAGAGTTGTTAATAAAATGTATATTTTGTGATGAAAGGAGCTCATACAATATTGGTTTACGCATAATTTGTACTAAGCATAATTTCCAAAATCAAATGAATAGCAAACAAGTAAACATGAATGATTAAAAAGTTTCAAACCACAATGAAACAAAAGAGAGCCTCCACGTTCAAATCTTCAAAGACAGAATGAGGAAGCACTGCTTAGGGAACCCATATCCATGGCCCTGTTAACCAATGGGTACATATGCATACACTATTATATGAAATTTGAGATCAAACCATAAAACATGGATTAATAATTTGATTAACCCATATTCATGTGTCATAAAGTTCAATAGCCACACACACACACACACACTTAAAAATATAGTTGTAGAGCCATACCCATAAGAACATATCAATGTTGGTCATGAAATGCATGAGAAGATGCATAAGTTTCACAAAACAAACACATTACATTCCCAAATTAACCTTACTATTTTGGCATTCAGCAAATGCCAATAATTACTTCTGTTGGCAAGGGATTCTCAAAAAAGATTCTCTCAGCTTCCTCCATGGCTCTACAAACCTTGTGTATTGGCTTCTTGCTCCCACCTAATGCAATGCCAAAGGAAAATAGAACAAACTTGTAACTAACCATTCAGGAGTTGAAAGAGAGAAAAAAGCAAGAGAAGGTGGGAGTCATTTCTCCATCCCCAAGACTTGACCAAAAAACAAAAAAAGCTGCAAAATTGTTGCTTTGCAAACTCCCTCTAGTCTATGATACACGTTTCTTTCAACCAACTCAATGAAACCAACCAAGAGCGGTTAACTCATTAAATCTATCTTAAAATTGGAAAAGAAAATTCCAATTTTGCCTCTATTAAGAAGTGTGAATTAAAAATAATAATACCAGGAGTAATAATTAAGTATTAATTAAAAAGGTAAAATTGACAAATAAGCATCAATTACTCTCCATGCGACTCACATTGTAGACCAAAGAATTTTTCTAAAAGGCGACTTATATTTTAGACTAGAGGGAGTATTAGTTAGGATAATGAAGTTTTGTAACTTCTTGCTACTTTTGCTACCTAGTCGCTTAAATGAACCGGTGGCGTAGAGGCGACCCGGTAAATTGTCACTTGAAATTTGAATTTCTGAGTGAGCTCAAACTCACAAACATCACCTACTTTCAAGTCATTATCCTTACAGAATTGCTTCCATCCCCAAGAAAATTCAGCACTCTGTTGTTGTTTATTATAACTTCTGAATGCGTACCCAACAGTCCAATCTTTATCTTGTGCAACAAGTGTGACACTCTTTGTAGCATTATTACGAAGATGTGCTTTTGCATATTCAACCGGCACACGCTGCCAAAGAAAGAAAGCAGAATAATAATTATAGTAATAGTAATAATAGTGATAGTAGTAGTAGTAGGAATAATAATAATTAGCAAGTAATGACTTAGGAAATACCCAAAACAAAGTAGTTAGTGTTCAGGTCAACATATGTCAAACATTTAAAATTGGACACTTCTAAACATTGATAAAATGGGATTGATAGTATCTATGTTTTCTACCACATTGGGACATGAAAAGTACTTGGTAATCACAATTTTTTGGTCTCTTTTATCAGCGCTAATCACATAAATTTAGGGTATCGAGACAGTATATAGCAATTTTCATCAACAAAATTTTAAACATATTACAATTGTCATATTAGGAACTAACGAAGTTTGTAAACTATAAGGACCTAATTATTAATTTTCAAATCACAGGAACCAAATTAAAAATTAAGTGAAATTATAAGGACCAAAAGTATATCTTATCTACAAGTAAATAATATGGTCTTGATCATCTTGCCATTTAACTATATTAAAAAGGCCATCAAACAATCAAGGTTTGCAATTCTAATTCAGCCTACTATGAAAAGCTTCTTTTGTTCATTTATTTAACTAAATAACTTCGTAAAAGTACACATACAACTACACTGAAAGAACAAATATTAACAACAGCAACAACAATTAAAGAAAGGCTTACCAGGTATGATGTGCCATGAATGTGAGCATGAGTCATCATTACCGTAAAATGACGATTTTCAGATATGGAAGGTTTAGCCTTTTCAAGAGGTGGATCTTGCATCCTGCTGCTCTGCTTCTTTTCAAAAGAGTCAACTTTCTTTTTTTGTTCAACAACAGAGTTAACTTTCAGATTTCCTGCAAATGAATGAAAGATTATAAGTCATCTCTCTCTCTGCTTTTAACCATACATCACCAAAGCAAATGGATTCATTACAGATAAACCAATTTACAAAGTTAATACCCTTTTCAGCATCTCTTAAAATATGTACTTTGAATAATGAGGAATCAATCAGTTCAAATGCACAAGCATGCCCCTCTTCCAACCCACTTTCCTTCACAAACGTCCTCCAGCCTTTTCCAATTTTGGGAAACTTATACTTAGCATGCCAAATTCTCCCATCCAAGGTCTCAAGTTTCACAACTTCACAATCTTCCTCCAAATTCTTTTTAGCAAATTCTCTAGGAATTGGCTGTGAAGAGAATATAAAACATTTGAGATCTAAGAATAGTAGTTAATTCTTGCACCAACCAAAAGCTGCAAATAAGTGTTTTACATTGTTGGTAGAAGCTAACTAGATTCTAATAAAAAACTCACCAAATAAGAGCTCGGACCGATATATGAAGGTTGCATGACCATAGTGAAATAGGGCTTATCGGTATTGAAAGAACTAGAACTCTCCAAAGCAATGTTCTTTTTCACAGCAGTTAATACTTTCTTCATTTTATTCTCAGAATTCAAACATTTACTCTCATTAAAAATTCTTGTTCCTGTGCCTCCTGTACAATTTTGAGCAGTGTCATAGAAACTCCTTAATTTTAAGCCAACTTCAGTCCCCCACAAGGCAATTCAATCCACAAATTAAAAAGGTAAAGCAGATAACAAAATCACATACCTTCAGATTTGTGCTGAGAAAATTTCAAGCCTGCATTGGCTGATTTCTGAAGTTTGGTTCCTTCAAATTGCATGTCTTCAGTTTTCATGCCCACCAGCACATTCTGCGGATTGAAGCTTCTCATTTCAGCATCTTCATCTGTAGTACTTCTCATCTTATGAGGCCTAGGCGTATTGTCTTTCGTCAGTTTTGTTCCTTGAAATTGCCTGTCTTCAGTTTTCGTGCCTGCAAGCATCTTCTGATGATTGAAGCCTTTCATTTCACCATCTTCATCTGTAGTACTTCTCATTTTCTTATGAGGCCTAGAAGGTGACAAGGGTGTGTTATCTGTCTTCAGTTTTGTTCCTTCAAATTGCCTGTCTTCAGTTTTCATGCCTGCAGGCATCTTCTGCTTATTGAAGCTTCTCATTTCACCATCTTCATCTGTAGTACTTCTCATTTTCTGACGAGACCTAGAAGATGACGAGGGCATATTGTCACTAGCCTTAGGGCTTTGAGGCATCTCATCCCAGATTTTGATTATATTATCACTGATATTATCAAGGTTGTCCATAGGGCTTGGATGCATCTTGTTCAAGATTACAACCGTGTCATCATTGAGATTATCAAGGTTGTCCTCTTGACTAGAGCTGTCCCCAGACAAAGGATACTCTATTTCTAGGGCACTCTTGTCAATTATGTGCACACCAAGTTGAGAAGTTCCTCCATATTTGAATAGAACCAGATAACCAACATCTAGAGAGTAAAAGTTAGCAAATTCTTTCCATCCCTTTTGAAACCAAAAATCATTACCACGTTTTGCCCAACACACTTTCCATTCTTTACCATCAGGAGACTTCAGACCCACTGGGTTGGACAAACATCTTCCGTATCTCACTGTAAATTTGCTCGGTATCATCTGTCAAGAAGAAATAATGAGTAACTTATAGTCTGGAAACATATATACAAGTATAGTGATGGGATGCAATTTTGTGATAGTAAGGGCAAATATGGCTTTTCATTTAGTAACAATGGGTTTACTGTCGATTAGCTTTGATAGGTAGACCGAATTAGTTATAATCTAGCCACTTATATAGTGAATGTCAATTAAGGATCGAGAAGGCTACAATCTGAATTGTACTTTAAATTTTTATGGTGGGCCCGGGATATCATCGCTGGGCTGTATTCATGAGACCCTCTCCATACACACCGATGGTTGGGATCAAACCTCTAACTAGATGGTCAAGTAACCTAGCTAAGTTTCATTATTCATCCTTTTCTTCTAGCTTATAGCTCTCTGGTTCTGTCATATTGATTAAAACGATGTACCAAAAAAACACACACACACAACAAAAATGTCAAAAAGAAGAGAGAAAGTTCACGACTTTTGAACTTAAAAGATGGTACGTGTTCAAGAGCAATTGCGCAGTTACAACCCTTGTTTTTAATAATTAAGACTCGAGAATTATAATGGAAATACATGGATTCAACTTCACATCCCCCCTTCTCTGTGTGTATTTTTGAAGATACTTAAATTTAAAGGCAGGTTTGATCACAAATTTAAGCATGAAAGATCCATAAGAGACCATCCCTTTCCAAATCATTGTCAATGTGCAAGAGTCAACGAAGAAAAAGCGAGCACGAGTTTCAGGGTTTCGATTTCTGAAAAAAAACAAAAACAGATTAATTGTGTCAAAAAGATTATATTTTTTAATATAAAAAACAAAGAAGTAGTGATTCAAAGGTGAAACCCTGTTCATAGGCTTACAGAACACCTTTACAAGAAAAAAGGTGGAATCTTTCGCATGCATTTGGGTATATAAAAAGCTAAAAACAGAGTAAGGAAGAAGCACATCAACGAGGGGGGAGAGAGAGAGGTAGAGAGAGAAGGAAAGCTTACAATGGTATGAAGATCGGTTTTGGAGATGACTCTGTAGAAGTGGATGGGGCTGAAGGGGTCCTGGGAATTAGAAGCCATGGTAATGGCGTCTCTGCTTTTGCTTCACCACCAAGAAGCTTTCATCACTGTAGGTGTAACCGTGCAAGCATGCGTATGGGTTGTCTGATAATCTTTTTTTCTTTTTTCTTTTTTAAAATCTCATTTCACCTATTGATAAAAATAATGCTTTAGATTTTACATTTTATTAAATTATTATTTTAAATTTAAATAAAAAAATTAAATTATTGAAAATGATTACACTATGTATAATTGTAATTAAAAATTAGTAAACAAAATTAATTAATAAAAAACTATAATAATAGTTTTAAAAAATATTAAATCTTAGACTTTTTTTTTTTATGAGATAAGGTTTTGAGAAGAGAAAAGATTTTGATAAAATCTGCTGTAAATTCTGACTGCTGACAGTCAAGACGTTTTTTCTCAACTTATTGCTAATACTTTTATAATAATAATTGCTAATAATAATAGGAAAATTTACATTGAGGTCCTAAATAAAGAGCTTTACGTCAAATAGATCCCGTAAAATCACGTATTTGCAGTCAAGCCTCAAGTTTCAGGAGTTTGTTACTGTCAGGACCCAATTAACAACCCTGGAGTTGTTAATTGCGCATTTACAACATGAGGTTGTAATTTACAACCCCAGCCGCGGAAATTAAAAAATCTTGGGACCTAACTGTAAATACGTGATTTCATGAGATCTATTTAACATAAAATCCCTTATTTGGGACCTCATTGTAAATTTCTCATAATAATATTATTATTAGTATACTTGATTTTTATATTTCGATTATTTTTATTTAAAGTATAATATGTATAAATCTAAAAATCGAATTATATGATATCAAATTGAAGAAAAAGATAAAATTTACCTACAGAATATATATATATATATAGAGAAAGTATATATGTTTATTTTAAATTTAAATATTATTGGCGTGTTAAAACTTGTATGCTCAGAGCTATCAAAGATAAACCCTTAATTAAATAACAATTTTTTTCTTTTCGCAAATAACTCTTTATAATATTAATAACCCCTTGTTTTAATTTAAAGGATTTTGTTACCTTTTCCTTACGCTACCCTTTAATCTTTTTTTTCCCCATAACTTGATGCCCTCACTTGTTTCAAACTAAGGAACAAAAAATAGCTTGTTTCTAAAACAGAAAAAAAAGTATCTAAATCTCACTCAATAGAGATGGTTGAGCTTCATTTAACTAAAACATGTGGTATAGTTAGTGCATTATGTGGCATCCAATCCAGGTTAAATCTAGATCACATGTAATTAAAAAAAAAAGGATGGTTGAGCTTCATTTAATGTAAGAAAATAGAGTAAAGCATGTTTGATAACTTGTTTTTGAAACAGTTTTTTTTTATTTTTAAAAACAGAAAACTTATTTAAAAAGCTGTTTTTACTAAAATGTTTTTAAAAACAAGAAAACAAAAAAATATTTTTGAAAACTAAAAAACAAAAATAATTTGAAGTTTTTTTTCTTTTTAATTTTTTGAGGATATCACCTTCAAATTGCCTGTCTTCAGTTTTTGCGCCAGCAAGCATCTTTCTGATGATTGAAGCTTCTCATTTCACCATATTCATGTGTAGTAGTTCTCATGAGGCGTAGAAGTTGACAAGGGTTTGTTATCTGTCTTCAGTTTTGTTCCTTCAAATTGCCTGTCTTCAGCTTTCATGCCTGCAAGCATCTTCTGCTTATTGAAGCTTCTCATTTCACCATTTTCATCTGTTGATGAGGCCTAGAAGATGACGAGGGCATATTGTCACTAGCCTTAGGGCTTTGAGGCATCTCATCCCAGATTTTGATTATATTAT
>JBAGKO010000015.1:22018209-22045437 GCA_037177275.1 Acacia concinna
CTGTCATATATATATATATATGATTTATGGATGACACGTCTGGTTTATAACCGATATATATATAATCCAATATATAGCGATTTTAAACCGCCATATATATATGGCGAAAAAATATTTGGCGGTTAGTAACAGCCATATATTTCAAAAAAAACAACCGTCATATATAACATAATCTATTGTAGTGTATACATATTTTTTATATGTATCAATCTTTTTTTAATTTACCCTTATTAATACTCCCTCAACAATAATCAATAATTAAGGAAAAGGAAAAAATGTTCGAATTAAGGAAGATGATTCGAGTGTTTTAGAAAATATATGTTATATTAACTAAATTAACTTCCCTTTAATCTAATCAAATTAGATAAAAATATTTTATACTAAGGATTGGAGGGAGTAATATTTATAAGCTAGAGTGTGAAGATTTCTTTTACTCTATTTATAATATATAGTATTTTTTGCATAGATGTACAATTTTATCTTTTCATTATTATTGTGTGCATGTTAATTATCGAAAAATTATTATTGTGTGCATTTTGTACCATTCGGCATAGTGTATGCATGCTAAACATTGATAGAGATATGAAGTTTTAGATTTATTAAATGTAAGTCAAAATTAATAAAATTTAATGTTTTTCTTAATTTAGGTATAAGAGGTTGAGAATAGATTATAAATAAGAGGTAGGAATAATAATTAGTTGGCACCGGATTAGATCAACGTCCACAGAACATCGTATTGAATGAGATTGGGTTTCTCTTATTATCCATTCTCTCTAATTTTTTTTTTTCATAATCCCATATTTATCATTAGGTTGAAAACTTAAATGGTACAGTTCAGATTTAATATTTTATAAAATTATTACTATAAACATGTATAAGTAAATTTAAACTCTTAAAACCTAATTTATTCCATTCATAATTACAATACAGAAGAAATAAATAAATTTCTATTTATAAAATACTATGAGATTATGAGAAGATAATAATTAAAAAAAAGACAATAAGAGTATATCTGAATTTAGCCATCATTCTCGTATCTCTAGTCCCTTTCTTTTCTTCCAAATTCCGTTTGTTAAATTGTGATATGTGACAGTCTGAGGCAATTTTATCAGAATAAAATGAACAATAAAAAATTTTACCTATATACTACAAAGTTAAAATTATTTATCTATATATTACACTTAAAATCATTCACCAGGTGAACGACTTTCAAAATGTGAAGAAGTCGTTCACTTGAAGAATGACTTTTGTCTGACAGGGGAGGGAGGGAGGGAGGGAGTGAGCGCTATAGCCGTTCACTACTTGAATGACTTTAGCACTGACAGCTTTTTAATTTTACAAAGTTGTTCACCGTGTGAATGACTTTGCATTCACTCCCCCCCACCCCTATGCGTTGCTTTTTCTTTTTTATTTTTTTATTTTTGATAAAAATTGTAACTAAATACTCTATTTCTTTTACTCCAAATTCACTCTCTTTTTGGATCAAAAGAGAGTTGCAACTAATTTCTCCCCACTTCACTATTTGCATCTTTCATCCACCCTTTATTTTATAATTCCAAGTGAATAGAAGCAGATTTAAATATATTATTTTTATAAAATTCTCCCAAATTCTTTTTATTTAGGAAGATTAAATATGTTTCTATTCAATTGTAATTATAAAATAAAAGGTGGATGAAAGAAGCAAATAGTGAAGTGGGGGGAAATTAGTTGCAACTCTCTTTGGATCCAAAAAAAGAGTAAAAAGTGGAGTAAAAGAAATAAAGTATTTAGTTGCAACTTTTTATCAAAAACAAAAAAAAATGAAAAAAATGAAAAAGCAACGCATGGGGTGGGAGAGTGAATGCAAAGTCGTTCACATGCAAAATAAAAAAATAAAAATAAAAAGCTGTTAGTTGTTAGCCGTCTAGCTTAACCGCAAACGCACAGGTCATAAGTAATATAAAAATATCGTTCCTACAAGGACTATGACAAAATAAGCATTAATTATCTTAATTAAATTTTCAATTATGTTGAGCGACTATGTCTTAAAGATTTAATTATCCCCTTATATTTTAAGAATACTTATTTGAATCCCTGCTTTTATTTACTTCCTAAGATCAATTATGCTAACTAGGATACTATTATACCTATAAGTGCTCTCTTAAGTTTCTAAATAGGTGTTTAATTTAATTAATATATTAATTTCTCAATAAATTAATTAATTCCAAATTTCTAAATCAAATCCCTTTTTTGGCTATGTGAGGTGGACAAGTATATCTCTATCTTGGCAACAAAATTATCTATTCATCACGCAAATTTCAAATTCTCACATGATTAAACCCAAATTTTATATTCAATTTAGCTCTCTCAAGTATCAGTCAAATAAACTAATATATCTCATTAGTGGCCAATTAATAAGAAACATTAAGTTCAAAGTAAAATCAACATAAAAGAACTTATTCATAAATAAAAGAGAGGGACAATAAAATACTCAATCCATATAAGGGTTCACATAATCCTAAAACAAAGAATTTAACTACTCATGTCCATGAACAAATTCAAAATTAAAGATGATAAATCCATATTCATAAGACATGATCAAAAGAGAAAAGAGAGAAATATGTACTTAAATAAAGATCAAGAGTCTTAATCTTCTTCTCCAGAACCCCTCGAATCTGAAGATGAATCCAGCCACTAAGTCCACTGATCTCTTCTTTAGTTCTTCTTGTCCCTTCTCTGATCTCGCGTTCTCTCTCCTCACTTGATCATTCTCTCTGCAATTCTTCCGCCTTGCTCTTTACTCCAGCCAAATATATATATATATATATATATATATATATCTATATATTGTTGCTGCCTCTTTCTTTTAATCGTCAGCTTTTTTTTTGGTCTAGAACACGTCTTTGTGTTTTTATGATAAGATATAAATATCATTCAATGCTGTCCGTCGTATGGGTGTTCTCAGGATAGGACGGGATCAAAAAATGCCATTTTTGATCCTGATTCCGAAAGAGGTTCGGGAAGAGAAATTGTTCCCGATCCCGATCCCAAAAAATCGGGATTGGGAAATTTTTGAAAAAAGATAGCACTATGTAAAAAGTAAAAAAAAAAAAATAAACATTGCCAAAAAAATAAAAATAAAGGAATAAGAATTTACTCTCTAATACAAGATAAAAGGAGTATTAGTTTCCTCAAAAAAACATACTTAAAAAATTTTCAAGTTTTTTATTTTTATGACATTAGTTTACCAAAAATAAAGAATAATGTATGAATTACTCTTCTATATTAAGTGTTATTTTTAAAATAACAATTATGAAAAATTAATAGGCACACTTATTTAATTAATGTTGTAAAATAGAAAAAATGAATGGTTTTTAACTTAGTGGTACTTGAATAATTTTAGGAAAAATTTAAAATATATATATTTTCGGAATCGGGAAAATTTCAGGATTAGGAAGTCCCATTCCCGATCCTGAATAAATTTTTCTCGATCCTGAACTTTTCCTTTCCCGAAAATTTCGAGACGGGATTTTTCAATCCCGATTTACTCAGGTTTGGGACGAGAAAATGTTGAACACCCCTATCTTGAAGTATGCCTTTTGGAATAAGGATGGTTTGCATATGATATTATGGCAAAGAACACAAAACTAATTTGATGAGTACTGTCTTACCAGCAATATTAAGGAACTGTGCCTTCCATTTAGCAAGCTTCCCCTGTGTTTTCTGAATCAAGGGTGCAAATGTGAACTTCACTACTCTTTTATGCAATAGAGGCACTCTAAGATATTTTCAAAGATCTGAGGTTAGACCAATACCTAATACTTGGCTATATTCACGAGCTCTACTCGCATGGACTCTTCAGGATACACACATTCTTGATTTTTGTAAGATTACTTTATGACCTAAGACCCCATAAAAAAAATTACATTATCCCTTTAACCTCTTCTACTTGTGTATTGGATGCTTCACAAAATAATAACAAGTCATTTGCAAAAAAGAGATGTGAGATCCTGTGACCATTTCTACCAAAGATTAAAGGCTTCCAACTCTCGTCCTCAACTTCATGATGAATTATCTGGCCTAATCTCTTGATCACTAACAAAAACAAGTAAAGACTAATTGAGTCCCTTTGTCTAATGCCCCTAGATGGTTGAAATTGTTCTGATGTAGATCCATTCCATGACACACACATCAAGTTCGTAGTTACACAACACATAATAAGCTAAGTGAATTCATTCTTGAAACCTAAGCCTTGTAGCGTGAATATGATAAAGCCCTAGTCAAGCCTATCATAGGCCTTCTCCATATCGACCTTAATGGCCACATAACCACTACTAGTTTTCTTAGTTCTCATGGTATGGATAGCCTCTTAGGTTAGGATAATATTATTGCTGCTCTGTTTACCTTTAGTTTGATTAATTGCAATAATGTCCTTCGGGTTCTTGAATAGATCTTTAATCAATTTGCAAACTTTTTGCCCTACTACATCCCATTGAGATTGGAAAAAGTGTGGTGAAGACCATTTGGGCCCGAAGACTTGAATGGCCCCATCCTAAATGCTGCATTTTTAATTTCTACATCTGAAAGCACCCTGTGGATATCCCTCAAAACTTCACTACCCAAAGTAGGGAAATTAGAGGCCAATTCACAGTTGGAAAAACACCCTGATCTTTTGAATTTAGGTCCATGTAGAATGCTAGGGCCTTATCTTTCAAGATTCTTTGGTTCGTAATCCACTCACCCTCCTCATCTCGAAGTGCATCAACTCTGTTTCTTTTTTTCCTTATAGTAGCTGCCATATGAAAATATTTAGAATTCATGTCTCCAAATTGTAACCATTGGCACTTAGACTTCTGGTACCACAAGAGTTCCTCTTGATTATTTAGCATCTAATACTCTCTCCACAAGGATTTCTCAAGTCGAAACAACCCATTCAATTTATTATAATCTCTAGCCCTATCAATTCCTTCAAGTCTCCATACTACTTCTTTTACTTTTCGGGATATTTCCCACCACCCTTTCATTCCATTTACATACTTCTCCCACAAAAGTATGCTAGCCATTTAACCATTCCTTGCCATCCCATGATTCTCTGACAAAATCCTTAAAGCCATCTTCCAAACACCATGCAACTTGATACACAAATTGCTTTCTTGCTCTCTAATCAAAATCTCTGTTAACATGCGATATAACTATAAGACGATTATCAAATTTGAACCCCAAATGATGATAAACTTTGAATTGAGGATGCATGATTTCCCAATCTAGGTTACTTATCCTATGATTAAGTTACTTAAAACCATCTTCCAAAACATCCATCAGCATCTTTCACATGATCAGACATTAGCACATCCTCCTCCCTAACCTCTTTCTTGTACTTCTTGGTTACCATCACTGGTGCATCGTCACCCACCTTCCTGTCATGTGGTTCCTTTCGGGCGCAGGTTCCCCTATTAGATAGCAAAGTTAAACTTGGCATGCTTTTCAATAGAGGGGAAAAAACCTTTTCATAGGTTTGGATTAACTTTTGAGAATAATTTTTACGGATTTCGAGGCAAGTATGTGAGATGAATTTTGTCTTGATCTGCGCAAACCATGGTTTCAAAATTGAAACCAAACGGACATGTAATTTAAGTTATGAGTTTACGATCTAATATTACATTCTTGTCAAGAGTTTAAGTTTGACAACCTTAGATATACACACCCTCCGATCCTAATTATAAAACTCAGTTGACTTGTTTAGAGACTTTTAAAAAAGCTAATTACATTACTTTTAAAGCATAAAAATTTATCATTTTTCTTCAAATTATTTTATTTGCCTTATAAACTAATATATAATATAATACAACACAATATATAATAATGATTAAGTAACTTATTTTATTTTTTTTTAACTTCTATAAAAAAAGTCAAATAAACTTTATAATTTTCACTAGTATTTATATAATTATTCTAGCAAATTTCTTTGGAAAATGCCAATTAAATACCATGTGAAATTACAAAACCCAAAAATGTCTGTTAATATTTCAAAAAGACACTAAAGTACCATGACCAAATTGGGTTTTTTCAAATTTGTTGATGTGAATTTCGCAATATGAGTAATGAGATTTGCAAGTTTCGTAAAGGATTTCGCCAGTTTTTTCTGATATCTATTTTTCTCTCTTTCTTTGACAGTACTGTTCATCTATTACTATGCGTCAGTCAGTGTCAGATGAACAGTGCTGTTAGAGGGAAATCTTACTAGTAAATTACATTAGTTATCTTGCGAAATCTTACTACTGTTCACATTAGCCAATTTAAAAAATAGAGGAGAGAGGAAATTTTTGCAAGTTGAGTAATGAGATTAACAAAAATAGTAATAAGATTTGTTAGTTTGTACTAATTGATGTTCACATGAGTAAATTTAAAAAAACTCAATTTATTCATGATACCTTAATATCTTTTTGAAATGTTAACATACATTTTTAATTTTTATAAATTCATACGATATTTTACTGTGATTTTCCCAATTTCTTTCTTGGGACAAATGACAAATCTTGGTTTGATTTCATAATTCATGGGAGCATCAATAAAAAAGGCAGAAGTAACCGCAGATATACGATTTCATTCCGTCTTTGACTTCTCAGTAGTTTCAGTATCAGTAGGATTTGTAGCTTTCTCCTTCTCTCCCATCGCTCTCCCCTTCTGCGCACATCAATCATGGCGAAGCACATCTCTTTCTTCTTGTATCTCTTTGCAATCCTCTTTCTTTTCATCAATCTGTTCTCTTCGCGTTCTTTTGTTCGAGCCGAATCTCATTTCGAAGGTTTCGATGCCGAAGATGACGACTTCGACGACCAATCCATCGATCCCACTTCTCTCCGATCACCCCCTTTGACACAATCGGAGCCCCAAACTACCAGACTCACCCCTCCAGATCCCAAGACCACGGAATCTGGCCCCGACCCGAATTTGGATTTGGATCCTCAATCTCCAGCTACGGATCTTCCGAAGACGTCACCCACTACCACCGCTGTTGAATTCTGGGATGAAGATGAATTTGAAGGCTTGCCCGTTGAGCAACCCGCCCCTGAAATCTCCAATATTTCTTCAGAAGATTCCAAACCTGCGGATAATAGTACGGATCCTAAGGCATCTGCGAAATCTGGGGATGTTAAGGGTTCGCGTTCGTTTACGATCGAGATTGTTTGTGGGAGTTTTCTGGTTATGTTTGCGATTAATTATTTTACTGGGAAGCGCGAGAACGAGAATATAGCTCTTGCCTGGGCTGCTCAGTTCGCTATGAAGGACTCGATCTTTGAGAAGAATTTTAGTCTTTTGGGGATCGGCGAAGGCGGTGATGATGCACCGTTGTTGTTAAAAGAAGGGCAAACGGTGTTCAAGTTCTACGCGAGCGGCAGAAGGTATTGTCAGGGTTTGCTGGCTACGATGGAGTTGAAGAGCAGGCAAGATCTGATATCAAGGATATACAATATGATTGTGCCTTCTAAGGATGAGATTACCTTTGAGGTGTTTATGAATGACGAATCCATGGATCACATAGTGTTTGCTATGGCTAAGAAGAAGGCAGCGAAAGCTATGCAGAAAGATGTGAGGGATTTGCAAAGGTTTGCAGGTCTTGTTTCACCTCCCAGCGGAAGGAAGTGGGTTGCTGAGGACTTAGCTGTCATTTCTGAGTCGAAGGAAGTTGCTGGTGAATTGATTACAGAGACCGTGCTTGAACAGGTTTAAACTGATTTTTTTTTCATCTTTACGATTTATTTTTGGTGGATTATCATGCCTTACTGTGCATTTTCGTTGGATGATGTGCTTTTTTGTCTGATTATGTTATGTGGTTTATTAAATCCTTTGCTTAAATGCTAGTGTTATGATATTGTTAATAAATCCCTTAACATTCATCTATCAGCTAGCTATTTCGTTCTTCATGGGTTATAAGGCATTTTAGTTGGACATTAATACTGCCAGAATATATGGATGACTTGTGAAAGAGAAAATATCGGAAAACTAAAGTGGAACGAGGGACTTCAAATCCTATCAGGGATAATCATTTTCTTAGTTTGTCAGGACACGAGTAATTTGAACAATATAGGTAGGGGTGAGTATGGTCAGGGCTGGGCAGGGCATGACCTATGCCCAATGCCCAGCCCGAAGGATGAACGTGCCCAGCCTGATAAAAGTCTTAATATTTTTGGGCAGGGCAATTATGGGTATGATAGGGTGGGTTTCCATGCCTAAATTCTCATATTATCATTCTATAATTGTACAATAAAAAATAGCACAATAGACATTATTTATTTATTTTTTTGGTCAAACAAGTACTATTATATGTTAATAAAAGTGTCAAAGCATGATTATATCATAATCTCATTAACAAACAAAGCAACGAGAGAGTCAAACAATGATAAGGTAATAAGTAAAAAATAAAAACATTATTCATAAGCAAATAAGTCTACAACTTGAGTCATGAAATTTAAAATATTGGCAAAAGCTTTAACACAATATCATGCTTGAACAATAATTTAAATAATATTCATAATCCATTGAAAGCAAAGCAAAAATATTTGTAATTATATATTAAATAATATATATTTTTAATAAAATTATATATAATTCAAGGCCAAATGGGCAGGGTACCACCCCATGCCTGATGCTCAGCCTGGCTTAACAAGAAGCCCTGCCCAAAAATGCCCAAACCTTTTTTAGGCCATATTTTTGGGATTGGGCTGGGCATTTTTTGACCGGGCTCGGGCGGGATACTGAGCACAATGCTCAGCCCTAAAAATAGGTTAACTGCTTTTAAATCTTTTTAGTAAATTAGTAAATAGTAAATGTTAGGACATGCTAATTTAAGATGCAAGGAAAGTTAGAATATGTATTGAATGATGCTGATTGTTTTTAGAAATATCAAATATACCACTAATGGAACGGTTTAAACTCCAGGTTTTAAATGACAAACAACAAGATATATGAATGCATTTAGCTTAGTCTAGACAGAAAGATAAGATGAGTAGCATCTTCAGAAGAATTATCCATCAATAGGATTCTCTGAAGGTACTGGTGTTGACGGCAAAAAATCATCTAGACTTTTGTATAGCATAAGTAACTTGACAAGAGCCTGTGGATTTGTGTTTAGAATAATCACCAAGGTTGATTTATTGTACTGAGTTCTCTAAACAGCTGGCCAGATCCTTGTGAAGAACCTGACTTGACTGTTTATCTCATGGAGTAGGTTAGAAGCTGAATTTTCTGGAGGTTAAAATGGACTACAAATTTACAAGTGAATGAATACCATAAATGGGAAATGAGAAGAGTAGCACTTATATGATTGTATGCTTGTCCTTAATGATTCAAAAGCTGGACAACCAACAATTCTTCTTGAAAATGTCACAACTCTCTCATGATATTCATTGATCAATTACTTTGTGCACTTACGTAGGATTTATTTAAAGAGGCAGAACAGGATCATTGTGTGATCCATGCAGCTTGTTGTTGTTAATGTTCTGCTTGGGATACATAAGCTACACCCTAATGTTCAAGTTCTGCATCAGGCCAATTCAAATCCTTGAGTTTCAATTCCATATAGGCTTGCCCTTTCTACTCCCCCATTTGTTTGAATAAAATAATTGACTATGCCCTTATTCAAAGGGATCAGGATTATTATGTGTAGCTGTGCTTGTAGTTTATTTCCTTGTTCATTGTATTACGTGTTAAGATGAAATTGAACTCAATAAACTTTATATAATGCCATTATAAGTGCAGCCACTCAATATGGTTTTATGGTTGTTTATGATATTGGCTGGCTTCTTTGTGGCTGGCTGCTTTTAAATCATATAATTTTATATTTGATTTGCTTCCTTTTTCATTCTTCTCTCTTGTTCCTATGTTAAGTGTCCATTGGTTAAAGTATTTTTTAATATTGATATATGTTGTTTGAGCGCATCAATTTTTTGATGTGCTGAGATTGAGTTCATTAAGGTTGGCTGCTTTCAAATCATGCATTTTCTGGACTATGTGGCACATCATAGACTGTTGAGATTAGTGTTCGGAAGCTGTACAGTCCTTGTTCAGGATAATATTAGATTTGCTTCCCGACCTGCTAATAAGCTACTAACACGTGCTGCAGGTTTTTGGTGACAAAGCTTTTGAGAAATTTGGAAAAGGTTTCATATTGATGCATTTCTCTGATCAACATCCTGGCATCCACAAGAAGGTATTGTTATTCAAGTTTGCGCTCCCAGATGCTAAGAATATGGCTGAGATGACTCGGTTGGTGGCTCTTGTACCATATTATATTGATTTGGTTGGGAGATTAAAACTAAGTTCTCAGGTAGGTGAATTTGCCTATCTTATGACTATTGTTTTTGTTCTCATATCTTTTAGTGAACTAAGTTGTATGTATGGTCCTAAATGACTCTGGTGCCCATAATGCAGGCGCGGTCCAAGACAGAGGCTGCTCGGCTTAAGGCTACTCAGGAACTACAGAAAGAACTTCATAACGCCCGTCAAGAAGCCTTGCAGAGAAAAAAGGCAGAAAGGAGAAAGATGATGGAGGAGGCAGAGGCTAAGCTCAGTGCAGAGGCTATTCGTAAGAAAGAAGCAAAAGACCGTGCTCGTCAGATGAAGAAGGCGATGCCCAAGATCAAAATGTCTCGTGCTGGCTAGAATTTGAAAATTTTCTCACTCAACACCATATTCAGGTCTAGGGTTCTTTATTGCTGAGGAAGGTTTTGATCCACCGTTCACGACACGGTACTTCTACACTTTACATTAATCCTTGACCAGATAGGCATGTCCAAGTCTTGGTGAGTTTCATACGTAACCTAAAATCCTAAATCTAGATCTGAGAAGTATTAATCCTTTAATTGCTTCATAGTTCAGATGTTATATATTCAAACTACTTGTTCGAGCTGTTATGTGGCTATTGTAAGGCAAAGTGCTGAAGTTTAGTTGACTGCAACCTGTGTTTTATGGTCAGGTCGGACATGAGGGAAAAAAACCTCAGTCCCCCCCCCCCCCCCCAATATAATCTTGACGTTTATTTATTTATTTTTCTATGGTATAAATGAAGCTTTTGAGACTTCCAAGTAGTTTCATTGAAGTAATTAAAGCACTTTGCTTCAACCTTTAAATGTCTTCTAGTTTGCCTGTTTCCTGTAACCTCGATGATGTTGCTTTTGACGGTGGAATTGAATTTGTATTTGATGTAGTGCCTGAAGTGGTGTTGATGTGTGATGAGTGTTTTAATTTTCGGTGTGCTTCATCATTTTCAAATATGCACAACACATTCAAATTTTATATGCTTGTGATACTGACGTCTTGATGTAAGTTTAAGTATATGACTAAGACCTTGAAGGAAAGATTGTAAAACTGGACTAATAAGCTAGTTGCTGTACACATCAAATGAAATTTTTATGGGCTGTTGATTGTAATTGCTTTTAAACCATTTCTTTAGTTTTAGAAGGGTTTAATACCTTTATTAGTCCTTACAGCATGATTGAATTTTGGTGTTGGTGCCTATAGCTTATTAAATATTGGTTCTGAGTTTGATGATCGTTTCTTATACTTTTAATAAGTTTTGGTTTCGATGAATAAAGTTGAAGTCTAACCAAATTCTTATGAAACTACTTGAATCAAAACCACGGTTTTAAATTCACTGGACTAAAAGCCTTGATTTTAAATCGAAAACAAAATTTAATAAACTGGAAGGATTAATAGTGATATTAATACATTTTAGAATTTTAATTTGTAGTGAATATATATAATTTTTCAGAAGGGTAATGACACTTTAGGGCCTCAAAATTTAAAAATGTTAATTAAGAAATTTGATCCTTTGGTTTAACTGCCTTAAAAGACTGAACTGTCAATTATTTTTGGCTAAATGTCTTTAACAGGGAAAGATGATATTTCAAAATTTTTGTTCCAAATAATTTAACATCCTCCTTGTTTGATTCAGAGGGTCACTTCTCCTTTTCCAGGTTGAGCTTTGCAATCAATGAACAAATCATTGCACTTATGTGTATTGGTCCTTCACAATGAACTATAGAGCTATACCATTAAAGGAATCATGCTCAGTATTAGATATAAAACGTATAAATATGAATTCTATAATGACCAATAGGAGAATACTTATGTCGAGGGGGACAAAATTGTGGTGAGTTCAATATTTGTAATTCCCGCACGCTTAAATACGAGGCTTCATATTTTAATTTGGGAGAATTCCAAAAAAAGACATTGAAACGGGGAAAAGACAATTCAGTACAACGAAATCTAAAAATCCCAAATCAGTCTGTTTTGTACCTTTTTTGGGTAATTACGAAAATGCCACTGAATTTTTCACAACACCAGTTTCGTAATTCACAACATGAGTTTCGTAATTCACAACACCAGGTAACAGTGTAAATATGTTGTACCTGGTGTTGTTAATTTGGATATATAATTATGATCAGGGTCTATATAATTCGGTGCAGTTTACTTTTGTATAATGACTTTTATTCATATAATTAATAGCGGTTTTTTTTTAAAAAAATTAGTCTTTTAATAAAATTAAATTTAGATCATCTAGAACAGATCTGGATGGTCAAGATATACTTAACTCTCCTTATTAAATAAAGCCCTTAGCAGGAAATTGTTTACTGCTATATAATGTTCAAAGATATTCATCTAAAACAAAGGCCACCCTGAAGCCTAATGGTAATGGTATCTCCTAAGTGGGAGGAGGTCACGGGTTCGATCTCGTCGTTATAACTTCAGGCCGTTAGTGTCTGCCCGAGCCTATGAGCTCCATTTTAAAAAAAACAAAGGCCACCCAAACAAGATATCCAGGCTGATATTGTTTACAAAGAGATTTTGTGTAACCTCATGTCTTAGGTTGAAGCAAATATGTGCAATTCAATAACTAACTGTACAGAGCCACCCCGTCTATCGCATGAGAAGCAGTTAATTTTTTTAATGCAGAAATTACATGCTCATACTTGGTCTACATTTTGTTGATATATAATCTGTGTGTGTGTGTGAATATGACCTATAATCTTTTGATTGTTGGTTCTCTGTTTCGATTTCCACTTTTGACTTGGATTTAATTTGCTAATTGGCATAGAAAAAGTAGTAGAAGATTGGAATCAACTGTCGAAACTTTTTGTTTTCGTTTTGCCCTAAAAGATAGGAATGTTTATTTCTGAGTAGTAATGGATGAGCTTGATTTAGAAATTGCCAATTTGAATTAGCCTCAGACAGCCTTATACTACTTCCTGTCGGTAACTTTTTTTTAGGAGAAATTAAGGAAGATAAATAAGTTACTTAATCATATTATATTCAATATATCGTGATATTATATATTAGTTTATAAATTAGACAAACTAATTTTAAAAAAATTAAAATACTTTAAAGTAATGTAATTTATTTTTTTTAAGATTCTTAAAAAAAGAAAAAAAAAGGTAAAGTAGGACAGGAGGCAGTATATATTAGGGAAAATGGCCCCTAAGTCTCAAGGACCAAACATAATTATAAAAAAGACCCTCCACTTTTCCCTTACCATGAGGTCCTTAAGGACTTTTTTATAATTATGTTCATATGGAAAATTACCCTGCTGCCTCTGTCATTTTCTGCAGTCCTCCTTTGTCCTTTTGCGCAGTGGAGAGAGAAAAGAAACTATTAAAAAATGCGCGGGTACTCTTACATAATTTTTTAATATTATAATTTGTCAAAACAGCCTGCGCAGTTGTTAAAATGCCCATACATTGTGAATAGTACCCGCGCATTTTTTAATATTTTCCTTTCTCTCTCCACTGCACAAAAGGACAAGGGAAGACTGCAGAAAATGACAGGGGCAGCAGGGTAATTTTTCTTATGAACATAATTATAAAAAAGCCTCTAGGAATCTCATAGTAAGGAAAAAGTGGGGAGGGACTTTTTTATAATTATGTTTAGTCCTTGAGACCTAAGTGTCATTTTCCCTGTATATTAGCTTGGCGTTTAATCATTTGTCCTCTGCTTCATTCACCCTTGCATTTGTTGCATGCCATCTGGAAATTATCAAGCACATCTTCCTCTCAAGCAGATTTGGAACTCAGTGAAAATGGATGCTTTTGTAAAGTTACTGACAAATTTAATTTAACCATATATTAGAATCCAAATGCCACGTGCTCTGTAGCCACTTGCTTCTATATATTCTATTATCCTTCTTTCTGTTGTTTTGTTTTTTGTGAATAACACTCTTCATTAGTGTTCTGTACATACTTTGAAACTTTCAACTGCACAAATATAATATAATAATACTACCTCCTTTTTTTGTCCCCAATAACATATAATATAATGCTATGTCCTGTCTTTTGTTAAGATCCACTTAGTTCCACTTTTTATAAAGTAGACCTTATATATTGCTTGTCAGAGGTAGTAACGAGATACTCTATTTTATTCTAATTATAAATATTTGTTGATTTTTTTAAATATCTTAAAATTTTTTTAAGAAAGCTAATTACATTATTTTAAGATATTAAAATTATCGTTTTTCTTTAAATAATGTTGTTTGACTTGTGATTAATATATAATATAATAAAACATAATATATGATATGATTAAATAATGTAATTAGCTTTCTTAGGATTTTTCTAAGATTCTCCAAAAAAGTCAACTGACCCTTATAATTAAAATTAGAGGGAGTACATTTTTTGTTCAATTGCATGGAGATAATTATATATAATCCAGATGCAATATATCGATTACAGTGTTTAACGGGATCAAACCCGTGACCTCCTCCCACTTGGGAGATACCACTACCACTAGGCTACAAGGCCTTTGATACATAATATAAATCAGATTACAAAATGTAATACTAATTAGATAATTTGATATAATGAGGATTACATTATAAGAAGTGATTAATGGGGATGCAGACATCCTTTAATCAAGTAAAAAAGACCTTATTGCCATTATAATTTTTTAATTTGACCAAAGTGCCCATTATAAATGTCTTTAAATATTAAATAATTATTACCATTAAATATTAAAAATATTAAGCAATTACTCCATTTTTTTGGGGGAAAATTTCAGAAAAATACCATGGAGATAGTAAAAAGACAATTCAATACTGTGAAATCTAAAAATCTTAAATGAATTCTTGGAAGGAATCTAGAATTTTTGGAATCTTAAAAATCTTGTGAAATTATGTAAATGCCCTGAATTTTTACAATTTGAGTGTTTTATTTCATAACTTGAGTATCTATTTTCACAACTTGAATACACATTATCTAAATGCTCCTGGAATTGTGAAAATAGATATTTAAGTTGTGAAAATCTAAGGGTATTGATGTAATTTCATAATATTTTTAAGATTTCAAAATTCTAGACTTCTAACTCCTAGCAAAAATTTATATAAGATTTTTAGATTTCACAGCACTGAATTATCATTTTACCATTTCTATGGTATTGTTCCGAGATTTACCCCCTTTTTGTCCCAATAACGTATAATATAATATAATGCTACCTCCTTTGCTTAACATAAATAGATACATTACGTAACATAGTCTACCCCCGTTTTCGGCATGTAACATATTCTTATGCTTTTTGGATCCCCTGGAACCATCTGTTTGGGGAATAACTTGCTAAGCGAGCAAACTCTGGCCAATAAGGTAGTGTTGGTAATCAGTATTTAAGCGAGCCATCATTGAATAGCAATTAGCTATATCAAAGTAACAAAGCCATGGATCAGGAGAGCAACAAGGCGAAACTATTCTCATGTGCAATGAAAGGAGAATGGAAGGAGGTCATTAAAATGTACGGGCAAGATGAAGGTCTTCACAGCGCCAGAATTGTTCCCTTAGGCCACACTGCGTTGCACATTGCAGTCTCCGAAGGGAAGGAGAACGTGGTGGAGGAGATGGTCGATGCCATGTTGCAGAAACAAGGTCATAACAAGGAAGAGCTCATAAAGGCTCTGAAAACTCCTAATCATAGAAACAACACTGCCTTGCATTTGGCGGCTTTCGTGGGCAATGCTAGAATGTGTCACATCATTGCCAATGTGGAGCCTACCTTAGTTAATGATCGTAACGTTGATGGTGAGACCCCTCTCTTCTTGGCCGCCCTCCATGGCAGGAAACAAGCTTTTCTTCGTCTTCATTCCATCCGAAACGATCGTAACAACTCTATTAGTGATTGCTTTAGAAGGAACAATGGAGACACTATCCTTCACTGTGCAATCTATGGTGACTACTTTGGTACGCAATTTCATCTTTGATCCTTAATAAAAAATCTAGTTTGTAGTGCAGTTTGTAATACAAACTAGATCTTATATTAAAAATAGGAGCTAGTAATAAACTTGTTTATTAATAGTTCACAACTCCTTTCACTAAGTAGCTGCTCCATTATATTGTTTATATATTCTAATCAACTATATAAGATCATTCAATTTATGCTATGCTATATATGTATAGATCTTGCGTTTCAAATACTTCATTTGCACAACGAGCTGGCGAATTTGGTGAATGAGGAAGGATTGTCTCCTCTTCATTTGCTGGCATCAAAGCCGTGTTCTTTCAGAAGCGGAAGCCGCCTTGGACGGATGGAAACCATCATTTATAACTGTATGTATAAACTTTTAATTAGCGTCACTCCTCATGAATGGTTAGTTAAGCACGTTAAAAAAAAAGTCTACTTGATTGATATACCATGTCTGTCTTGAAGGTATATGGATTGATGAGCTTAAGGAAGATCCAACATATGAACATGAGAACTGCCCAAATGCAGCCAAAGATAGTGATAACCATGATTGTCCAGACACCTACAATACATTATGGGATTTTTATCGGCTAATAAAAAAAGTGGTCATTGTTGGTATGTAAGTTTACATTCAAATCTTGTATTTATGCATGTATATATTTATTATTGGTTTGATGCCTTAGTTCTGAACTTTTTAACCTGTATTATTGCAACTTAAATGACTGCGTGTTTTCTATTTGTATTAGTGGGAAAGCCTTTTGAACCAGATACGGAAAATCCCAGAGCAGGAGCGGAGGAGGGTCAGGCGAATCCGTTATTTCCAGTTAATTACAAAGTCTGTTGTGATTTGATCAAGTTCTTTTATCTGGTACTTTGGATATTTTTGGGGAAAGGTATATATAATATATGCTTGTTATATTTGACACATCTCATACTAAATATATAAGGTGGCACATAAAAAGCTATAGTTTATATAAGTTTATTATATATTTTGAATTTTCCCCAGGATCTGAGGAACTGTGGAAGATATATAGGAAAAAGGAGATCCATATATGGTCTGTTCAGATAGTGAACCTTCTTCTTGAATGCGCTCGCTTGTATGCCTTTGAGGGTGATGGGAGCCAGCCCCAGGACCAGGAAGGTTCCAGTGCGCTACTACAAGAAGTCAAACCTAGCAGCACCAAGGATAAAGGTAAAGACTGACATTATCTAACTATGTGCTGTCACAGCCACACAATAACCAGCTGGATCGCATGCTCATCAAGCTAAAACTGGCACTTTGAGTGCTGAGCGGTGAGAGAACTTTGATATTTTTTGTTTCTTTTAAATGAGGTCTTTTTTTTTTTAAAAAAAAGTATTCCTTCCTTTGCTCATTGCAAAGAAAATTATGTGTATTAAAATTATCTTTGGGTAAATACCCATCTGATATCCACAAAATTCTTGGATGCAAATGAAAAAACACTTAAAGTTACTAACAAAATGTTAGTTGAGGTAGTAATTAAATAGGCTCATCTAGTAAGTAGGAGAATAAAAATTCAAATATTAGGAAGCACATTTATTTGTTGGGAGGAGTGAAAATTCTTTGCGCTTTAAGCCTCAGAAGAGTTATACCCTTGACCAAATCAGTGAAAAAAGCACTTAAACAGGATACACAGAATAATGAACATCTTTGAGAAATATGATAGGATACTGAACCTCACATAGAAAATTATACTAATACATGTAATTATGTTTGTAATGAGCAAAGAAGAGGCAGAAGGAAAAAAAATATAAAGGTCCCTTCACTGACCATCACTCAAAATGTGACATGTTGTGTGCTGAGCACGAAATAGGCTCTCACAAGAACCATTTGAATATTAATGGAAGTAATTCATTAAGGGTTTGTCGTACCTTTGAATTGGGCAGTGCTGGGTACTAATATGAGAACCAAGGAAACTCCTATACTAGTGGCCGCAAAGAATGGTGTGATGGAAATAATAGAGAGAATTGTGGAGTTATTTCCGGTGGCCATTCTCGATATGAATGAAGATAAGAAAAACATGGTGTTGCTTGCAATAGAACACAGGCAACCTCACGTGTATCAGTTATTGCTGAAGAAGAATATTTACAAAGAGAGCTTATTCCATCAGCTGGATAAAAATGGAAACAGTGCGTTGCACTTGGCAGCCACACTTGGTGACTACAAGCCTTGGTTCATTCCTGGCGAAGCTCTTCAAATGCAATGGGAACTCAAGTGGTACAATGTAATAGCAAGTTACATGTATATGACTTCTAATTCTGGCACGCACGTGTATGTGTATTATTGTTTTTCTGTACTATCTGAATTGTTATGATCTAAATGTACTGATTGCTCTTGCAGTTCGTGTATAGGCAAACACCCCCTGATTTCTTTTTCCGATACAACTACAAGAACGAAACCCCAGATGTTGTCTTCACAAGAACTCATAAGGACCTCAAAAACAGGGCGGAGGAGTGGCTGATCAAAACATCAGAATCATGCTCATTGGTGGCAGCACTGATTGCCACGGTGGCCTTTGCCACGGCAGCCACCGTGCCTGGTGGAGTCGTTCAAGAAACGGGCCACCCAACACTCGAAGAGAAGTCGCAGTTCCAACTTTTTGCCATCTCATCAGTCATAGCTCTGGGCTGCTCCGTCACCGCGGTGGTCATGTTCCTATCGATTATGACTTCTCGATTTCAAGAGCAAGACTTCAAAAACAGCTTGCCTAGGAAGTTACTGGTGGGTTTGACTTCCTTGTTCATGTCAATTGCTGCCATGTTGGTGTCATTCTGTTCTGGACATTTCTTTGTGCTCAAGGATAAGCTTCACTATCTTGCTCTTCCAATTTATGTGGTCACTTGCCTCCCTGTAACCCTTTTTGTTTTGGCACAATTTCCACTCTACTTGGATATTTTATGGGCTACCCTTAAGCATGTTCCACAACGTAGTTACAAGCCCGCCGCTTGACTTCAATGATGCTGACCCTCACTTGTTATTTGTCTCTCCCTGATTTGGACATTTCAACTTCATCACATGTATTTACTTTTATTGACTTGTTATAGCAGGAACTAAAGTATACGTGTAATTTAATATTTTAAGGTGATTGAATGTTTTTCCTCACTTGTTGTATACTATTTGTTTATCAATATTAACCAAAATATCCAAAAAAGTTGGTTCTAAAAAGTTGCCCTATAATTCAAAATGTTGTGAAGATGGCACATTATCTCTAATGGATTCCTAAATACAATAATTGAGTGGTGAGTAGTAATAAGCCGGCAATGAATGAGAGAGATTACACATTCTTACTTAGTGGCCACCCAAACTTTATAAATAGGGATGCCTACCTCAATTATTCTTCATCTAGACCATTGAGTTATCTAGCAATCTTCCATTCTCTGTTTTGTGGTACACATTATGCCTAGGTTTAAAGCTATATTACAACCTGGACCCGTTTGTCTTTCTTCCCTCTCCCCTCTTTATTTTATAACATTATCTAATGAAGCAAAGCTTAAATAATTTTGGCTTGCATTGGCTTCAAACCTCCAACCTCTAACGATAACATGAATTAATAGCATTGTAGTATGCTGATGTTGCTTAATAAATCCATTTCAAAGATAATCTTCTTGAGCTCCAACCTCCATTGTAACGCAGCTCTATCCATTATTGTTGCGAGAGGATCGCACATAGATTTCAATATTGTTACTATCATCATTTCAATTACTCTGTCTGTATGTTTAGTTTAGTTTAGTCCTTCCTTCACTTGTCAATTTTCATTGTTACCTCTTGGAAAATGGGCTTCATCCACACTTGATGCATTAGAACTAAACCCATTAACTTTTGGGTGAAAATGAAATGCATAGACTTGTGGGACAATTCAGTGTAATATTTCATTTATTTTTATAATTTTATCAGAAATGGATTACATGAGAGAAATAAGGAACCAACAACATGCAAATATTCTCATTCACAGAAAACTCTCGTTCTCATTTTTCTCTGGATTTGCTCTCTCTTCTCCTCTCTTCCCTTCTTAGCGCCTTTGGTGCGTTGCATGGCCGGAGTTCACCACCTCAATCCAATTCGTGCGGGTGCCTAGTGAAGACGAACTACACTCCAGCTAGCTCAATTTATGTTGTTGAGCCGAGTTCTTCAACAATAAGTTCCAAAATGTTCAAGCTTGAATCTCTACTTGCAAAACAAAAGTTGTACCCTAGGCAATTCTTATATATTCTTTGTCCCTACTGAATGCGTTCATATGTATATATGCATGTAAAACTGGCTTCCACTATGAGAAGTTTGGTTTGCTCAATGATAGTATATTCAAGATATATAGTACTTGCTGCTCAAGATTTACATCAGGTTAGGTATATATATGTATATATTTATATATTATCTAACAACTGAAAGAAAATTTATTTTGCTGCTGGAAAGACTTGTTTCATTTATTTGCTTGATTGTAATATATAGTACACTTGACTACAGTATTGCATAGTTCATAGATCAACACGTGTTGACAGCTGTTACCTCAACTAATTATAGCTGCAAGTCATTAACAACCTATAGCTAGTTATAACAGCTAGGTTAATGTAAATCAATTCATTCACTAATATTCCCCCTGCTCAACTTAGATGTGAGATTGAGTTAGATTCATGATCTTCTGTAAGACTTCGTGAACTGCTTCGTGAGGCAACACACTCAACTTGTTGCGACAATAAGCAAACATAGTTTGTGCTAAAGGCGTTGTTAGGACATCAGCTATCTGATAAGAGGCAGGAACATAAGCAACATTCACCAAGCCTGCTGCTACTTTCTCCCTAATGAAATGTACATCAAGTTCAACATCCTTTGTCTTGGCATGAAGAACTGGGTTGGCAGCCAAAGCAACTGTGCCAAAATTATCACACCAGATGGTAGGTGTTCCTATGACTGGTACGCGCATGTCTTTGAGTAGGAACTGAATCCACATAAGTTTAGAAATAGAATCAGCAACACTCCTATACTCAACTTCAATAGATGAGCGAGACACAACTTGTTATTTCCTGGAAGTCCACAATATAGGATTAGAGCCAAGGAAAACACAATAACCACGGGTTGATCTCTTCTTTTCTTGTACAATGAGAATCTCTTCTTCTGGTGGTTTTTTTTCTGTGGGACCACCCCAATCAGCATCAGCATAAACTTGGACTTGAAACTGAGGAATAGGTCGAATGAATAGACCAAAAGTGCTCGTGCCACTTAGATACCTGAGGAGGCGTTTCGCACACTGCCACTGTTTTTCAATAGGCTCATGCATAAACTGACTAAGCTTATTAACTGTGAATGCTATGTCTGGTCTAGTATAGCAAACATGTTGTTGGTCCGTAGAGTGATGGATTATCAAACACAGGGCTGTCAGTAGGATGCAGATCAGTGTTTAATTTGTAGCCATAGGAGTTGCATAGGCATGTGAGTCAAGCATTTTGTTCTTAGCCAAAATATCATGTATATATTTTCTGAGTGAGATGTATACCATCTGATCCTCTCTGAAATTCTATGCCCAGAAATGAGGATAGCTCACCAAGGTCTTTTAAAGAGAGTGCAGAATTCATAGTTACTATAAGTTGCTGAATCTCAGTTTCATTCGCTAGTATTAGGTCATCCACATACACTAAAAGGTATGAAACGTTGGTATTATTTTCCCTGATAAACAAGCAAGTTTCAGCCTTAGAAGCCACAAATCCAAGTGAAGACAGATAGGTACTGAGTTTAGAAAACCAAGCCCAAAGGGCCTGTTTCAACCCATAAATCGCCTTTTTTAATCTGCACTCCAAGGGCTGGCCATCCTGGCCAAACTAAACAAAACCTGGAGGTTGTTCCGTAAAAACCTCTTCACTGAAATCACCATTTAAAAAGGCATTACTAAAATCAATTTGGTGCAGCCTCCAACCTTTTGTGACAACCAGAGTAAGCAGCACACTAACAGTAGGTGCTTTAACAACCGGGCTGAATGTGTTAGAGTAATCAACACCTGCCTCCTGAGAGTAGCCATTTGCACTTTGCAACAAGTCGACCCTTATACTTAGCTATAGTGCCATCAGGGTGTGTTTTAAGCTTACATAGCCATTTGCATCCTACTATTTTCCGATCAGATGGTAAGGGAACTAGCTCCCAAGTGTTGAACCTCACAAGAGCATTGAATTCCACTTCCACTGCTTGTTTCCAATTGGGATCAGCAAGTGCATCTTCAATGGTCCGTGGAATAGGAATATCCTCTGTTATAGTAAACACTTTTGGTTTGAACACACTAGCCTTACTCCGAGTGACCATGAGGTGATGATTGGCAGGATGGGAAGGTGAAGAGGAGGAGTGGACAGCAGGTGAATGATGAGAGGAAGTAGTAGGAAGCAAGGCTGGAATAGTAGGTGGATGATGTGAGGAAGCAGTAGAAGGAGGGACATTTTGAAGGGAGGAAGATGGAGGGGGAAAACTAGGAATGGAAGACGAAGTGGTGGTAGCAAGATGATGGTGAAGGTTGAACTAGATATGGCTGGGAAAAATTGTTTCATGGAATTGGACATGTATGGTAATATAGATTCGGCCAGCAGAGCGATCAAGGCATTTGTAGCCTTTATGGGATGAACAATAGCCAAGGAAAATACAGGGAGTGGAACAGTAATTAAGTTTGTGTTTGTTGTATGGTCTCAAAGAGAGGGAAACACTCACAGCCAAATACTCGAGGAATGGAGAAGTCTGGTTTCAACCCATAAAGCTTTTCATATGGAGTGAGGCACTGTAATGTAGCAGTGGGCAATCAATTGAGTAGAAAGGCAGTAGACAAAAAAGCATCACTCCAATAAAACAATGGTAGGAAAGCATTTGCCATTAGAGTAAGGCCAGTCTCTACAATAGAACGATGTCGACATTCAACCAATCCATTTTGCTTAGACGTGTATGGACATGTAAGACGTTGCTGGATACCCGTGGTTGCTAGAAATGGTTTGACGGACAGAAACTCTTTCCCATTATCACTCTGGACCTGCTAAATTTTGCATTAAATCTGGTTTCCACCATTAATTTGAACTCCTTAAACACACTTAAGCATCAGATTTGTGTTTCAATAAGTAAATCCAAGTGAACTTGCTATAGGCATCGACAAAAGGAAGATAGTAACAATAACCATTGGAAACAAGAGGAGTAGGACCCCATATATCCATTGCAATTAATTCAAGTGGCTTATTGTATATAGTTGTAGACAGAGGAAATGGCAATTTGTGACTCTTTCCTAACTTACATGCAAAACATAAAATGGTTTTGTCAGGGCAAGTTACATTGACAGTCCTAAGTACTGACTTTATTGTGTCTATCTGGGGATGACCCAGCCTACAGTGCCACAGAGTAAGAAGATCACTACGATGTGAGTGAAAACAGGAACGAATAGAATGTGATGTAATAGGTAAAGCAGCTTATGGATCTCTGGACTTGGTTTTGAAACTGGACAGCAGGGGTAGTGCAGAGATCTTGTACATTCCAGCTTGTTCAGGTCCACGCATGAGGATCCTCTTTGTGTGAAGATCAACACGTGTTGACAGCTGTTACCTCATAACTAATTACAGCTGTAAGTCATTAACAACCTATAGCTAGTTATAATAGAAAGAGTTTAATGTAAATCAATTCATTAACTAATATATTAAATTAATGGTTCTCGTGAAAGATGAAGCCAGTCAACAGAAATAATGCTCTCATGGGTTTTTAAGAGTGATGATGGAGGCTCAGAAATAAACTGTGGTATTTCAAATATGATGATGGTCTTGAAGAAGAATTAAGATAGAGTAATGTCTGATAAATTAATTAGTAAACATATAACCATATAATACATTTTTAAATGTAAAGTCATTGCAGTATAGTTGTAAGCATTCCGGAAAAAAAGAAAAAGAAAAAGAAAGAAAGTATATTTGTAAGTATATTAGCTTATCACTGAAAAAGAAAATAGTATTTCAGCTTATCACCCAAATAACTAAGGTTCGATCCCATGCAATTTTGCATTCTGTTTGTGTTTTTTTTTTTTAACTTATATAGCTTATACTCCTTCTGGTCTTAAATATAAGAACCATTTTTATGACATAAAAATGGGTCTTATATTTAGGATAGGAGGGAGTACTTAGATATTTTAAGGAATTTGATTTTTTTTATTATGTCAGCTTGGTTGGTTTATTTATTTATTTTTTTATCACAACCTCTTTCCCTATTTACAACAGCAAAAATGGAAAATAAACCTTCCTAGTGCTCTCTCATTCCATGGCCTCCTTCTTTGTATTGGAATCACTTAAAAAACAATAGAAAGAACATACAAGGAAAAAAAACAAAGTCCTTGGGCACGATTTGAGCTATTGTTGGTTCTTTCTATTGTTTTGCAGGTGAATCCAACAATCTTGAGATTTATTCTATTATATATAGGGTTAGAATAAAAGATAGCATTTCTCAGGATTAAACAATCTTTCTTGATACAAAACAGAGTGACAAAACAACATAAATAAAATAGTAAACTCTCATACTCAAATAAATGAGAGAAGAGGAGAGAATAACTTGAGAATTCAAGTTTAGTGTATCTTGAACTTCATTCTCAATCACCTATTTATAAACCATGGATCATAAGTAGATACAAACATAATAATTGTTGGATAAGGTTGCCAACCTGTGTAGATAAGGTTCCCAAGTAAAATAGATAAAATTGCCAAGTCATATTATGGATAAGATTGCGTCATCAATAATTTAAAAAAAGAAGAAATATGGTTATAAGTGTAAACACCCTACTCTAGGGTTTTTATTAAAGTTATCTAGTTGAGAAAGAACCACTAATATCTTATAAAATCCTTAAGTACTCAAAGACTTTAAGATAATACTTGTCATGAAATTAAATTTTTCTGAGAAATTTAAACAATTCCATAACTAATTTAACTTAATTTTAAAAATAGTAGTTCTTAGCTTCAAAACTAAGCTCTTCCAATACTTTTTATAATAAAATAAAGACCTAAGCTTGTCAGAGTCCTATTAAATCTGGAATTAGATTAAAATTTAATCTATTCATAAAATTTACGCAGCGTATTCCAGAATTCTGATCCAACTAAGAAAAATCATATCTTTATATTTACACATCCAAAAATTACAAATTACTACTTGATTTTAAACTTAGGATGTGAACTATTATCATATAAAATATCAAGATATAACTCAAAAGTTACTATATAGAATTCTGGAAATCAACAATATATTCTATTACATGTATCTTATTTTACTACACTTCTAATTTTCTACTATACTTGTATTCTAGGCTACCAATCCCCTTTTTAGAGATTAGATACATCACAAAATAAATAAAAGATACATGTAATGTCTCTTAAACTAGGGGCGAGGTATATATATATATATATAAGTATAAGTACAAAATACTTCATTTACTTCATCTTAGATAAGCTTCCAACAGCTTGCTCTTCTTTAGCTTCCACCGGTCACTATGCTCTTGCCCTTAGAAGAACTTGCCCTTACTATTTATCATGTAAGATGGGGGTGATATTTTGGAAATCTCAATAGCAAACAACTTTTTATCATGCTAAATATACAAGAATGTAAATGCAAACTATAATGAATAAACCCTTGCGGTAAACTGAGCTGAAAAGCTAACTAGTGCACAATAAATAATTAGTGTGCAATAACTGGTGCACAATAAATAACTGGTGCACAATCTCTTTGCAGATAGATAAATTGTATAAATAAATGGTGCACATTCATTTCACAAATAAATAATATGATTACATAGTGAATAAATAAAAATTGGTGCATATACTAATAAGATAACTGCTATGCCAATCTTTTGCTTGGCTTGCTAGAATGAAGGGCTCTTCTATGTACCCAACTCTTTGAAGATCAACTAAGACAAATCCAAATTGTTGGTCAATGAAAATTGCATTATTGTTAATCCACTTACATTTGAGTAAAGCAACTTTGAACCCGTTGTACATCATCTCCCATATTTCTTCAACCACTCCATAATAGGCCATCAACGCCAACATGGGGCTTTTGTCTTTTGAGCTTGAAAATGCATTGCTTCAATTACTACCATCGCCCTACTATTTTGTACCGTACTTTTATCATCTTGAGCTTTTATGTAAAGAGAGTACCCGTTGATATTGTAACCTTGCCAAGTGACGATTTGAAATGAGGCCCCAAGCTAACATTTTGATTGTCTCTGACACACCTCTCTTCTATAAAACTTTTCTCTCGAACTACAATATGAATTTCTTGTTTTTCTCATTGGCTATTTGCATGACATTCTTCCTCGGATACATGTTCTTCAAACTCTTTCTATGTTCATCTTGGTACGGCTGAACTTCTTCCATATCATTTAAGATATAGAAGTGTGCTTGCAACACCTCTTGATAGGTCATACTTTTCTTTTTTAGACCCCTTGTTCCCTTACTTCTCCCCTCCTTATGCCGAGATTGTGCCTTCTGATCTAAAATATAATTTTTGCAAAAGTTCGTAGCCTCTTCAACTACATACCTTTTAACAATTGAGGCTTCAAGTTTGTAAGGATTTTTTGAATACTCTTATAAGATCTTCATGTATCGTTCAAAAGGGTACATCCACCTTAGATAAATTGGACCACAGAGTCTAACCTCTCTCACCAAATGAACAACCAAATGCACTATTATATCAAAAAATGCAAGAGGAAAGTGCATCTCCAGTTGCGACAAAATAGTGATACTCTCAATTTCCAATTGATCTAGCTTTTCAGTGTCGATGATTTTGCTACATATTGCATCAGAGAAAACACACAATCTTGTTATTGTGGTTTTCACATCATCTTTCATAATGCCTCTAATAGCCACTGGTAATAATTGTTGCAGCAATATATGATAATCGTGGGACTCCATTCCTACTAACTTCAAATTGTCCATTGAGACAAGCCTACTCACATTAGAAGAATACCCCTGTGGCACCTTAATGTCATGCAGACACCGACATAGACTCTTTTTCTTCGCTTTCTACAGCGTGTATGT
>JBAGKO010000015.1:22045537-22055644 GCA_037177275.1 Acacia concinna
CAACGAAATCTAAAAATCCCAAATCAGTCTGTTTTGTACCTTTTTTGGGTAATTATGAAAATGCCACTGAATTTTTTACAACACCAGTTTCGTAATTCACAATATGAGCTTCGTAATTCACAACACCAGATACTACGTATTTATAACTCATAGTGTAAATACGTAGTACCTGGTGTTGTTAATTTAGATACCCGTGTCGTGAATTGCGAAACTGATGTTGTGAAAAATTCAGTGGCATTTTCGTAATTACTCAAAAAAAGTACAAAACAGACTGATTTGAGATTTTCAGACTTCACTGTACTGAATTGTTTTTTCCCTATTTCACTTGTCTTTTTTTAGAAATTTCCCTTTTAATTTTTGGGAATGTAGATGTGTTTGAGAAAATTATTCTTAAATGTATATGTAATTTATGTAAATATAACCCGATCATATTGAATCTAAGATAGTTGTATAAGAAATAGTATTCTTTATGAATAATGAAAAATGTGGCTTAGTTTTCAATTATTACACACACACATGTATATATATCTTTTGTATCTACATATAACATGTATCTTGTTACTTTGAAGGATACGTATGAATTCATGAACAAAGAAACATTGTAATGAATATTTGGAAGAAATACAAACCTTGCAATATATGCTATTATTTCTATGTAACTTTCCTCAAGAGGCTTGCTTTTCTTGGCCCTTTCCTCTTCTAAGTTCTAATTGGTTGGCATAATTTTTAAAAAATGAGTGAGAAGTTTTTGTTGAAATGTTTTAGGGAAAATCTCAAAAAAATACCATGGAAATGGTAGAAAGACAATTCTTGTGAAATATAAAAATCCTAAATCAATCTTTGTTAGGAATTTGGAATTATTGAAATCTTAAAATTATGTAAATGCCCCTGGATTTTCACCTATAATATTCACATAGCTCGATACATATTACCTAAATGTCTCTATTGCTGTGAATTGAGATATTTTTATTGTTTATATAAGTACTCTTATTGGGAAAATTCATGAGTATTTATGTAATTTCACAAAATTTCTAAATTTCAAAAATTTTATATTCCTATCAAGGATTGATATGAGATTTTTAGATTTTGTAGCACTAAATTGTCTTTTTACCATTTTCATAGTATTTTTCTAAAATTTTTCCAAAATTTTATTGGTGAGAGGAACCCTAATTTGATTACAAGTACTTTATATATATATAATTGTGCATAATACCGATATATTTTTGTGTAAAAACGAATTAGACCCTCTGGCTTATAAAATTTACAAACATAGACTTTTCACTAATTTTTTTTAGATTAATTTGAATTATGCCTATATGATTCTATTGGAGATATTATTGGACACTAAATACTAGCATCTCACTGAATTTAAATTTTGGTTCGTTACTTTTTAGAAGGTGATGTCACATATGGCTCTTCATCTTTTCATACAGTGTCTTATTACTTTATGTTTGTTATATATAGGTTTAGGCTTTTTGTGTCTTGTTTTTATTTTTTTTCCGAATATTATGTTGAACATATGGCTATGGTTAATGTAATATATCAATCGAGAGTTCAGCATAAAAAAGGCCTTCCACCATTTTTTTTTTACCCATAAGAAGGCATATATTTATTTGTTTTATAATATGGTGAAGAAAACGTTGTAATAATGTACATACGTCATAAAAAAAAAAAGATAAATGCTACGGAACCATTTTAGTAATTAAAATTATGCTAACATGAGATTTTTTTAGGCACTAAGCATAAAACAAGGCCTTACAGATAAACTAACACACATATTTACATACAATTTTAGCCTTTTTTTTTTTGCTAACTGTGGTTGAGTCTAGAGGAAGGGGCTACTCAACAGCAATACCTACCGAAAATACAAGATGTGAGTTTAGAGAACCACTCTTTTCCTTAATAGTTATCACTCTATAGTTGTAAAACAGAGTCCACCTAACAACTAACTTTTTAATTTCATAAATTACAATGTAATGTGATATAAAAATAGATTAACTAGTTAGAATATTTTTAAATATTATTTTGTGATTTTAATTAAAAATAGTACTCGAATAGTCAAATGACTGGTGTAATAGTCAATTATTTACGACAATTTGAACTTTCAAATTTTCATTTATCTTAGAAAAAATATTTAAAGAAAATAATATCATTTCAGATTAATTTTGATTGATTTTTTACTTCTTGATAAATTTAAACAACTTTTCATTATTCTTTTAAGCTTACGTTTTTTAACCATAGTTCAAATCACATGCCAAAAGTTGATTATTGGTCTTTTTTTTTCTTTTTTTTTATATTGAATCAACCAATTATCCATTTATTATTACTCATATATATATATATATATATATATAATCCACACACACTTGCTAAATGAATAATAATGTACATTGATCAAAGAATCATCATGACCTTTTCTATTACGTGACTCCTCACGGGAGATATATACCAAATAGTAGGTAGTTTGGTGGTCATCTTCAAGCTCACCAATAACTCAATAAGAACCAAACCCCACACGCACGCACTCACACAACATAGTCACAAACTCGCAACATATATATACACACAACCTACACAACACCAACACAATCTGATGTTTTTGTCTTACAATATCCTTTTAATAGAAACCTGAAACCCCTCGATACCTCCCACTTTGCTTTCACTCTATGTCTCCTTCTTCCTCCTTCCACAACCATTGAAGTACAAGCAAAGAAAACCCTAGCTAGTTACACTCACAACGCCCCTCACAACACACATCACACAACAACACTATTATTAATATCAACCTAACAACCAACCCTCCAAAATCTTCTTTACCTTATCATCATCACCGATATCTTCATCTCCTTCCTCCTCCACATCATCACACCTTCAACATGGAACTTGAACCTCAAACCCTAGATTTCGCCTCCACCGTGGACACTTCCTCCGCCTTCCGCTCCGTCAAGGAAGCCATCGCTGTCTTTGGCGAGCGCATTCACGTCAGCTCTCCCTTGCCCTCACCAGCCACCGCCACCCCCACCCTCACGAAGCCCATCAAGAGGGAGAACTCATGGAGGTTCACGTCAAGTCCGGTGACGATGACTACGACGAAGATAAAGAACGAGGATCGCAAAGAAGATATTGTTAGTTACAGTTACAACTACGATCATCATCATTATAAGCAGAATGTTGATGAAAATAATAATACTAAGGGACTTTTGGAAACCCTAAAGAAGCTTGAGGCAGAGCTGGAGGAGACGAAGATGGAGCTGAAGCTGTTGAAGGAGAGAGAGAGTGACACGGAGGTGGCATTGGCTACTCTCAACGCAGAGCTTCACAAGAACATGTCAAAACTAGCTCAAGCCGAGGCGGCCGCCGCCGGGAAAGCAGCAGCGAAAACGGTGAGGTTTGATGAGAGATTGAATGACTATAGGGAGCTTAATCATGATAATAATAGTAATGGAGAGATTCAAATCGAGGAAGAAGTCGTGAAGAAAAATAAGAAGAAGAAGGAAACTTTGGCTCAGATTCTAAGTGTTGGAGAGAGATCAGAAAGTTATAATTATTTGGGAAATAATGGGAAAATAAGGGAAAGAAAAATGAAGAATAATAAGAAGATGAAGCCAATAATTCCATTAGTGGGAGATTTATTTTCTAAGATAAAAGGGTCTCCTAGTAGTCACCATAATCCTCTCTATGCATCTCCTTTCTTCTACGATTGAAACCCAAAAATTAAAATTATCATTTAATGTATGCATTTTGGGTTTTAATTTTGTCATCATCTTGCTGGGAAAGGTATGCCTTTTTTTCTTGTGTAAATCTTTTTAATCTGTTTAATTCTTGGACAATGTACTGTGTGTAAAGAAACCAATGTATATGCGTCTGTTACATAAGATTTAATACCTATATTCTTTACTGCTCATCAATTTTATTAATTACATATGTGATTCTTTTAATTAATATATTATTACTGGATTTATTACCCCGGCCGGTTAATCATATTTTATTTTAATGAGTAATCTATAGGTCACACACACACACTTAAATTTTTGTTGCATATAATATTTTCTTCATAAAGTTGTTAGGGTGAAGTATATTGGCTGAAGATGTGGTTCAGACAAGATATACATTTCCCTCATGTCCTAAATCTAAGAGCTAATTTGGTGGTTTAGTTTACTTTTGTTATAAATATTGTACCTCAATCCATTTTATCTTTCAAATTACTTATTTGGTCTTCAATATAGGATGAAATAGGGAGTTGATTGTGATTCAAGAAATAAGACCTAATTCCTTTATTTATTAAATTTTCTTAAACCATGACCCCTATTCATACCCCTCGGGAATTAAAGAATATTGTTAGGATGTTTTTTGGGGGAAAATGTGTCATGTTAACTGACTTTCTAAATCAATTTAATTAGTTAAAAAAGCATTACATTAAAGATTATAATTGAGTAATTTTTTTTAAACTACATATCCCTATTGATGTATTGTATATATCAAAGAGAGTTTTCATCAATATAGATAAAAATTAAAGGGGTATTTTAGAAAAACTAAACACTTCTGTTACTAACAACTCACTTTAACTAGTTCTTAATATTTCTAAATTAATTGTCTACTTTATAAGTTTAGAGAGAGAGAGAGAGAGTGCATGTGAGTGAGTAAGTAGTATGTATTTCATGTTTGTAAGATTTCTGGTGTACCTGAAATCTCGTCGGCTTGCTAAGTACCTACACAAGATCGGAGCACCAATCTAAACTCCGATTAGATTATACAGAAGAAGTACTGGGAGAGAGAATAGGAGAACCAAAGAAAGCAATCCTTTCTTTCGTACACGTAAAAAATTTATTTTCACAATTCAATATCTTCCTATATATAACGTACGTAAAGTTATATAGATTTGAATTTGAATTTTAAATAATATATTAAAATTCTTCTCGTAGACCCATTCATTTTGCATATTTATATAATAATTAACCCTAATCCACCAAAGGTGAACTAGACATATTCCAACAACGTTTATAGATAATCAAGTGATGGTGAGACGGTTTTATTGCCGGTCATGTACCCAGTTGATGTTTATAAATGTTTCTTGAATACAAACAGTTCATCTGTTGTTGAGTGCTATTTTGTTGTAATAGGTTTTCAAGCTAAGCTTGTCATTGTCATCGTCATTGCTCAACAAAATGATGTGAAGGGTGTTGTGTGTGATTTTTAGTCCGAGCATATTTCATAATTCATAATTCTATTTATGGAATGACGTGAAGAGAAATGTGTGGTATGGGTTTTTAAAATGTGTGAATTTGATATTGCCTTTAATTTAAAGTAAAGTAATAATTTTCAGACGGAAAAAAAAAATTGAAGTGACATATAATTTGTCTCTATACTTTTCGTGGGGCATAGATAAATTTTCTTGTAAGATTGACCTGATATGTGCATCACCTCATAGAATTGTAATCAACAATTTGTGACTTAAAGATTAGTGTAAAGTTTTAGATATTAATTCTAAATGGTTAGCAAAAAAGTAGTGGTTAATTATAAATGATATACAAGAGGTTTTAATTTTAAATAATGGTGGGGGTGGGATAATAAATATGCAGTGGTTGCTTCCTCTGTATGTTTCTTTCTATAAGATAGCAATAACCGAATTACGTAGATTAAAAGATTAGTTAAAAATTATTTAAAGAAAATAAATATGTAAAAATGCAATTCATTCTCTAAAAAGCACCTTTAACTATGAAGAAGATCACCTGGGTGGGAGACAGAATGAGTGAGAAAAAGTGAAGAGCTTGGCATACAATTAATTGAGTGTGAAAATTAAAAAAAAAATGCATTAGATGTTTTGCTTTCTCCAAAAGATTTCGTATAAAAAGGAAACTAGTATCATATATATTTTTTTAACTAAAACACTTTAATTATGTTTAACTGCTTTTCTACACCATCTTGGCTACAAAATAAATTTTCCCATCATTGTCTTCAATCTCACGATTCAATGCCTCATTCTTAGGATAAAATGTACGTGTCATTAAAGATCTAGAGGCAATTAGTATTTTTTTTTTTTTGCTAGTTTTGGCATCAAGGCATCTACTATGGTATGGGTGGGAAAATATTTATATTAAATTTTTATATCTATTTCATTATATCCTTCGAATATATGTGACTATATGTCATATTTTTAAATTATAATAATTTAATTATAAGCTTAAATATAATAAATAGAACACATTATTATGTGTAATTGAAGAACCTGACGAATTAAATGTAAAGAATTTGATATAAGTATGTTTAAAAATAAAGAAAGCAGATAAAATTTGTAATTTGATAGTTGGATTTTAGAATTTTGGACAAATGTACAGAAGTGAATGAAGAGAGAAAAGTGACTTTTGAAATTTGAAGTGGGAAGGGACTCTCTTCAAGCATTGATACGAGAGACATGACACAAAGCTTGACGAGGAAATGACAATTAAACCAGCCTTCTTTTTTTGGCCAACAATTAAACCAGTTAATTTGAATTTCACAAACAGACACACAAATATAACAACATTATTTTGAAGATTTCAAGGAGCCAGTGTCGTAATGGAAGGGTATCGACCCGCATGTATGAGCCCGATGCAAAATATTTTATTCAAGAAATTCATGGATCGACCACCTAGAATAGATTTAATATTTATTAATTTTAGTCGAATACAATGAATCTGAGGTGTTTTTAGGTCTAACTACAGAAACATAACTATATAAGTTGCGGGTTTTCATATGTAAGCGATAACTACTGAAACTTTTTGGTTTTAAATATTAAGTAACTATTTTTTTTAAATAAAAAGACAATTTTATTTAAACAAAAGTAAGTATACATAAAATTGGGCTTCCTACAAACACATAAAATTAGAATGCATAACTAAAGCCCAAGACGCACAAGGGGATCTTACTCTAGGATCTAATCAATATTTGAAGGAGATTAGTTATGATAATTAAAATTTATCATTTAAATATTTAATTACTCAAAATGTGAGTAAATTTTCTTAAAGAAAAAAACATAGGTAAGAAGTAAGATGAATTAGAAGTATTTATATTATCTTTTCGAAATTATTATATTATATCAGTTTAAATGTTATGAAAATTTATTTGAGCACAACACTCAAAATTCATCCAATTACTTAAATTTTAAAGAGAAAAAGAAATTGAACACACACATATAAGAAATTATTATTATTATTATATAAATGTTTTTAAATAAAAAAAATATTTTATGGTAGGGAGCACGTGGCTGCCCCACTATCAATATATATATATATATATATTAATTAGGGAGGAGGGGTGGGGAATTATTAATTACCTTCTCCCCAGCATGAAAAAAAAAAAAAAAGAAGAGAGAGACAGGCAATCCTCTGTTTCCTTCTCCATGAAGGAGAAAGAGAGTAAGTGAAGGAGATTTATTTGAGACTTTAAAATAAAAAATTTATCTTCCTCTTCTCTGTTTGTTTTTCTCTTAGATTCATAGATTATTAATGTAAACAAAATTCTAGAGCTTGTAGGATTCTATCTCTTTCATGTGTTCTAATATATTATTTAACTTTTAATGACTCTAACAATGTCAGAACAATAATGTGTAAAGTTCATTTATACCTAAATAGTTGATTTGAAAAAGTTAATGTTAGGGTTTGGTTGGGAATTTAAGATTAGTGACAATGGTTCTTGTATATCCAAAGCTCTATAATTTATTTTAGTTTATTGAAGATTCTATTGAGGATTAAATGTATTGTATTTGAGGTTTATAAGGAAATATAATAATTTGAAATTTTGGGTGAAACTTTTATTGTAGAAAGTTTGGTGTTTTGGAATAAATTGAGGAGATAATTATATTTTGGTGGTTCTAATAGGTAAGAAATAATTTATGAAAGAAAGAATTGTGATTAGTAATGATGATTTGAAGAAGAGTTGTTTTATGAGATTTGCAAAGCAGGTTATAAAGTGTTTGGAGAAAAAAATTATTGTTGAAAATGTTAGAGTGAAGTAGAGTAGAGAAAGTTTAGGATTTGTGATTTGGAATGATGATTTGAGGACTAGATAAATTGTTATAATTTTCTAAGGAAATCAAAATAAGTCAATCAAGGGAGTTTGAGTAATTATTATTTATTATTGTATTAATTAATATTCTTATTAATTTTATTAACACATAATTATATATTTATAGCAGAGTGAACTTGAATTTAGCTTGTGGGACTTAAATTCTTTCAAGTTTAATTCTAGTGTCAAAAACTTGAGGCAACCACTTTCAAATTTACCTTGTATGCTTGTTGAGGTAATTTTGAGTATATGTTAGTATTTTCAAAATATATAAGTATATTTTATATATTTTACGTATAAAACATGTATATATATAAAATTTATGTTTGTGAGTAAATGGTCTTAAATTGTTTATCTTGTGATTCTAATGTTGATTATGCACAACATTGAATATTGAATAATGAGAATGAATTATTGATGTTGAATTAGGTGTGGAAGTGTATGAGATTGTGGTGAGATATAATCGTGGGTGGTTTGATTTGTTTATCCCACGTGATATAGTTTTCACTATGCATATAATGGATGACTTTAATTTTCTCAATGTCTTTGGTATCACTCTTCCTTCGGCTGGATTAAGGGTTAGCTCAAGGTATGTGACATCTTTTCATATTCAAAAGAAAGAAAACCCATGATCTGATGTGAGTTCTGTAACATATGGTCATGTTACACCTCATTATTGGAGAGTTTGGTGTATTGTTGTGACACAGGCAAATCTTTTTGTGTTGTAACTCATGGATCCGACTAGCCACTATGCAAAAAAATGGAACTAAATTGGTCACTTCAATTGAGAACCGGCCTCTTGTCCAATCCGGAACAAGTAAAGAACCAGCCTAGGATCGAACTGATGCCAAACTGGGTTGGACTAAAAGGAAAAAAGGAATATGCTTCGGTCATTGAAAAAGGAAGAGCGTAATTATAGAAATTATAAATGATATTAACATATTTTGAAGAATTTTTTGAAAGATTTTCATTTTATTTATGAAGTTTAAAAAATATATTAATATATTACCAATTATTTTATTATTATCATTTAAAATTTCTTTTGTTGTCATATGTTTTAGTTTTCATCAAGGTTTTGAAACCCAAACCGATCACTAAACCAGTCTGGGTATTGGGTCAGGGTTAGTGGGTTAGACTAGAGTCAAATCGGAGCCAAACAAACTGGTGAGAGAGAAAATATTTCAGAATTATTAATATAAATTTTTAAGAAAAAGTAAAAAAAAAATTGATTTTCTTTTTTTAAAAAAAAATAATTAGATTGGGTTGACCCCCAGACCAAACATGTTTTGACAACGGGTCACTAGTTCCCGGGCTAAATTGGCCGATCTAGTTCGAATCCCAAAATAGTATATTTCATATCTATATATAATTTTATTTTATTATTATTAATTAAATTATAATATTTTAATATAACTGGTACGAATTCCAATTAAACTCCATTCAACCACCATTGATCCTTAAATCAATGTCACAGTCAGTTTATTACCCGATTCTTTTGAGAGTTTCGACCTTTTTTTTTCTGGAATTTTTTGTTTCAAACACCACCCGATGGAGTCAGTGGGACCCACTTCCCGAATCGGATACTTGTGAATAGCGTGGAGAATCTGGCCACGGCACGAGATGGCTCGAAAAAGTCTCCAACTTCCAGAACCAGAACAACGATTCACCGGCTTTTTCTTTCGCTCGTATACCCGCCTCCCACCCTCACAACGCCGTTTCGTTTGGCTTCCACCGCCATCGACAACCTCTGTTACTCTGTCATCAAAGCCAGCGAAATCCGCCATTCATAGCCATTATACATTGAAGCTATACTGATTCCCGCAACATGCCTCAGCCAAGCAAAGAGCCCTGCAAGAAAGAGGCTTGCGACATTCAAGCTTGTCTCTCCAAGAACAACTTCATCGCTCAGAGGTACCTTCTTTTACCTTTGTTTTTTAATTTCAATCCTGAAATCTGATTGTATTTCGAGTTTTCGACCAATAAAATTTTTGTTTGATTCCTCAGAAACTGGTGGGACATGTTTGATTAGTGATTACATATCGTGAATATTTTTCTCGTTCACTT
>JBAGKO010000015.1:22059986-22089374 GCA_037177275.1 Acacia concinna
AAACAATGGATACAAGCAGTTGACCATTATAATTTTATGATGCTTGGACCTGTTAAAGTCCTATCCACAATACATAGGGCATAAATGTGACTGATTTGAAATTCACTTAGTTAAGTCTCAAGATAATGGCTATGAGTTTATTGGCCAACCTATGGCTGATAATTTCATTTCTACTATTGTCTACATAACCTTGTCAAGAAGAGATCTGTCTCTCCATTTCAACAACTTTATTGAATTAAAGGGTTCTAGGGATTGATAGTTGTTTAACAATCTCTTTCTTGTATACAGAGCATTTTAAACTAAACAAACAAGTGTTTTTAATCCTTGTTAGTTCAAAAAAGGTCTTATCCTTCTAGTTTAACTAATTAACAGGACTTGGAGACTTGGCTATCTAACAGCTCCACACTTGCCCAAGATTAGATAAACATAACCGTATTTAAGTAAACGTCCATGACATTAATGAAATACTATGCTCTATGCTCTACCATCACATTCAATGGTTCACAAACGTCATAGTCTGCTAAGTGCAAATGGATATATGATTTTATCTCAAAAGGTTTATTTATCTATCTTAGCAACTAGACTAAGTAGTTTTCAACTACTCACACATTACTTGGCAAACAAAAACTTCATTTTGCTAGTTTTGATCATTCTTCTTGATCAATTTGATCATGTGGTAAGAAATGAAATATAATTTCCAAGAAAGCAAAGGAAACTCTAAATCCAACAATAGATTTGCGAGTCAAAATCCAACAATAGATATGTTGATTTCAAAATTGTATGGAGTGAATCAAGATGGTATACCCTTGTAGAGTTAACATACAGGTTCCAATCCTTTGATTATTTACCTTACTTTTCATCAAACACAATGGCCATCTACTAAAACTCCCGATGTTTTTTACATGGTATGTTCCATCTATAACCCTTAAAGGATTATAAGTATGGCCTTAAATCTTTGTAGAAAACATTATTGGCCTCCTCTAGGTCAAGTTTACCTCATAGGTTTCATGTCCCTTTAGACATAAGTTTTGAAGGATGAATCCTCCCACTCTTTAGCTAATTTCATTTTATTCATGGATCTTGTATCCTCTAGCCTTTTATTCTAAGACTTAATCAATGTGGTAAGCCACATTACCAAAGGTCACAATACGCTTATTATGAGTAATATTTACTCTCACATATTCCTACTTAATGGGAGATGCAACTTACTCCCACTCATTGAGAGACATCTATCACAACATACATTTGTTGTTTGTTAGAAAGAGCTTGGCTTTGTTTGTTTCAACTTGTTAGTTTGACATTATCCTCAAGTGTTGCCTAAATGACTTATTAGGGCATTTCAGCCCTTGAATGTTGAAGACTAGTTGGTATGATGTCTTTAACATCTCTTAAGAGATTTAATAGCTTTTAACTCTATCGTTATCTTTATTGAGCTTGTCTTCATAGCTCAAGTAGACTTGATCATAATTTGGTCACTTAGACAATTATGGTATACAAATCACATTTGTCCAAACAAGATATAGGATAATTAGATGATACATTCACTAGTTTCATGTTCAAGAGACAACTATGTTGACTCCCATCCCATTCATTCTAGTTAGCTTACCGCCCTTTTAACTGTAGTCTTTATTGAACACTTTTCCCTTAGGGTTTCTAGATATGCTCCAGAAGGTTCCACTTAAATGAAACAGTTATTATAACGAGGTAACAATCGTTAAACAAATAACTATATGAGTGTTCATCATAGAAGAGAATAAATTCAATTCTAAATGCAAAGAATTTTAATCATAAATTCAATGTAATGAAAACACTCAGGATATATGAGGTTGTGTCTCATATTGATGTCTTTTGATTGGGTTCCCCCTCATAGGCTCCTTTTTAGCCATCTCAAAAACATGTAGCATCTTGCTATAATATTTAGCTCATCTTAGCCATGCATTCATCTACTTGTTTGGATGCATTTGTGTCATAGTCATACAAACACATGTAGCTACATGCTATAATGTTCAAGTCCTTCTAAGCCATTCTTTCATCCACTTACTTGGATGTATTTGTTGCACACCTCTCATTGGATGAAATGATCCGTTCATTTCTTCTTGTCATGTCTTTTATCTCAATATTTGTGAAGAAAAGGTTGACAAACAAATTACTATCTCAACTATAATCTTGATTGGAACTACATATGAGAGCTTAATTTCATAAGTACATGATGCCACAATTTTTAGGTTTTATTCAATATGAGTCAAAATTGTATTTATCATATTCAAAATAATTGTTTGAATAATTTTCAAATACAAATAACTTTTCAATATTGAATATTCTTAACGTTGTACATGAACTAATTTCAAAAAACCAAAAGATTTTGAATTTAAATTCAATTTAAAAAATTTCAAGAAATTTTCAAGTGTACAGAAGATTATTCAACATTGAATTTTCAAGAAATTTAATTTCAAAAAATGAAAAATATAATATGTTTTTACACCAATTAATCCCAAAACCAAAAGAAAGATTCAAAATTTCAATTTAATGGTTTTTCAGGAATTTTTAAGTGTACATAAACACTTTCTTGACTCCAAATGGATCTAAACTTGCTTCAAATATATACATATTATATATCAAAATGATGTTCTCGAATTTAGAGATTTTTAGAAACAAACCGCATCAAAATTCAAGCTCTCATGCGCCCTTACACACCTCGAGAAGGTGTTTGGATCATAAAATTAAGCTTAATTTGTGTGAGCAATAAATTAAGCTTAAAAAGATTAAAAGTATCTCATATTTTGTGATTTACCTTAATTGGTTTATTTTTGGAAATTAGGGTATTACATATTTAGTTACTTTTCTTTTCATATTAGGAAACTAGGTCAAAAGAGAAAAGAAAAGGAAAGAAAAAAAAAGGGTGCATCGGCTGTGGAGGAATTCAACAAAAAAAGCTATATGAAGGACACACTTCTACAAGAATAGTGCCGCAAATAGAGGGAGGAGGCAAACGAAGAGAGAAGAGGAGGAGATCACCACTGTCACTGAAATCATCGTTTTATCACTACCATTGCACCTATATCAACTGCTTCTCTCTTCCTCTCTCCTTCCACGGTCTTGTCCTTTCATTCCAGTCGATCTCTTCATCTATAATGGCTACGTTTTGTCATTCCGTGGTGATAGAAAGGAGCTTCATGCGTAGTTAACCTTCAAACTCTTGAGGATTGATGATTTTGCTTGAGTTCTAGAGCTTTAATGGGGAGTTTTTCTTAATCTTAGTTTCTTTATGAATTTCCTATTGTTATTGTAATTCCTATATAAGACCAAATTAAAGGTACTTTTAGTAAGATTTTGTTGTGAGTTATTTGTAATTCCTAATATTGAACTAAGATTGTTTATTTTGTGATTGAATTTAGATTATTGCAATTGAATAATTCTTAATTATTTATTTCCCATTAATTCATTGAGACTATACTTGTTATGTGATTACTAGTTTGTGTAGTTAATTTGAGTGTTGTGATTGTGCACTCATACTAGAGGAAGCAATTGCATTAATTTAATCTATTTCACATATCAAGTGGTTCTTTAATAATATTCCTAAGTAATAGTTATGAATGCGATTGTAGGAGGAGCTATTGATTAAGAGTGTTAGACCCAATATGATTACTTGGAGTTTTTAATTATGACTTGATGAATTTTAAATCCCATATCATTAGTGAATTATGAAAGCCATTGAACCAATTTCTCAAGAGATTTGTAATATCCCAACTTTCAAAGCTTTTAATTGATGATTTATTTATGGGAAATTTACAATGAGGTCCCAAATAAGGGACTTTACGTCAAATAGGTCCCGTAAAATCGCGTATTTACAGTCAAGTCCTAAGGTTGTAAATTTCTGCTACTGGGGTTGTAAATTACAACATCAGGAGGTTGTAATTTACAACCCCAGCAGCGCAATTAACAACTCCGGGGTAGTTAATTGGGACCTGGCAGTAATAAATTCCTGAAACCTGGGACCTGACTGTAAATACGCGATTTCACGGGACCTATTTAATGTAAAGTTCCTTATTTGGGACCTCATTATAAATTTCCCTAAATTAAATACACATTATATCCAAAATATTGTCTCGAATATTCTCTTCCAATGCTCAAAATCCTTCTTCTTCCTTTTTTTTTTTCTTGGAATACTTCAGACTTCAAAATTATTTGATTATTTTACTACCAAAGTCAACACTTGATGTGATAGAAATGAGGCATTTGAAAACAGGTTGTTACTTGCAGAGTGATTCAACATAACAATTAATTCAGCCGAGAAATGTTTAACTACGAAGCTTGATTTGGTACTGGAGATTTAATTGTACAAACGGCACTAAAAGAACTCTTCACAATTTTTTCTGAAAATGAAAGAATTGTTATAAATATTACAACATGAATGTGAATATCTATAACCTTCTAAAAGTTGTCTTTTAGAATTCTACATTTAAAGCCACACAACCTATGACATGAATAGTGTGAGAGTTTTCTATAATAAATATGCATAACCTCCAAATGCTTGGTATTTCATTATTATGTAGATTTATTCTTGTGTTGTAACTATTATAATGGAATTCCATGACTTGTGGTCTGTATATAGTAAGTTTGAACTAAAGGCTGTAAATTTAAGATAATTAAGAATCATCATTCCCTTTTCTGCCAATTCCCTCTTGTGTCTCTCTATCTCTTTCACCTTCAATCTTTTATATTTTCTTATTTTATAATACTTTATCAGCACGAATTTGCATTGAAGATTTGAGGTATGAGATGATTATAGATTACTATGCTATTGTTGAAATGTAAAATATTCTACTATTATATTACCTTTCATTTATTCAATTATCGCCCTTACCTATATCTTTATTTATACATGCTTCTCTTGTATTGTCTTATCTACTATACAAAATTTTGAATATGACCATATATATCCATGAAGGAGATGCCACGCCATAATGCATACATTTATTTTAGCTATTCATGTGCTATTACATTTCATAATAATACGTTGTTTTATATCTTATTTCTATTTATGTAGTCATTTTCCTATTTTATTTTGTTTTCATATTATTAAGTTGTTTATCTATTTTCATTTTATTATGTCATTTTTAAATGTTTTATCTTTTTTTTAGTCTCATTATACATGGACCCTTCATTTTTTTTTCATGGATCTTCTGTTTCCATTTTGTTATAATTATCAACTTTTGATATCAATTAACTAATATGTCAAAAGACACAATATTGATATGGCCAACATCCACATTGTTATTCTTTATTTTGTGATTACATGACAAGAAACCATGTTATCTTCAATCCGGCTACTTTTTAAAAGGTTACTTGGTGGTGATTTTAATATGTGGCATAATTTGTAAAAGAACTCTTGACAATTTAATTGTTATCAATGGTATTTTTACCATGGCTTGAAGGCCAAGAGAATTTTGTTAGACAACATATTTTGATGATAACCAAATATAATATTACAAGTTAAATGATTATAGGGAAATTTTTCAAAAGAAAATTATCAAAATACTTTGACAAAATATGTTTCAAAAAATTATTGAAGAAAATTTAAGTCTTTACTGAATGGAAACTCAAGTGTTTGAACGAAAACCGAGAGTTTTGAACCTACACAATAGTGAGTGGATAGAATTCAATGGCAAGTCACTTGCCGTTGAATTTAATCAAAAACTCAAGTCTTGGTAGTGTCAGGCTTGATAAACAACAAGTCACTCACTGTGTATCTTTGTTACAACGGCGAGCAACAAGACCAAGACCTGAGTCTTGGTCTTTGTTGCACAACAAGTGACCCACTTTGCAACGAATTCCAGGACTTGAGTCTTGGTGAGTCTAGACCAAAAACCTCATTCTAAAATTTACAAAGTTTTTTTATCATCTTGCTCAAAAAATCAAGTCTATGAAGGCCAAGTGTTTGACTTATATTTTTACAAAGCTTCACATGTTTTCAAATATGAAACAAGTTTATAAAGGTAAAGTGTTCTCAGACTTCACATAGTTTGAAATAAAAAATTCAAGTCTTCAAAGGTCAAGTGTTCTCACTTCTTCATGTTTGTAATAGTAAAGCTTAAAATTTTCGACATATGTGTTCTTACAAAGTTCTCTATTCTATGCAAAACGTAAGTTTACAAAAGTCAAGTTTTTTGAAAATTAAGTCTTCATATTCAGACTCTAGATAAACTCAAGTGTATGGAAGTCAAGTGTTCATGATTTTCTAAAATTGTTTTTAGTCTACTCGAAGATTAAAGCCAAACAGTTTTATAAACTCAAGTCTACGGCTTTATATGAACTCATCATTCTAAATGATTGAATAGAAACTTGAGTATTTCCCAAAAACTCGAATCTTCTCATAGATGTTTGTATTTCCATAAAACAGAGCATATAGCGTAATTTGCAAATCACTCATATGTTCATTCCTTTGATACCCACTTATTGCTTGCACAAGTGTTATTGCTTAATAAACAACAAATTGCAAGTGGAGTTCGCAAAATAGAAGTTCAAATTTGCAAAATCACTTTATATATCAGAACAATAAATGCACCATTAATGTGGACTACCAACTACCTACAAAGTCCAAGAATATTTTCTCTCTAATTACAATGACTGGTTTTCTTTCTCAAAGGGTATAATTCTTCATGTATCATAACTGCATCTCTTCGAGGAAACTAAAAAGTCTAACAGACATTCAAATGAATCACAACGGATACCTCAACAATCATGGACCTCAGACAAACTATAAAAAGAGAAGTCATTTAAGATGCCCAACTAACGAATCCAGGCACATTGATTATTTTCACTATTGCATTAAGTGTCATTTTAATTCTTAGTCTTTTTCTTTATTGAGCTTCAATGTGTGTGTCTATCAACTTTGTGAGAAAATATTTGTAGAAAAGCTTATTAAATCTCTGGTGAGATACTCAAGGTAGAGGAATTTTGAGTGGGGACTTAGATTGCACATTGTAAGGGGGAGTGCATTCTTAAGTGTTGGATCGAATAGGTACTAAGGCACTAAGAGCTCATTGAAATCTTAGAAGATAGTGGTAACTCAGTGGAATACTAAGAAACTAGATGTAGATTAAAGAGTTAGACCGAACTAGTATAAATATATTGCTCAAATTATGTGATGAGTTTTAAATTTTTAAATCACCCAATTCAACACCTTTTTGGGTGAAACGCTTGCCTCAACAAATTTTATCCTAGTCTTAAAGACTAGTATAAGACATAACTCATGTTAACAAAAAACATATATATTATCATATAATGCCATGGTCATTGCCATATAAGTATGACTAAAGGTCGTGATGATATGATTGAGTGCATTACAGACAAGTGACCATGAACTTATTGAAAATAAATGGTTATGAAACCATAAATCACTAAGAGAGAAAATGTCAAAGAGTTGTTATGAAAACAAATAACCCAAAAAAAAAAAGATGTGCCATTTTTCTTACAAAATTAAAGGAAGATATTGTTCATCCATATCTTATTTGACATTAATCTGAATTATTGTGATATATTATGATAACTTTTTTTTCATACATATTTGTTATTGTGATGTTGATAAGTGTCTGAGATGAAATAGACCAACAAGTAATTATTGATCTTGCAATGGAGCCATGTGATACTATTTTAGGAGTTCTTCCACTAAATTTTGCTAAGTTTGGGGTGTTGTTTTTAGGAAAGAAGACACAATTATACAATTGAACTATATAAAAGATAAATAAGTTTTATAGCTGTAAATTAAGATACTCAATATGTGAAAGTAGAAATATTAACATATTGAGTATTTTTTTAATTAACAAAACTTATTTATTTTTTACCTATTTCAATTACATTTTTGTGTCTTTCTCCCCTTTTTTTATGGTATTTGTTTAGGCTAAGTTGATTTACTTCTTAACTGTTACATGATTGATTTGCTCATGTTGTTATTTTATTTTCTTCTAAAATTCATGTTTATATTGTTCCATATTCTCTTATTGGTGTTTCCTGCATCGAGTTCCCACAATTTCTTTCTACCTTATTATCAGGGAATGTAGAAATTTTTGTTTGAGAAACAATATTCCTTACATTCTAAAAGAAAGTCTGGATGGTCAATATGGATTACTGTTTATTTACATTTTGCCTCTCTTGAAAAAAAAAATACAAATATGACATATGAAGTTGTTGACTAGCTAATGAGATATATTTTATTAAGACTTTGCTCAGCTATAGGATTTTAAATCTTCTTCTTTATGCATATGGTTGTATGTACAATCTATGTCAAATGCTTGTTCAAATTCTGTCTCTGCGGACATGTGCTGACTTCTTAATTATAGAGCTACAATATAGAATGGAATAAAAATCACTCGTATTTTTATTATATTAGAGAGCCTTAAACATAGTCATATTATATTGACACGTATTATTGTGCTATTTTGTGGGCAACTTAATAGGGTTGATATCATTCATATTTTCCATTCATATCTTAATATTTTATTAAATTTTAGTATGGTTTATTTGAGAGCTATTGGTTATAAATTTTACTATAAGGATTTGGAGTTGTTTTTAGTTTAACTAAGGCTAAATTATACAAAAACCCCTAAACTTTGGGTCATTTGCAAATAACCCCTGACCTTCAAAGTTTAAATCTAGCCCCTTGACCTTTTATTTATTTATTTTATTACAATCATCCTGCCATTAACTAACCATTATCTTTTTAATAAAAATCGGCACATTAGATTAAAGAATGACACATGGCATCCTATGTCACATCCTATATAAATTGCAAATTGTAGATAATCCCCTAAACTTTAGTCAGTTACAAATGATCCCCTTAAACTTTGATCAAGTACAAATAACCCCCTTGACATTTCAAAATTTAAATTTAACTCCTTAAAAATTCATTTATAATATTAAACCATGTGTCTTTACTTATACTCCCTCTATCCCAAAATATAAGAGGCAACCATCACCCCTTCTTCATCTCAAAATATAAGAGAAATTTGAAAAATATCTTGTGTTTTGATTATTTTTTTACCTTTGCCCTTATTTAATACTAATGTATTAAAATTTGTATTGACTATAAAAATTATCATTCCTTAGGAGAGAAGAAGGGGGAGGGGAGAGTGGTGGATTTTAATAAGGGTATTATCTTTCTTATTCCATATCCCCTCATTATTAAGGGTATTTTAGTAAAAATGAGTAAAAATTCTGATATACTTATTATTCTTAATCGCTATTTCCAACCAAGAGATTCGGTTAAACGTCTTTTATATTTTGGGAGAAGGGGTATCATCTTATTAATATTCTTATTATCATCTTTATACTTAACATGGATAATGCCCAAGGGAAAATTGTTACATTTTGAAAACTTCAAAGGCCACATTGCTCCAAAAAAAAACTTTTACAGAAAATTAAGATTTTTTGACAACTTCACAGGAAAAAAAAAGGTTTTAACTCTTAGTATTATAAATCAAATTTTTAAATGGGTTAAATTAAAATTTTGAAATTTCAAGGAGGTTATATGCAATTAGCGATTTACAAAGGATGACACGTATGATCCATTAATCTGACGTGTCCATTTCGGGTGTTTATAATAATAAAGAAAAAAGGTTAGAGGGGTTAAATTTAAACTTTGAAAGGTTGGGGGTTATTTGCAACTAACCCAAAGTTAAACAAAATCTGGCCATTAGATCAAATACTATTGGTGAGTTTTTCTTTCTATTTTCTTAATAATGTATCTTATCGGGTTCATATATGTATTGGAATTAGATTAATGTTATGTGACAATTGTGAAACAAATAAGATATTTGAATTGAATAAGAAAGTTCATTATGAGTAGTTGATTTTGATTCGTTAGGAAAATCATTTTCCTTATGTGTGCCAACTAATCCATATTGGATGGATGCTTAAATAGTTAAAAATTGTGAAAGAATACTACAAACATTATTATTCATGATCGTTGGGATTATACAAGTGTCTGTTATGACTATTCAAATGTTTGTTGAAGTTTGTTTGTCTTCTCATATTGTAACCATTGTGAGAAAAGAAGAATTATACTCTGTAGTGAATAAACTAGCAGTTGAGAGCAAAGAGAATGTTCTTCGTCTTCGTTTGTTGTTGATATTAAATGCTGCATTTAATGCTCTGACACATATAGTGTTTTTTTTATATATTTGAAGTTTGTATCCTCCGATTAGCACTTGTAATATATTATTTACCATGTAAAAGAATTGTAGAAACACTAGTAACAAATGTGTATCAATACCATAAATATATAAATCATTCTAAGATTACGCTACGATGCTTTGTTTTCTGAGTTTTTGAACTTATCATTGGAAACTCGAGCTTAAGTAGACACTCAAGTTTAACTTCAATGTTTTATGAAGGAAATACAATTTGAAAGAATGAACACTTGAGTTTATATATTTTTTCTACACTTGAGTTTTAGAGAAAGAATGAATATTCTAAGAAAAAGGAGCACATTTCGAGCTTAAATTTTCTCTTGAGTTTCAAGGTCAAGATATGTCTCTTCAAAGAACAAAGTAATTTTAAAGGCAAACTTAAGGTTTTTGAAGATTAACTCAATCTATGGGGTTTTATGGAAATCTAGAAAAAGTTTCAAAGTAGTTTAAACAAGAAGCCACACTTGAGTTTGAATAAAGAACCACACTCGAGTTATCAAGATTAAAGTTTGAAAATAAACTTAGTGTAAAAGCAAGCTTGAGTTCCAGAAAAATAACACACTTCATACTTGAGTTCAAGAGGTTTTTAAATGGATTTAAATATGTGAAGTAAACTTGAGTCTAGAGGCAAACTCGGGTTTAGAAACCCATTGCATTGCGAATAGCTCACTACGCATTGGGTTCCCAAACTCAAGTTTGGGGCCCTCCAACTCTTCCACACTCGAGTTTGGGAAATTTCCCAAACTAGAGTTTGGGCCTTAGTACAACAGTGAGTAACTCATTGTTGTAACCACCTTGTGATACCTCCCAAACTTAGGTTTAGGGGTGTTTAAATTTAGGATTGGGATCGAGATTAGGTAATCACTATCCCAATCTCAAGTTTGAGTTGGGATGCAAAATTGCATCCTAGGATCATATCCCAGTTTATTTTTAAAAAAATAAATATTTATATTAAATAATTTTTTTATATTTTATTATTGAAAATAATCATTTGACAACTAATAAACCATAATAATTATATAAATTTATCTATAGTTTAGAAATAGTTTATTGTTATTATTTTCATCTTCATTATTATTTTTATACCATATATAGTTAAGCTTAGTATAACAATATATGTTGTTTAACTCCAATTAAAGATGTTATACACATATTTTGAAAAGAAAACTTAATTAATAAGGGTAAGAATACACAAATAAAAGGATAATTAAATTTATAAGATAAGCAAATAAAAAATAATAAAAACCGGGACTGGAAATTCTCATGATTTTAGGCCAGGAGTATTGGGACCGGGTTTCTTGAACACCCTTACCCAGGTTAGCTTAACTCAAGTTCTTTTTAAAATTTTGATTAAAACTTCTCTAAAAGTTTAAAGACTTGAGTTTGAGAAACTACTTAAACTTGAGTTAAACTCATTTTCTCTAAAGTATTTGCCAAAATCTTATTTTCACTTAGAAATCGGCAATTTTATTAAAATACTTTAACAGTAAAATTATTTACCTAAATACTATAAAATCAAAAATATTGACTCATATACTACATTTAAAATCGTCTACTATGAGGACGATTTTGAGAATGTGAAGAAATCAATCACTTTCCATCTTTCTCTCTCATCTTTTTTTTTTTGGCAAATGGTCCACATTTTTTTATTACTATTGATAAAAATTACAACTAAATACCCTATTTTTTTACTCCACTTTCCACTCTCTTTTTAGATCTAAAGAGAGTTGTAATTAATTCCTCTCCACTTCAGTATTTACTTCTTTTATCCATCCTTTATTTTATAAATCCAAGTGAATAAAAACATATTTAATCTCCCCAAATAAAAAGAATTTGGGAGAACTTCATAAAAGAAAATATTTTATCCTAGCAACCGAATCACTTTATAAATCCAAGAGATATTTTATCACTTTATGAAGTTCTCCCAAATTCTTTTTATTTAGGGAGATTAAATATGTTCTTATTCACTTTGATTTATAAAAATAAAGGGTGGATAAAAGAAGCAAATACTGAAATGGAGGGGAATTAATTACAACTCTCTTTAGATTCAAAAGAAGAGTGAAAAATGGAGTAAAAGAAATAAGATATTTAGTTATAATTTTTATCAATAATTACAAAAAACAAAAGGCAAATAGTCCACCCAGTGGAGGATTTGGCTTTCTCTCTCTCCTGTCAGAGAGATAAATATGGAAATCGTCCATTAGATGGACGATTTTAAGTGTAGTATATGGGTTTTGATTTTGTAGTAATTAAGTAAATATTTTTACTATTTGAAGTATTTTAATAAAATTGCCCTTAGAAATCATTTCTAAATCTTAATTATAATAAAAGTTTGATTATCATCAAAACATGGGATCTAACAGCAAATATTCCAAGAGATGCTAAAACGTAACTAATTGCAAAAACCTCAAAAGAAGTTTAGATACCTAAAAGCAATAAAAAGATCTCAATGAATTATGTCATAGAAAAACTGGTACCACAAAGATTAAGTTGTTGACAACATTCTTAATAATAATTTCACGTGACCAAGTGAGGATCTTATAGATAACTCTATGTTGCAAGGTAAACAAAATGGTGATTTGCCAAAAGGAAAATGATGCAATGAAAATATTGATACGCAAATGAAAATATGGACCTACAATTCAAACACTTAAATATAAAGTTACTATAGGATATATGAATGTTTATATGAAAATAAAGATCTTTATAAATGCTAATGAAGACCAATGAGGCATATTATTTTGTGGTAGATATAATAATTTTGCATATTCTAGAAGCATATGAAAAATAAAGTATACGTCTATTGGGTGTTACAATATATATCGCTCATTAAATAGTAAAATTTATGAGAAGTTTTAAAGGATCTAAAATGCTAAAAACATATATACAAGAAAATCACTCTGCATATAAAATGTTATGCGAGTTTTAAAATAATTCAAGCCTCTATATAATTGATGGAAAATATATTAGAAAATGAGTCATTTTTACATGTTACTTGACTTATAGAACAAGTTACTATATGTCTCAATAATTTCAAAATGACATATTTTACTATGGTGATTTTTCTTGCAAAAAATATATTGAATTCCTTGGTCTAAAAAGTACATTATATTTCACAGCAATATTTATGTATCATGCTAATTATATTGTATTTATTATAATTCTATTGATAAAATTTAGTTTTTATAATTTCATAACAAGACTTTCACAAGTGATAACCACCATCTTGAGATTTAGCTTCTAGGTTTTCAAGTCTTGTCAATAAAAATAGTTTTGTTATCTCGTATGAATAAAGTTGTTACTTCCTAAGGTAAACTAGTTATTTCATATATTTTGAAACTTGATAGTTATTCATTTTTATATAAATAACTTGACATTTATTCTTAATTATATTCTCTTATCCTTTTTATAAGTTCAATTTGTAAAAAGAATTTGGTTCTTATTATAAGTCCACTTAGAGTAATTAATGATAAAGTTAAAAGTTTGTCCCTATTAAATGCAAGAAAAAATAAATTAATTCATGTTAAAAATAGAGCAAGATGAGAGAGGGTTGTGATTTGTGAACACCATTCATAAGGAAAGGTAAATTTAGAAAAATGCATGACATATTTAATAAGTTAACTAACTTTCTTTGGTATGTGAAAATTAAATAAATTGTATTTATAAACAAGACTAAAGAGGTAATATTTTGGACAATATTAAATGGCTTAAGTGACCCAATGGTAATATAATCCTTTTGGAATCAAAATGATGGGTTAGATCAAATTATATTTAAACCACTCTTGAGCGAGAACCAATGCTAGAGGAAATTTTTTCACAGCAAAAAACTGTAGTTAAAAACTTGATTTTAAAATAGTTTATAGTACCTCCAGGACTATAATTAATTAAAGTGCTTGATGTGACTAAAAAGATAATATCAAGTGTACAAATACACCAAGAAATAACATCAAATGCTAGATGCATCATAAATAAAATTAGGGTGTTGGATGCATGCCCTTTCACAAGATCAGTTTGAAATGTCAATATGTGATGATACTTTCATTCTAATGTTTTTACCCTTAAAAATCGGTAGCGAACGACTAAATTTTTTATTGAAAAAAAAAGTACTCTCTCACTAAATGAGTGAACCCATCACAAATGTAAAAGATTAAGTTAAAAACAATTGAAAAGCTTCTAGCCCAAAAAAGTGAAAAAACCAACTAAAAAGCTAGATATACAAGAACTAGAGTTGGGAATCAGGCTGAGGGATGGCCCCTCAAGGGCCAAGGCTTTAAAAAGCCAACTTAAGAAAAATACCTGTTTTTAAAAACCTAGCCTGATAACATAAGGGCCAGGGTCGTTGAACAATTTTTTAAAGATATAAAATTAGTAAATTACAATTATAATATTAAGTTAACACATAAATTGTGTTAACATAAAATCTAAATGGTACGTAACATACAACATACAAATAAATAAACAACATAGTCTAAAGTATACTATTATTAAATGTTAGCCAACTAAAAATACAAATAACACACAAAACATAAAGAGTTAAACCCCAAGTAACATGAGCTTAAACGACATAGTTTGTGTGTGTGTGTTGTTACCTTATTGGATTAGATTTTTTGCCAAAAGAGAATTAGTTAAATTATGCAAAATAATTTAAAAAAATTAAAAGGGAAGGCCTATAACCCTATAGGGTTGACCCTTTTAAGCCTAAAGTCCTATAGAGCTAGCCTTATAAGCCTAATTCTATTTACAACCTTTAAAATACAAGCTCGGCCATCGACTTAAACCGGCTTAAAAGGCTCAGCCCGTTTTTCTAGCTTTACAAGGAACCAATAAAAACTCACTAAATCAATAAACCCATTTGTTGTGTCTCAATTGACTACTCACAAAATGATTGCAAAGAGCACATGTATATAAGAATATAAACATTTCCAATATAAAGTGCAGAGCTATATGGATTTTAACTGAAATACACTATATAATAACAATAATCAGGGAGCAGAAAAATTACATTGGACCGTGTCTTCTGATGTGTGGAGCTTAGAGAGAGAGAGAGAGAGAGAGGGGTACGAGGCAACATCAATTATCGTCAGGGAAGCCAAAAGAACGACAGGATTAATCTCATCCTTCCATATCCCAACTGTTATCAGAAAAAGAATATATGATGATGTGGGAAGGAAATTTCTAGCTCAAATACAGTGACCTTCACAAGGTCCCCCCTCCCCAAGAGACAGAAGTACGAGAGAATTGCATGCAATGGCATGTCCAAAAGAATGTATATCAATGTCATCATGTTGCTCTTAAGGATTCTTGCCGTCTTAAGGGAATCCCTTCACCATTACCAAAGTCATCATCTTCTGAATGCTTGGGAAATTTGATGGGTAAAGTTGGTGGTGAACCTGCACATTATCAATATATGTGTGTGTGATTTATATAAAGCCACATCTACTCAAATTGTATGGTACCCCTCCAATTTTAAATGTAGGAGTAGGACCTAGTTTGGAAGTGGATTTTGGTCATAAATGTATATCTCATATTTATTATCTCTTCCAAGTGAATTGCCTACCTTATAAACTAATAGTATTTTAGAAAGATCATGTCCCATATGCCATGATTAAGTAATTTATTTAACTTCCTTAATTTACTCAAATAAATTTAGGACCCAAGGAGTAATTAAAGATGTAAGTGTGAGAGCTTGCTTACATAAATCAGTCCATGATGCAAACAAACAAGACTTGTTTGAATTGAAGTTTTTAAATTATTGTTTTTGCCCAGAATTGATTATAAAAAAGAATAAACTTGAGTGACATTGAACTGGTTGAAGTAAATGTGTCGAACCTTAATAAAGTGTACATAATGTTTTACATGCATGGTATTAATAACGCGTTTTCTTTTTCACATGGTATCACATTCCAACAAATAGACCATTTTGTCTATTTCCTCCTATCAATGTAAATTCATTTCTATTGGTTAACAATCTAACCAAACTTGTTGATAGAGTACAATGACATTGTGCATTTCAAAAAGCGAAACCCGCCTAGTGGAATACGGCTTTATTGTTGTGATTATAGTGGTGCAATGTAGATTCATTAATTGATAGACCTCAAAGACATCAATATGATAGTATATGTAACTGACTTCACTTAGAAGGATAAGGCTTGCTTTTGTTGTTTATACCAATGTTAACTCATTTGCCACCCCAGAAATCCCATAACTGATGCAGCAAACTTCCATGTGCCCCATGCTAGCATGTGAATTATGGGAATGCCCAAACAAGTACCCATTAGTATGGAGAAAATAGAAAACCCTATTTGTTGGAATGCGAAAATTCAATAAAATAACTGCTGATTTTCAAAGTTCAAGAGCTATTTGCAAGTGACAAAGCAATTAAGGGGATTATATGTTTTTCCTTTTTAACTAATTTAACTAGTATATGCTGATGCTATTGTGTCTGAAAATTGTTTGACTTGATTTATTTATCAAATGATTGAGAGCGTGATCATAAATTTTAGCTTGATTAAAGGTCAAGTTAGACTTTAACTTGAAATAATCACACCCTTGAACAAGAGGGTGGGTGTAAATTAAACCGCATCCACATCAACAAGTCTTTTTGTCCTTAGGACAACTTCATTGGTTACTAAAGATAGAAGACAATGATAAAAGATTACCCAAAAACAGAAAACGAAAATAAAGGTAAAAGATTGACAAACCATACCATCAACCATATCCTTGGTTTTGTGAAGAAGAAAAGTTCCAGAAAGTATCGTCACAAATCCACACATCTCTGTGATAACTTGTGTTGGACTTTGTCCATCCCAGTCCTGATGTGAATTCAAAAGTTAGATTAAGGATCGGGTCATCTCAACTAGACAGTGAACAGACACCGCAAGCCAAACTTGTCAATAATGTGTATTTAATGGCTTCATTTAAGTCCAAATTTTTGCTAAAAATTATGTATTCACCACTTTTAAATTTTATATTTGCCCCCTCCTAAAATTTTTTGTCACCAAGGTTTTCAAGTCTTCAACAAATATTTAATCAAAACATATTCGTTTATATTTCTCATAACAAATTATAAAATACAAAACAAAATACATAACGGCATATTTTAAAGTTTTTAAAAGCATGATATTAACTTCGTAAAAATGATTAATATGCTTCCCGCCCTATTATTCCCAACCTTTCGCACCCAATGGACAAGGTCCTTCAATAGACGGGTGGTCAACTAGTTATTGAGCCCAAAAATATCAAATTAGCAAAGAATACTTACCTTAAACATTATAACACTAGCCACAATGGTTAACGATGTGAACATAACATAATATATTGGAGATACCACTGCCGTGTTGAAGGTATCCAGTGCCTGAATTCAACAATTAAATTTATCACATGAGAAATCAAACAGAGAGCACTAGCATTCAAAACATAAAAAAGAGGATAGAGACAATAATAGGTAGAAGTAACAGAATTATTTAATTATTTAATGTATTAATATTAATAGCAGTGACAAGAACATCCAGCACCTACTTTTCTATCAAGAGTTTGAACCTCAATAGGTTCTGACTCACCCTGACCCACTTTTCTATGCACTTGGCCAAAACCAAACAACTCGCACCTATTTATGATGAGTTTGAAATCCATTTTAACACTTTGAAGCATGGTATATAGGTGAAAGTGTGAAATATGTTTAAGTGGTATGTCAAATAAAGTCAGAAAAGGGGATTCCAAACCAAGTGAAACAAAATAGAAACATCTTCCATGTCTTTAAACCTACTTGTCCGTGTTTTATCAAGTCTTTGCGGTTTCGTTTATCATCTTGAAACAAAATGTCACTCCAACCATTTTTCTTTTAAATTCAATTTCTTCTACACTAGGCAGTAGCACAAATCAGTTCTTTCACTAGTTAAGTTGAGAAAAATAAATATCAAAATCAATCAAAGAAACTCATTTAAAGACCCCAAGGTTGCAGATAAGAAGGAAATCAACTTCTACTGACAGGCCTCTCCTCTAAACAAAACAAAACAGAAAAGGGTCCATATGCAAAGTGTAGAAAAAGCATTGAAAAAATAATAATAAAAAATAATGAACACAAATGCAAAGTATATGACAGGGATAACTCTGTAGAGAAAGTCAAAGTAACCATTTATGATACACGATGAATATAGGAATTCCGGAAACTAACACGGGAAAAAAATCAAATTACCATGTTTAGATAATTCATTTGGGTAAGAACACAAACAGTCACAACTAGCGTGAACACCCAGGTTTGGGGAAAAAGTAGCTGATTCATCCCGGACAGAGTTAATTTTATGGCAATTCCCAGCGCCTTAACACTCATGACCTGGCAAATAATAGCTTTTGCATAAAAACAACAAGAAATGACGTATTAAGAAAAAATAAAAGAGTAATACAAACTTTGACAGTCAAAGGATGTGACATACCGTTATAGAACCTACAAGGGAACAAACACCAATGTAAACCATAATGTGTGTCTGCCCATATAGTGGAACGTAGTGGAAAATGAGAATTAAGACAGCTATTAGAATGACGGTTGAATAAATGAGAAACGCTGCCAAAATAAAGTTTATCATTTCTCAGTATGGTATAATAAATAAGAAACTATAGATCAAGAGATTATTACTTAAGGCGGAAATTCCATTACCAGGCTCCATAGCAAGATCCCATACTTCTATCACTGAGTTAATCTGTTGTTCTTGAGGTGCGTGGAGGACAATTGTTGTAGAGCCCACAACGCATAAAACGCAACCAAGAATGCCAAATACATGTAACTTTTCTCTTAAAATAATATGAGCGAGTGCAGCACTGCAATAAAACAAAACAATCAGCATTTACCACCTAAAAGTGAGGCATCATAAGAAGCTAGCTTTTTTCATGCCTGATAATAATGCTGAGTGCACCAAGTGGGGTCACCAATATAGCTGGAGCAAATGCATAAGCTGCAAAATTAGCGATTTCTCCAACAATCACTGTCGAAATTTCAAATGCCTGTTAGAATAGAAATTTCAACTAATATCATTAACTACAGCCAATTAAGATAATTAACTGGTCAGCGAAAATTGACAGTATCTTTGAGTTTGTTTAAGGTTCTCCAAGAAATTCAAAATATTTCAAAAGTCTAGTAGCTGCACTGCCCCCTCCATCCACTTTAAAGATAATTAGCCAGTAGCAATATCACTCTAATTTTGGAATTATTCCACCATTCCCACCCATATCTAGAAGCAGTCTGCCTTCTCATCTTGCAGAGCTTCAATATGGCATGCCCCTTAGCTATGACAGATTTGGCTTCACTGAGGTTGATAAATATCAAAGATTCCAAATCAATCATCAAGCAAGAATCGTCTTCTATCTGTCTCATGAGTTCATATAGGAGCAGCAGCTCCACAATATTTCTTAGGGTACAAACAAAGTAACCAAACAGATGTTGAGGAACTCTGCGTAGCAATAAGTGATTAGATAGTGCTTGGGCATTACTGAGTGGTTACTGGTAATGCATCCAAAGTAAATAGTATAGGAGTCTGTAAATACGGACAGTGTGCTAAGAGTTCTCCCAACTTTTATGCTCATTTTTTAATACTGCAATTTCCAGAGACTTGGTAATATATTTGCTAAACAATTCACTATCCCTATTTCCTCAACATAATTTAGTTCCCGAAAGATCATAAGAATCATATGAACTATAGTCATTAAAACATTAAAATTAAAAAGTCCAACACACAACTAATAGCCAATCCATGACCAAATGGAATAATATATAAACTCACTTGTTATCATGCCCACCCACCAAAGTGGCTCATATAAGTAAGAATAGCCTCCACTACCTGTCAAATGAGATAACTTAGCAAGTCAGTAACTATAAACCCAAATTGCGTTGCAAAGGTTTTCCATCAAAATTACAAAGCAAAAGCAAAGTGCTAATGTAAGCCACAAGTTTTAACAGTAACACCTCCTAATCTGCATGATTGAAGCATTTGTGTGTTCAAATAGCAGAAGCACATATGAAACTCAACAAAGCAATGCATCCACTTTAAACCATAAACTCCTATCATACGAAATTAGATAGAAATGAAAACCTTTGGATGTTAGATTATTACAGCGCAGATCTCACATCCAATGAACTAAATTTCCAAAATGAACTATATATACTAATAGCAACCGAAAAACATGAGGCAAATAAAGGAATTTTAGCACCTAATTTCTGAGTCTGACATGAATCACATGACCCATCCATTACCAACAACAGCCAGGTTGAAACGACATGTATAAAGGCATATCAAACACTAAACTACTAATAATCGTAAAAATGCCAACACAAACCACTCATCGAATAGCAAGATCACCATCCCTTCCCTACTTCCACCTGATCCATGATCAGACATAGGAGCAAAAGAAATCTCAAACAGCCAACCCAATTCGCCCGCAACCCAGTAGACCTCATCGCATTATAGCTTAGCTGCACCCATATTTACTCCAATATCCACTAAATTCCTCAACGAAAGCCCATAGGTATAGTATCAATGAAGATTTGAGGAAACATACCTGCCCTGATTCCACTAGCACCAGCCTTCTTCAACCCCTTCTTCTTGACAATAAAGCTACCACCGATAAAGACGCTAGACGAGAGGGCAAGGCAAAGGCCCTTAATATTATCAGAGGACATCCCCTCACGCCAGCCCGTCATGGCGACGAACAAACCCTAACTTTCACAGAACGATGCTTGGATTTCCCAGCTATCAGCCCAACGGCTACTCGAACAAGGTCAACAAAACCAAGTAGATCTTCGAAGTAAACAAGGGTTGGCAGCTCCAGAAGCCAAAATCAGAAGAAGACGACGACCAAGAACAAGAAGAAAGAAAAATGTCTGCCAGTGCAGTTTGGTGGATGATACAGCTGTGATGTGAGAGGTTCCCTAGATTTGGAAATGTACTGCACACCACACTCACAGAAAGAGAAAGAAGAGAGAGATAAAAAGCAAAAGAAAATTACAAGATAGGTAAGAAAATGGTTTTACGCGGTGTCACTGAGTACAAAAAGCTTGATGGATACTCTGCTACAACAACAAAAAACTCCATGATTTTTTATCCCCTCCTTCTTCCTCCAGCCTTCTGCTCCGATGCTATCTACCTACTTATATATATATATATATATATTCCCGATCCAGATCTTTCTTGTCTCTATATTTTTGTGAACAAGATCACACGAAACCTCTCCCCTCTTCCTCACACTCTCTTTCTTCTTCAAATCTACCTCCTCCTTATTAAACATAAATCGCGCCGTCATCTTCCGAAAGCGGAGAAACCTTGAAGAGATCAAGAAATTTGCTGTCTTTACTCGAATTTAGGCTTCAAAATTGTCGATAAATAAATATATTTAATTTCCTCCGAAATTAAATCACCCGCAATATCTTCCATAATTTTTTAAATTTAATTAAACAATTTTTTAATTCTTTAATTTTAAAAAATATGCTTTTAATAGTTTAATTTTAACAACTAACTTAAAAAATTAGTGTTTTAATTATTTTTTATTTATATATAATTTAAATATAAGAATGTATTATTATTTTAACTTCGGTCAATATTTTCCATAATTGAAATTAACATCGTTAAATTAAAAGTATTAAAAATATAATTTTTAAAGTTAAAGGAGTAAAAAAAAATCTCTATCAAATTTAAAAGACTTAATATACTTTAATCAATTCAATATTTTTTTTAATTTTGTTGAGTTAGTATGGTAAATCAAATTATTTTAACATTTTTAAAAAAAAATAAATACATTTGGGATTCGTGGTTGACTCATTGCTGACATGTTTTGGACGGAGCACCTGTGGAAGTACATATCATGGGTTTGTATTTAAAGAAAATAAGAAATGTCAACACAAGATGAAATGACAGGCAAAAAGTAATTTAAAATTGCCATGCTTTTGAAATAATTTGGTCCTTACAATGTAATTCGGTCTAAATTTGTCGGTTTCGACGTCGTGCAAACAGCCATTAAACCAAATGGAAAACAAGGAAAATTTCTCAATTAAAAAATAATATTAAAAAACTCTTGTAATTTATTAAATACAAGTGGATGAGTTATTATTAATAAATTATAGAATTTTCTTAATATTATTTTCTTTAATTATAAAATAAATATCATTTTTCCCAAAAAAAATAGCACTAAGGTATGAAAAACTTGAAAAAAAAAAAAAGTGGTAGTGCATATTCTTTTTATCAAAAAAGTCTCATATTGATTTCTTTGTCAAAAAGTTCTTAATTATTTTATTGGCATAGATGAGTTTTTTAATTGCCATAATATAATTTATTAATATAGGCATATACACTTTTCAACAGAAACTATTTCAACAAAAATTGTTTTAATTAATATATATGAACTTATCAATAGTTATTTTTTGACATGTCAATATAATCACATACATTTTTTAATGAAGTAAGTTCATATTTTGACATGTCAATATATCAAGGGATTTTTTTTAATAGAGGAATCCATAATAGGACTTTTTTTTATAAGCTTATACTTACATCAAGTTCTTTACATCCATTTTGTCAAGTTCTCCAATCACATGTGACCATGTGTCTTATTTATCGTATTTGAGTTTATAATTAGATGATAATAATTTAAACATAAGACACATGTTTACATGCGATTGAAGAACCTGACAAAATAGATGTAAGGAACTTGATTTGAGTATTTTTCTTTTGTATATACAGAGGAATCTCCAATATGACTTTTTTTTAATATATTCTCTTACCTAAGATCTATTTTTCCTAAAAAAACTCATTTAAAAAAATTTAAATGTTATCTTGTTTTCAAGAAAAATATTTGTTGATCATTCTATTTTACCTTTTTTATAATTAAGATGTTTTGTTAATAAAGGAGTGTAAAATATGATGTTTTTTTTATTAGTCATCAGCTAGATTAAAATTATGAGTTGTTATATTTTTATTAAATAGAGTTTGAATCTTTAGCATAAAAAAAAAAGAAAGAAAGAAAAAGTTCGAATGATGTAGCCTCTTGGAGTATGTAAGTATTTTTTTTGACTTAAAATAATAATTTACTGACTGAGCAAGGGAAAATAATTCCCCCTAGCCTTTTTCTCTACCTCATCACTTATTTCGGAAGAGAGATGGATAGGAGAGGAAGGGTTAAGTGGAGATAAATGGTTAGGCATAAATTAATTTCCCTTATATAATCATCAAACTATTATTTTAAGTTGTTTATTAATCATCCGCATCATCTTCCATGTCATCATTTTAGCTAAAAAATTCAAATAAACTATTAACTAAGAGTCTAATATGTATTTTTGCACCTATTTAAAAGTCCATAATTACTTTTGTTCCTAAAAAAAATATTTTTATGGTGCATACTTTTGTGAAAATCTCATGTATTTTTACACCCAACTCTCAAAAACTCAAACTAATGTCAATGTATGTTTTTGCACCCATTTAAAAAATTATAGTTATTTTTTGTCCTAAAAAAATTATTTGGTGCTTGACACACTTTTAAAGAAATTTCACGTGTATTTTTGCACATTAACCCTTAGTTATTTAGTCTCTAAAATTTGAACTAAATTGTGACTTGGTTTCTAGGGTTTAACCTAGTGTAACTCAATGTTCCAACTTTTATACCATTTGATGTACATGTATTTACTCCTCTAGTCCTCTATGTAGGTCAGAGAGAATAATTTTTTTTGTCCTATTTATAAATTACCTTATTAAAGTTTTGATATGAATGTACAATTTTACCCTTCATTTATTATTGTATTGACTTTGGTATTATGTATATTAAATATGAGTAAAATTAAAAAATTGTTAAATTTTATGACAGAGTTAATGAGATTTAAGTTTTTCCTTAGTCTGTGTGAAAAATATTGGAAGTGGCTTATATATAAGACTAAAGGAGTATCATTTATTGTTAGATAATCACTTCCTAGCCTAATCACATTTAAAGAGTAAATGATTAACCGATTATTTTATTGTAAGCTCAGGATATCCACCACCGTTACCAATAACTAATTTCCCCGTATCATATACTTCTTAGATGGGCCTTAATGTTGGCCACATAGACTCATACATATCACACATGCATATGATTCAACTTAGTGGGCCGTTTGGATTGACTTTTGCAAAACAACTTTTGAAGGAAATCATGGTTTCGAGAATAGATTTTTTAGAATAGCTTTTGTAAAAATCTAGGTTTGGATAAAATGTGAGTATTTAGATAAGAATAGCTTTTACGGATTCTGAGGTAAGTATGTGAGAGGAGTTTTATCTCGATTTGCGTAAATCATGGTTTCATTATTGAAAAGTAAGAAAAATTCAATTCTGAAAACTATGGTTTGAAACCTGACTTTTTGTCAAACCATAGTTTTCAAATGATATGAGATGTTTTACAATTTTCACTAAACTATGGTTTGAAACCAAGATATTCACCAAACCATAATTTCAAACCATGATGCAAAACAGACCCATTTAAAACATTGTTTAGGCAAAACATGCCGCATGGATTTGCAAGCCATCTACTATTTTGAAAAGTTTGTACAAATTTACTCCTTCACTCACATAAGCAACCAAGTGTCTATTTATATTAGCATTGAAGAATTGACTTCGTGTTTGATGAGGTAAAGATATTATGTTTTGTCTTACCAAATGTGAAAATGATTATTTTAAGTGATTATTATAAGGCAATTATAAGTCATTTTTGTAAAAAGGGATATTTTAGTAAATTCCTTCTTAGACTGTAATCATTAAACGAACTTTGGCCCTGATTTAAAAATTTGCAATTTTCTTTGTCCCAAAATGAAATTTAACCTACCTTATAGTTTTAAAATATTATTCCCCAACTATATATAATCTGAAATGAATCATTTTATTTATATTTAATGAATAAAAGACAAACACACAGACACTTAATATTGATTTCTTTTAACTAAAATGTTGGGCTGTAATATAGAAACTTCTCAATATAATTTTAAAATAAAATAATTAAAAAGTTGGGAAAAAGACAAATAAATACCCTTTAAATATTAAAAACCTTGAAAAATGACTTAAATAATAAATGAGGAGCTCTGACCAAAACTCAGAAAATGACTAAAATTGAGCAAATAAAATTCAACAAAAATTACTAAAACTCATCAGAAAATGACTAAAATTTATCAATTTCCTGCCAATCATTTGTTATTTATCAAATTTGAGTCATCTTTCAAGGTTTTTAATATTTATAGGGTATTTATTTGCCCTTTTTCCTTAAAAGTTTAGCTATCAAAGAAAAAAAAAAGAATTTATACAGTTAAAAAATGAAATTAAAAAAAAAAAGAAAGAAAAAAGAAAGAAAAATTACATTTTACTCAATGGTTGACTATTGACTAATTGTTGAAGGAGCCATAGATGCTTGAAGGGATAATCCATGTGACCCAACCACAAAACATTAGTCCATTACTCATTAGTCTCCATCGCATGGCTCACGCAAATCAAACATGGCCAGCTGACCGCATATTAGGCCTTTTTTCCTGTAAGGATGTGCCCAGCGAGTTCAACCTTTTGGGGAAAACCCATAAATAAGATAAGGGGGGAATAATTGTTAGTATCACGCAAATATTTAAATATGAAAGTCATCTATTAAAATGGCTTGACTCTTATAAACTCTTCTTTAGGGACTATTATATTCTGATTTTTTTCTAAATGATATGATAGTCCTTGCTGAAATTAGTTGCTAATATATATTTTAGTTGTTTATTCTCATTTCATAAATTAAAATTGTTACATACTCACCTGGTGATATTTATTTTTAGGGAAAACCCTAACAAAAATATAACAAAAGTCACATTGAAAAATCCTCTATAAAAAAGTTTCATTACATATTCCTCTATCAAAAAAGTTCTTAGAGATGTAAATGATATAAATTTTACATATGAACTTACGTTATTGACAAGTTAAAGAGTAATCATTGACAAACTCATATATGTTAAATAAAACAACTCTCGTTAACAAGTTATAGAGTGACCATTGATAAAATCATCTATATTAATTAAAACAGTTTATATTGATAGGAGTATAATACATTAACAAGTTATAGAGTAGTCATTCATAAGCCCATCTATATCAAGAAAATAATTAGGGACTTTTTTGATAAAGAAATCTAAAGGGTGAAGGTGTAAATATAGTAAAAGAGTATTGTGCTAGGAGCACCCAATAGAATTATCTTTTATTAGACGAAAAAGTAGCAATAGTCATTTAAAATTGGAGCAAAATTTAAAACTCCCTTTAATGATGCCTAACTTCCATTACTTTTTACCTAGACATCAAATGGGCCCACTTAACGGATATTAAGTGCAATTAATAGAGTTTCGAAATTTACTCCAATTTTAAATGATTATTACTACTTTTGAATCTAACAAAAGATAATTCTGTTAGGTGTTCTTAGCGCAATACTTTATTACTATATCTGCATTTTTATCCAATCTAAAATAAGACTTTTTTACGAGGGAGTATATAATAGGACTTTTTTTTTAATATTTTTTTATAGTCCTCTTGACTTGAGTGCTATTTTCCCTTATTTTGAAGTTAGAGAGTGAAGGAATTTTGTAATATTGTTTCTAAGTCACACCATTTAATTTTTCATTTGAATACATAATTTTACGCTTCATTTATTATTTTTTATTGTGTTCACGTTTTTTCATAAAGTATAATGTATATTCCCTTTGGTCTTTTTTATAAACAAATTTCTTTCTCTTAGGACTTTTTTTATCTTGATAGTGGACCTTTAGTCCACGAATCCACCGAGTCCTAGTATATGGCCGTAACCTGAATTCCCTGATCCGATTAGCCTGTAAACCAACTAGTTCAAGCGCCCCCCAATTGAATATGTCCAAAAGGTAACCACCTCTTTGAAGCGCCTTATGTGAGAGAGCTCCTAACAGAAATTGTTTATACCTTCTGTTCTTTGAGATCGAAACAAATTGATGTGGCGTAAATGCCTACCCATCTGCACCAACTTCTGTTGGTATGACTAATTATTAATATAAGCTACTTTTTTTGTGTCTCAAAATTTAAACTATTGTTTTCCTTTCATACCCCTATCAAATACATATCTTTATGCTAATGAACCACTAATTATCTTTCATTCAATAATTTATTACTCGTTTTCTATCCTATGCTCTCTTCATAAATAGGGGTGTGTTTAGAAAATGCATGAGATTTAAGGTTTTTCTTAGAAAATGCTCGACTCTTATAAAAGTATATGAAATGTGTTATAAATAAAGTAACCTTTGTGATTTTGATGATAGGGTTATGAGGACATATCGACACATTGCTTGTAATAAACATGTGCATGAGCTTGAAGACCCTAAATGGATTACGCCTAAGGTTAGTACTGATTTGTTTACTTTATGACCTTGTTCGATCAATAAGTAATGCTCTATACACATAAATATAATGTCATGTTCTTTTGTAGACCCGTAGGCAACCAATGGACTCCAACTTATGTGGTCTTTATGTGTTGATAAACATATATAATATTATTACGTTAGGCGTGACTGAATTTACTAAAGAGGTAAATGTGTATTTTGAAAATTTTGTATTGTTTTCAAGTTTGCATATTAATGATTTTTCTCACATTCATTTTACAGATGTTTGAGCTTACACTAATCCATTTCCTGAAGAAGATATTGACTTTATCCGCGAACGTTGAGCTGAATTCGTTTATGAGCTTCTACAGCAATAGTGAGTTTAGGTCCAGTGTAGTTGTTAAGAAACATCATGGTATAATTCCATTTTCGTTTTATATGTATTTTGGCTCATCTTAGATCATATTTCATAAACCTCGGAATGATGAATAGTTGTTTGATTAAATTTGTCACCACTTTATTTGGAAGATTATTGGAATACATTTTCATTTTTTGTGCCTTTTAAATTGTTAACTCATTGAGTTGTTAAAACATTGTGGATTGAACTGTATTCTTTTAGACTCTTAACTTTTGAGAAATTTTAGGTGCTGGCTTGTATGATGGGATAAAGGAAGAAATACGCCATATATTTAAAAAAAAATATGAAACAATTTAGATTGGTTGTAAGAAGTATAAGGTCTAAATAGTAAACATTTTCAGACCTAATGTGGTAAATATGAGGTCTTAAAAGAGGATGTTTAGACGTGGTGTCTAAATAAACAATCTAAAATATCATACATTTTAGACCTGATATAAACTAAAGTATGTCTAAAACGTTAGATTGTTTATACGTGTTATAGAGCAATTAGTCTAAAAATTACTTTGTAAGACCGGTTGGTCAACCAGTCTTAAAAGTCACAGACTTTTTAAACCGACTGTATCAATACCTCATCTTGAACAAGTCTAAAAAGCCTTTTTCACTAGGTCTAAAATGCGATTTTGTAGTAGTAAATGAAGAAAATCTCCCACCAAGTTTGTGGGTAGCATACGAGTTTATGGGTACATAAAGAAAAGGAGATAGAAATAAATATGTTATGGTAACAATTAAACTAAGCAGAGGATGATTAGATCAAAACCTGGTAGCATTTGCTTAATGGCAAAGTTGTTAAATGAAGAAAATCTCCACCAAGTCAGGTTGAGCAATGCAAGTCCATGGGCAAAATAGAGGTGTATCCAGCGTAGAGGAAAAGTGGAGCGGGAACAAAGGGGTCAGATAGAATGAGAATGAAGCGTCCAGTGATAGCTGGTTTCTATATTTCTCTACTACATGGCGGGAATACATTTTCAAGAATTTGAAATTTGTACAGATAAGATTTAGTTTTGAAAAGGTCATCATGGATAGTTTGAAGGCTGAAGCCATTTTATGAGCTCGAGGTGTAAATTAAAAATGCGTGATTAAACGTCAGCTGTTGATGCATTGTGAACGAGAAAAGCCATATTAGAGATAGAGCCGAGAATTCGAGCCGAGCCTGTCGAGCCGGCCCTTTTAAGCTCGAGCCCGTCACGGGCTGAGCTTATAATTTAGAATTTGAAAATTAAGTCAGTCCTAAACGGGCTGGCCCTATAGGGCCTCGGGTATGGAGAAGATGAAATGGATAATGTTATTTATATTGTTTCGTGTTTAGTTTATAGTTTATGTCTTTATCAAGTTATTTATTTGATAATAGACATTATGTTTAATATTTTACTTTAGTTTTGATAAATAAAGAGAATTTTTTTTAATTGTATTTGAGGAAGTCCAAATGT
>JBAGKO010000015.1:22089474-22107446 GCA_037177275.1 Acacia concinna
TTTGAGAATAGCTTTTACGGATTTTGAGGTAAGTATGTGAGAGGAGTTTTGTCTCAACTTACGCAAACCTAAGTTTCATAATGAAAAATAAAAAAGTTTCTCTATTTGTAAACCATGGTTTCAAAACATGATTTTTGTCAAACCATGGTTTTAAACCTTGAAACCAAACAGGCACTAAGAATAAGACTTTAAGGCTGTTTGATTTTGTTTTTAAAAACAAAAAAATAAAAACATGTTTAGAAAGTTGTTTTCACTTAATTTTACTTTATCTTTTTAAAAAAGTGGTCTTTTAAAAACAATAAAAAATAAAAATAGTTTTTAGTTGTTTTTTTTAATTTTTTTTTATTTTTTAGACTATTACTTATTTATTATCAATACTACAATATTAATAATGATAACCGCCGCATCACTTCAAAAGTAACTTTTTTAAAATAATTATACAAAGATTTTTTTTTTCTGGTTTTAATTTTTAAAACTTGTTTTGCAAAATTGTTTCAGAGAATAAAAAATAGAGAATATAATCAAATAAGGTTTATATTACCATTTTGATTTATTTCATTGATATGTGTAATTTACTATTTTCTCTGATCCAAAATATAAGATTATGTAGACTTTTTTTTTGATAAATTAAAGAAGTTAAATAAATTATTTAATCATATTATATATAAGTTTATAAATTAAAAAAATATTTTTTAAAATAAATTTTATATTTAGAACCAAAATAGAACCAAAATAGATGCTCCCATCTAGTGATGAGGGTCCAATTTTATTTTTTTTCCTTTTGTTGAAAACTAAATAGTTGGGCTCATTAAAACCTGAAATTATTGCACATATATCATGTTGACACGAACATTGTCTAAGCACATACAAATGGTTTGTTTCTTAATCAATCGTTAAAAGAGGTATGTACACGGCCTGATACAAATAATGAAGAATTAACTAACTAATTAAGGTTACTGACTGGGTGTTATATGGCACATTGGATTTTATCAGATTATCTATTATCTTACATAGCCAATTGTTGCAGAAGTTAAAGACGGTGTTACCCTCGATGCCGAAACGCAACTAGTGATATTATTGCATGGAATGCAACGGCTAATGGGAATTTTTCAGTGAAAAGTGTTTTTTTTTTTTTATAGAGAAGGCCTCGGAATCAGATCACAGGACTATTTAATTTAAAGCCATATGGAAATGGAGAGGAGCTGAAAGAATTCGATAATTCATGTGGGTTGCTTTTCATGATCGTTTACCCACCAATAATATTATGTTTAAATTTTTTTTATAAATAGTACAAAAATTTGTTTTTGAAAGTTTTCTCTCCTAATTTTTTTTTTACCCTTAATTTTATCTCCATCCAAACATAGGATAATGTTAACTATAAACATGTGATGCGTATTCTTAGGGATTGCAATTATGCAAAGTAACTCTATATTCATGTGCTTCACCCTACGTATTAGATTCTTACTCTGATCTAGATGATCGGCTGATGATGGATGTTGAGAATTAATATTGCCTCTCGTTGGTTGAGTTAAGATTAATGTTTACGGTGCTAGATTCTATGTTTTGATAATAACAAAACATTCGTATTATGATTTCTAAATGATAATGTGTTTTTTGTAAAATATTCAAGTGAAAAGATATTTAGCTTAAGTTATTTGGAAAATATCAAAATATTTTGGAAAGAATTTTGAGTAAGAGTTAAATCAAGCTAGTTAACTCAAGTGTTTGGACACAATACAACAGCAAGTGACTTGTTGTCACTTGTTGTTGTAAGTGGCCAACAAAAGTAAGTCACTTGCGGCATGACACCATATTCAAGTTGGCTAAAACTTGAGTTGGTTACACACTCAAGTTAGCCATACTCAAGTGTGAGAATCAGTTGCACAACGAGTCAAACCTCTCACAAGAACAAATCACTCGTTGTTGTAGAGGTTCTTGAATTCAAGTTAATTTGTGAAGTTAAGACATGTTTTAAACTTCTTCTACCCTAAAACTTAAATTAATTTACAATTTTTAATTTAAATTGAGGTGGGATTTTAAATTACTTCTAAACTTTTAAAAGCCAACTCAAGTCATCTTTCTAGACGTCAAAGTTATAGTTGATAAATAACTCATTGAACTTAAGCTTGACTAAATTTTAATTTAAGTGTGGCTTAATTTTGAAACTTCTTCCAAATTTCTAAAATTTATTAAATTAATCTTTAAAAACCTTGAGTTAGCTTCCAAAATTATTTTATAAATTGAAAGACATATTTTAACATTTGATTTGAGTGAAGACACAACTCATGCAAAGAGTCAACAAAGAGCCAAAGATAAGCCAGTTTTGGATCAGCTTGTAGGAATAGATTATATATATATATATATATATATATATATATTGAAAATGATATTGATGATGTAAAACTTTGTTGACTCTTCTATCAATGATTGAAGGTAAATTAATAATATTGTAAAATTAAATCTGTCACTCCCGAAGTACGTCCCATTTCATCTTGGGACCCAATGTGTTCCGTCCCACGTTCATCTGGCCATGAAAATTATCAGGATGGGACAGTACAAACTCAAAACACGCCTAGGAAATTTGAATAAAAAATTTTATTAAAAAAAAAATAGGGGTATCATCATCAATATAAAAATATAGAATTTAATGGGAAAATTTAACCCTCCTCAGACTCCAACAATAAAATTCGTAAGGGAGATTTTCACCAATTTTTCCAATCTATATTTATCAATAACATAAAATCACTTCAAATTTCACTCAAAACATGTATCCTAAAATGAAATTATATGATTTAGTCTGTTTGATGCAAAAGCTTGCAGGAGCAGAAACAAATCTTCTCAAAATCAAATTGTAAACTATCTAAATTTTTTTGCCTTCGTAAACCATCTAAATAAAATGTTAATCATTGAATTGTTTTGATGTAATATTATATAATAATGCGTCAAACCTTCTATTATTTTTTAAAAGGTTAAGGGGATAATTTTGTTTTAAAAGTTTTCAAATAAGGATAATTTTCCCCTAAAAGTTTAAAAAGAGAGATATTTTATTTTTGTTGGTATCTTCGTTAATTTTAACAGTTAGTTAACTAAATATACTATAATGATCGTTTATATGTTATCCCAATTGTTTTTTAATAAAGTGTAAATTTATCTTAAAAATCTATATGCCACCTATTTCATTTTTTAAAAAAATAATAAAATGACACGGGAATATTAGTCCAACTAATTAAATTAACTAACTGTCAATATTAACAAAAATAATAACAGAATTAAAATCACTTTATTAAAAACTTTCAACATAAAATTTTACAAAATGAAAAGTCTCAGCCAAAAATTACTCATAAACCCATTTTTAAGGGCGGGCAATAAAATAATTATTTTGCAGTTACATTTGACGGTCATACATTTAAAATCTGGGATCGAAGATGAAGCATCAAAATTCAAACCATCGAGTTGGGGAATGGCTACGGCGATGGAATTACTTGAGAGCCCAGAGACGGGCAAAGCAGAGAGGAAGACGATGGAGGAGGACAAGCTCACTAGTCTCCCCGATGAAATTCTTCAATACATTTTCTCGTTTCTCGATACTAAGATGGCAGTTCAAACCAGTCTTGTCTGCAAGAGATTGAGGTACCTTTGGATTTCCCTTCCTGTTCTTAGCATCGATAGTGACTCCTTCCGTTATTGCTCTTCCTTCTCCAATTTCGTGGTGTCTCTACTTTCTCGCAAAGATGGACCTAACAGAATTTGCAAGTTCTGGTTCGATATTTCTAACCCCATTTACTCTTCAATTCAAATGTGCGTTGATAGTCATGATTTGTTTGAGCCTCTTGTGAATGGGGTCATCGCTCATGTTGTTGATCATGGAGTTCAACATTTGAGCCTTCATTTTCCTCGCATTGTGGACGAACTGCCCCAGCTTTTCCATTGCCAATCCTTGAAAACCCTTGAATTGTTTGAAATTATTATTCTGCCCAACACAAACTTGGATTTTCTTACCTTGACAAGCTTGCATCTTGTCAAATGCTCCTTTATACTGGATGGGGAAGGTGCCTTGGATCCTTTTCAATGTTGTCTCAATTTGAAAAATTTGGTGATATGTGATTGTCGAATTCCGTCTAAAGTTAAAATTTTTGAAATTTCTGCACCTCAGCTGACCAACTTGACAATATCAAGGATGGAACATGTTCGAAACCTTCATACATACTGTAAGATTGTTCTTACTTCAACAAAAATAACATCATTTAAGTTTGTTGAGTCCCATATTCTCGAGTTCTCCATCCCTGCACTTCCCTTCATTGAAAGTGTGGATGTCGATGTTGTTCTAGCTGATTATCTATTTGATACCGTACGACTGGCAAACGGAAAGTTCATTTACTATTTGATTGAAATGCTTCGGGCAATTGGTGGTGCAGAGATTGTGGCGTTATCTATTGAAACTTTAACTGTGAGTGTAATGTACTTCGCACACGTTAATATTTTCCCCCTTTTTCTTTGTAATGGTCTGAGTTTTGTTTGTTTCTGGTATGGTGGAATTCTCGCTCTTTGGTTGTGCAGATGCTTTCCAAGTTTCCTGATGTTCTGCATCACCCTTCCCCTTTTAGTAGGATGAAAGTTTTAAAAGTTAAAGTGCCACATGGACCTAGCTCCTTCAGCATTCCTAAAGAGGTCATGAATTTACTTTTCAGAGAATCTCCAATTAAAGATTTTGAGGTGGAATTCGTTAAGGTATTTAGTGAACCATATTTTCCCCCCTTTATCATTATTGTGAACATATTGAAGCATATTTGTAGAAAGCAAAGCTGTGGCATTGATCATGTTTTACCATTGACATCATTTTTCTTGTATTGGCATTATAGAACCTGTTTAGTTCAACATTGGATGTTATTATTGGATGTTACATGAGAAGCAAAAATTGATATCCTTCTCCTTATAGCGTCATTCTGAAATCTGTTTTAGTTCAATGTTTAGCATCATCATCAGATGTTACATGTGTAGCAAAAATGGCTTATGCGTGATGCTAACTTCGAATGACTCATCTAGCTCAGTTGGAGTTATTTACTATCTCCACTTGTATCTACGTAATTTCATGTAGGAAAATTCCATGAAATAATGCACCAGTTCCCAACTTTCTTAACTGTGACCATTTCATGAGGACATACCTGTTGGTATATACCAATTAAGCCAAGTTGTAGTACATTTTAAGTGCTGAAGAACTTTTTATAAATCTGATATGGAAATGCAATGACAAATTTAATCTCATTCACAGTTTTTGCCTTTGACAGAAGCAACAAGGAAGAGCACAGGAGAGGTTAAATATCTGATTTTGGTGAATTTATAAGGTACGGAGCTGTTCTTAACATTTGTTTCATGGCATTGTTATTTGTAAGTTACTTGTTGATAAAATCAATTAGATATAAGGATCCATTATTGATTAACCACCTTCTAAACTCCCAGTTTGGATCCGTTAACATGATATGTCTATACATGGTTGTGACTCCAATTATGCCAATGAAATTGATATAGTGGCAAAGACCATCCTAAAATTTGGTAACTTAGGTAGTATGAACTATGAAGGTTGAAAATATTTACAGAGCCTACTTTGCTTGTACGCTTTTCTTTGAATGCTTCGTGTGATAAATATAGATTCATTTCTTTAGTGTTCACTACTTTGAAATGAATATTTATACCAAAATCTCAAATTGATTATACCAATAAATTCATGATACCTAGGACAATTTGCATAAGTGATGAATGGCTGTTTGGGTAATACATAGTGTTTAAGAAAGGTTACTTTGTTATGGATTCATGGGCAAGGAGTTTGGCAAGGGCGCTCTTTATCTCTATCAACTTATCCTTAGTGGTGGATGTACTATGACTATGTGGCAGTTGATGCTTGGTGGAGACCTTTATGGGAAATCAAGAGGTTTTGAGGATAATGCAGCCTTTGATTTTAAGTTTATGGAAGTGGGAAGTGGAAAGGGAAAGGGAAAGGGAAAGGTAATAGTCTTTGCTTGGAATGGATTTTCTGGGCACGTAAACTTGTTTGGCATGAAAAGAGCGGTCAAAATAGGACAGGAAAGAAAAGTGAGCAAAATGACTAATGGCGCCACTTAACTCTGAAAGAGGAGTGCATGGCAGAGGCATTTGATAACTCATTCACTGTTTTCCTCACTGTTATATGTTTGTAATATGAAAATGGATTAGGTAATATTAGTTGACACAAGCTGTTAAGATTAATTCCCATATTCCTCTGCCTATATATATACATACTTGTTCTGAGTTGCCTTCAGCCATTTTGCTCACTTTTCTGGGCGCATAAACTTGTTTGGCATGAAAACAGATGTTTTATGCCCATATTCCAACATGCCTATTTTTAATGCACATATAAACACAACCATTCCATTCACCATGGTGTGTTGTCTTTGAACCCACTTGGTAAGAATGATAAAACAGGGGAAGTAGGAAGGTTGTGGGGGAAGAGAATAATGACAATACAGTTAGAAGCCGATGTTCAACAGTGGCAATACAGATGATGATGTTGAACAATGTTTTGAGGTTCCAGCTTGTTAAATGAAGAGAAGGCTTTTGAGAGCAAATATGAAGGAAAGGTTTGTTTAAGAGCCGACAAACTGATTGAAGTCTGTAAAAAGATTTTTGTTGAGGCAATGCTAGTGAAAACTGGGTTCTCTACCATTTCTTGAGCTGGTTAAGATGAAATTTTACATATGGAGCATGAAATTACAACTATCTTGAGATGTTGTTGAGGCCCTAGTGATGTCCTGTGACAGAAGTTTATATTATCTCTTATGACAGACATTCTCCTTCCAGGGAAACCCATTCAATTATATAAAAGCTTGTTAGGGAGAAATAAAGTAATTTTCAGCTGTGTGAGACGGGCTGTCAATGAATGGAAATAAGAGAGATTCCATAAGTATGAAAAGTTTGGGTTTTAGATTGTCATCTATTATAGAAAGCTCATTACCATAAATATGCTAATGTTGACTCCCCAAACTGAGGAATGGGCATTCCCACTATGGAATTAGAGTGGGATGGCAATGATGTTCGTCACAGCCCCACCATGTCTGTTTTGGCATCCCCTTCCTCATGGATTTCTATGCTTTGGCCATATTCAAATACCTTCGTTCCTTCACTCTCCTTCTGGCTAGATTCAAACTCTGCTGTTAGACAGATTCATTTGTAGGGTTGCCTAGGAACCAGAAAACGGGATTTTCTCTCATCCACCAAAAATGGTACTTGAGGTCTGGAGAAGACCCCTTTAACTTGAATTTCTCATCTTGACGTTGAATGATGGGCATTTGGGTTTTTCTTTCTCCCACCAGAATTGGAACTTGAGTCTTAGAAAGATGCAATCCCAATAGTGCCACTTGCATGGTTTCCTCTGCAGCAGGTGAGGATCTACTTTTCACTTCTAGGATGACAATTTATTTCTGCACAGCAAGTAGAACTTGGGCATCTTCTTCCATAACAGGTGGGAATTTCCTTTTCACGTGGGTGAGGAGTTTGTATTAAGCAAATAGTAGAAAAGAAAATGCAAAAATTTTGTACAAATTTTGAGTGGTGTTTTGGTATTTTGTTCTTTTTTAGTTAATTAAATATATATACAAATAAGAAGATTCCTATTCTTCTCATACCATATCAATCAAACTTGAGAATCATTACATTTGTTTCCATTCAGCTCTATTTCTTTCTGTTCCTTTTTCATAGTGTGTATATATGGTTTAACCAAATGGGCCCCGATGTCATTTGAATGGCAATACTCATTATAATTTACACAAATGACATGCTGCTAATTTGTAACTTTACACACATTGTCTCCTACCAATTGTATTATGTGCACAAACAGTCATGGGCTATATCGACGAAGAGAACACCTTCTTATGGAAAAATTGTTTGCATCTCATATTAGAATTCAGTTTAGAGCTTCTTCTCCTTATATGGTTCAAACTTCTAAGGTTTTGGCAGAACAAAGGGGTGTAGATCTATGTTTGGACCATTTTTTTTATTGACTTAAAAAAAAAGATGGGCTAGGTTTGGTGATATACAGTCGGACACCATTCTTTTGTTAACGGGGGGGATCTTTTGGATGGGACACCATTCTTAAGTATCCATATATGCTTTGATTCATTTCCATTAAGTGCATTGATCTTAGTCTCAGATATTGAGGAAAAGGAAGAAATGCTAAATACGCGCACCTTTATTGCATAACTTTCAACAGATTAAGAGATTTTGAAATGTATAAACCATCTGCAATATGCAATCTCAAGTAATTATGATCTTTATCCACATATTGGCTGGACAGGACATTTGACTTGAGTTATCCAGTTCACCTTTTCTTGGCCCTGTGGTTGAGCCCCTTTATAGTTACTTAATTGCATGATCAAAGCATCAAACCATAATACGTTGAAAAGTTTTGATCTTAGCTAGTTGTACTTGATTAGAAGTCATGTTTACTATAGGAGGAGGAATGTCTTGGATTTGAAAATCTTTTAGTAATCTTCTGTCAAGTAATTAGCACATATATGTATTACTCCCTCCGATCCTAATTATAAGGACCCCTTTGTAGACACAAAAGGGGCCTTATAATTAAAGACCGGAGGGAGTATGTAATTGTGAGCTGTTTATATGTGAAGCGTATCAAATTGATATGATGCCATGTACATTTTAATGGAACATGCTAAATATGAACATGCTCATTTTAAAATATGTTGCTATTTGTGTTGGATCATGCTTGTTTTAAGAATGATGTATCCTATGGAGTCACGCAAAAATCATACACAATCCTACAGAAAGCCATCATTTCAGACTGTTATATTTTTGGTATTGACCGTGGCACGATATAGACATGGATCTTAGAGTTAACATCCTTGTAGCTCTTCTCTAAAGGAAAGATCTGTGAATTTTTTGAAATTGAAGGCGATATTTTCATTAAAGAAAACACAAAATAATCAAATTTCAGAAAGCTGCATAAATCCTTAAACCATATGATTCATTCTACATCTTTTTGGTAGCTGGGAAAGCCACGTCTCTGAATATTGATTTGGGTGGTTCTCAGGTGGTTCAGGTAGAAGATGAAGCCACGTCTCAGAAGGGCAATTCAAGCACAGGGGGGGAATGATGAAGTTCCATTTATGAGCAACAGTGTATTTGGGCTAAAGATTGTTTTAGTGATGACATGAATATATGCAGGTAGGAACTAAGGATTATAGGGTTATTGTACTTTGTAGTGTGTGCTTACTGGTAATATAGTGCGAGGAAGAGCTCAATCAAACACTAGGAGTTATTATGTATTTTCTTTTTCATGATTGTTTTGAAGGTGGAAGGCATCATATGGTTCCAAATTCATAACACTTTTTTCCTTTTTTGTGAAGTTATCATATTTATTAAGAGAACAGCAGATACACAATCATCAGCTACATGATTGATAAGATTAATAGCAACACGTTATATATATATATATATATCAGGTAGAGCTGATAAGAAAAATTCAAGAGCTCTTTTTTTTCCCCCTTCTTTTTTTGGTTGCCAAGTGAAGAGCTCAACACTTGCAAAGGTGTTTGCATGTTCAGATGATCATATTATGTATGTATGCTGATGTCATGTTACCTGAGATGAAGGTGTCAAAAATACTTTTAAAGAAATACCTTTTCTCTTTCAGACAAGGATGATTGTCTTTGTTGGAATAGGAGTTCAACAGCTCCCTCATAAAATGCAAATTTTTACATGGATCCTCTTGAGGATTGAGGAATAATATGAATTTTATTTTTCTGGCACAAGTGAGATATACAATACTCCATCCAGTGTTTAATATAAGATCTATGTACCTAATTTAATTAGATTAAGGATATTAGTTAGTGTAACTTTAAAATATCTCAATCATCTTTCTCAATTTCTTCCACATATCTCTTATTTAATTATTGTTGAAAGAGTTTTAATATAGATAAATTAAGAAATATTGACAAACATAAGAAACAAGTCTTATATTTAATGTTAAGATCAGCTCCTCAATTAAGTTTTATATTAAGGATGTGAGAAATACGTATTAAGGATGTGAGGAAGTATTCGTTATATTCAATTATTCATATAGTGAATATTAAATTAAAAATAGTTATTCATCTTCATCATCCTGGTGTATAAGAAATGTTTTTGGTTCATAAAATTATTTTCATTTGTTCTTTTTCTTTTTCCTAATATCTCTTCTGAAGAATTTTTGTAAGAAAATAATATTTGCCATAAATCTCATATATATCGTTTGAACTCCTAACTATGTGGTCCGGATTTTATTTCTCTAAGCCAACCAATATGACAATCGAATATTGACACATTTATCATAGTTCTAAAGATTATTAGATTACTATTTTCTTTTTCGTTTTGCCCAATTACAAGTTTTCTTTTATGTTATGTAGAGAGATATCTTATTTTTTTCAACAAAAAATAGACGAGCCATAATTTAATTAAAAAGTTTACTTTTACCCATCTAAAAAATTATAAGAATGGAAGATGTTAACCGCTATAGCTTCATACAAACTAAAAACATATTTTTCTTTTTATGGTGACCTCTCATGTTTAATTTATATGGTTAAGAATCTATTCAAATAAAGAAAAAGGAAAGTAGTAATCACTGATCACAATTCAGAAGAATATAATTAGCATTTCGAATATAATTGAAGGAAAAACAAAACTAACAAAGAAAACATGGAAAAATAGTAATAAAGAAACAATGATTTATTCTCCTGACAATCATGAAAAACGATCCATTTACAAAAGACAAACCATTCAAGAATCCACATTTGTGTGTATATTTAATACAATATTGAACAGACTCTATTTCTATACTTACAAATGAGGGATATTAGAAGAACAAATCTATTTCTTCTGTAACAAAAATGTAAACAATTTGACTAATTAATGAGAATTAGATAGCCCAAAAGGGTAAAAAAAAAAAAAAAAACTCTTCCTCTCCTACTCATTGACTGTACATTTCAATCCTTTGCTTATATAAGCTGTTTCAATATTCCTTCTGGTGAAGCGAGACTCAGTAAGGAGAAAAACAGATAGAAATTGAGAGATCCTTATAGACAGATGGATTCCTAAACCTCTTTCTTTTACTATCTTCATATTGTCATAGTGTTAGACACTTTCATTATGATCTGACATTAATCCAATTCTGTGATGAACATAATGCACATTCATCTCCATGCCATGGAATTGCACTTTCTCCCTTTCTTCCATCTTTGCAACATGTGAATGACTTTATTATGACCAAGAAATCATTTCCCTCTGGAGTTTCTGGCTTTTCTGGTTCACCCATTATTTCATCAAAAGCATCCTCAAAATTTGTGATCCCCAACACACTAACTGGTGAGAAAGTAGTGTCTTCTTTGGGTGAAGATAGTGGTGGTGGTGTTGTTACAACTGACGAATAATCCCTTGACACAAATGGGTGACTAAGTAATTCCTCACATGTCCACCTTTTTCGTGAGTCTCTCTCCAAACACTTCCTCAAGAAATCCAAACCCTCCTCTGAGAAATGGGTTGGGAGTTTAGGTACCTCATCACCACAGGCAATCTTCAAAAGAACAACCATTGGGTTTGAATCATACTTAGAAGCAACCCAAGGTGGCCTACCAGTAGCCATTTCAATTACAGTACATCCCAAGGACCATATATCAGCGGCAAAATCAAGCTTTTCATTCCTCAAAACTTCAGGAGCCATCCAGAGAGGGGTCCCACTAACATATTCCTTCTTCATCATCATCAAACCTTCATTTTTGAAGTCCTCCATCTTCCTTGCACATCCAAAATCTGCCAATTTGATGTCCCCAGAAGACCCTAGAAGCACATTTTTGCACTTAAGGTCACAGTGCAAAATCCCATTACCATGAAGATACTTGAGGCCTTTAAGAATTTCCTTTGTGTACAAACGAATCACATCTTCTTGTAATGATCCACCAAATTTCTCTGTAATATCAGCCAAACTACCCCCAGCCATGTACTCCATTAGAACATTGAGATCATCTCCATCTCTTTCTGACCCTAAGTGTTGAACTATATAAGGAGATATTTCTAGATTCTTGAGAATCTCAACCTCATTCTCTAAAGCTGCAAATTCAGCCCTTGTATGTGCTGATTTAACAACAAAGAGTCCTCCTGTGGATTTGCTCATGGCCAAATGAACAGTGCCAAAAGATCCTGACCCTATCAGCGTTCCCTTCACCCATTCCCCACGTTTCGGAGATACAGATGTGGAAACTCTGGCCATGATGCTCCTTTCTTTCACAAAATACCAAATCGATCTCGAATGGAGAAATCCCCAATTCGAAATATGAAATGTGTAATTCACAATTCATACGGTTTGCCACAAATCCAATGAACATTCATACATAGAGGCTTTAGAAGAGAACCCTCTACAGAAGGAAGAACCAAATCAATCAAATATTCACACATACATACATAAACATGCGATTTATCACTTCCAATATCACAAATTTTGAAAAAAATCCAGAAAACACAGAAGATAATAAAGCTTCAATCAAATATACGTAGATTAATTATCGTACATAGGAGAGAAACCTTGAAAATGTTGCCAGATCCACAGGGTCGAGCGGTTTCCCACGAATCGGGAAAACCGCCCTCTTTGAGGGAGAGCCTCTCTGTTTCAAAAGTGGTCAAGGAACGAGGAGAAAAATGCAGAGGGGGAATTTGAAACTATATATATAGGATTCAGATATACAGATATGGTAATTGTCCGTTAATTTACCTATTTTTTTGACCTGGAATTCAGCTAGTTTTTTTTTTTGTTGACCAACAATTTATCTAGTTAAAATTTTAGACAAAAAATACACTTTTTTGGCTTTGAACTTTTGCTGTGGTTTCACTTTTATCCACTATTCCTTTTTATAGCGCATTAGTCCTTTAATTTTATGTAATGTTTCACTTTTAGTATTTAATTATTTTTATTCCAATTCATTCCGAAAGCTTTACTTTAAAATTTAAAATTTTACTAGGTACTTCATTTTTTTAATTTCATTTTGATTCATTAACTTCCCCTTATGTTTTACCTTTGACATTAATCAGTATGGTTCTACAGGTGTTTAAGTGATTCCAATCCTAGTTTTCCTGGCAAGTCTCGAATATTTTAATCTTAAAAATTTCCTATTGTGACTGGGATAGGTCATCATTTTTTTAAATTTTTTTATTTGTTTTATTTTTTTACTTTATAAATTAAATAATTTTTTTATTTTTATATTCTTATCTCTATAAATTAAGCTATCCTTTTTTTTTTAAAAAAAAAAACTATATGATATTTTTAGTTTGAGTTAAACTGTATATATGGTAATACTAATCTTAACTATATACAGTATAAATATAATAAATAAGATGATGATGATGATAATAATAATCATTATTTCTAAATTTTAGATTCATTTGTGTAATTATTATTGCCTTAGTAATTATTAAATAATCACTTTAAACAATAGAATATAGAGAAATAAACTAATATAAATATTTTTTAAGTTTATTTTTTTTAAAAAAAATGAATTTTTGTATTGGGATTGAACCCGGCCCGGTCCCGATCTTGATCTTAGATTTGAATGTCCCTAATTCTATATGAAGTACTATTATATTACGTCCCTAAGTATTTACTTAATAGATTAAAACATGTAGAGCAAAACAAATAAAATGCCTATTCAATAAACGAAGACTCTTTTGAAACCTAAATAGATTATATTCATGATCAAATAAAAAAACATATTCAATATTAAATCATTTTATTTTTATTTTCTATATAATTTTATTATTTAAAAGACTCTTTTGGTATTTCGTAGATCATTATAAACATTTGATACATCTTCTATATATTGTAAATCATCCTAACAATTTTTTAATTATATTAGTAGTTTCTATTTTTAGGATTTATTTATATATATGAGTTGCCAAGGATATTATTTAGTATCTTATTGTTATATTCTTGATTTGATTTTTGGTAGATGACATCTTATTCTCAATACCTTTAGAATATTTTAGAAGTTTTTTTAATGTTTTGAGTCATATTAAGGTTAGAAATTGGGAAAATTACATATAAATACCAGTTCAAAATGTACAACCTACAAAAGGCTGTTGACCTTGCAAAAGAACAGATTGGGCACATGGGTAGAATGTGGGTTTTCCAAATTGGGGTCAAAAGACCAAAATGCCCTTCATTTTTACTGAAAATGAGAGAGTTTTAAAGAGAGGGAAAAAACCAAGGTCGCCGAAGTTCCGTAGAGTCACGAAGGCTCCGATCATGGCCTTTGTGGGAGGGGGATTTGGTGTTCGTTGAGGTGGAGAAGAACCATCCATTCATCTGTTAGTGAGCAACCATCGACCACTGAGGTTCTGTTCTTCATTCTCCTAAGCCATCTCTCTCTCTATCTCTTGTTATGTTTCGTTTAAGATCTTTGCCCTCTCTATTTCTCTAAAAAGTTGAGCTTGAAAATCTAAAGTTTTGGCCAAATGACAGTAAATGTTTGTACTTTATGTCGGAATGTTGCGGTGTGGTAGTGATGAATGTAATTGTTGGTGTTAGCTGTGAGAGGGTTTATGATTAATAGGTTAATGGGTTGGGATGGTTTACCGTATGAGTTTTTGGGGAAGATGATTTGGCTAGAGGTTTCGGGAGGGAAATGATGAGTTAAATCAGGTGGTGGTGATATTGTGAAGAAACGTTAAAATTTTTTATTAATTGCGATATGGGAACAGTCAAAATGGATAAGGAAGTTGTCAAAAATCCCAGTTGGTGTGTTGTGGAGATTTGTAATATTAATGAAGTATGACTATATCTTAGTTGTTAAATGCTGATTTTTTTTTACAGGTTAGCATGTACAATGACATTGAATATTGGAGCATCACCTCCACAACACATAAATATTTTGTCAAGTTGGACACACAAAAAGAACCTACAAAAATCCAAACTCAAGTTAATGCTCTTGTCCATGAAGGAGGAAAAACCTTTTGTTGAGAATGTTGTTGTTCAAGCAAGGGGATAAATATTTTGTGTAGTTACCTTTTGATTTCTTCACAGATGTTGTTCATACAAGGGAATAATTTTGGGTGTGGTTGGGTCCTATCGTGTAGCTTGTAATGTATAGTCATAAACATTATCTTCTATGGTAGGGATGACAAGAAAACATTAGGGCAGTTGGTAGCTTAATGTTCACTTGTCATTTAATTACAAAGATAAGATTTGTTGTCAACTTGGTATTTGGTTTTTGGGTAATGCCCTCGTTGTATTGGGGATTTACATTACAACTTTTGTTAATATTAAAAGATTATGATATGTACATGGAAGGGAACATGTTTTTAGTTACAATGCAAAAGTCCAATATCTTTTGTGAATGGACTTGTAGTATTATTCACTATTGTTACTCCTTTAGTTACTTGTGGAAAAAAACTAGAAGCAAGTGGGAGTGTTGAGAACTTATTGTTCGGATAACTTGTTACATAAGAGCAGTATCACTTAATCAATCTCGATACTTTATTTAGTATTCACATTATTATTCGTATTAATATAACACAATATTCAGTAATCCTGTCACTTTTCTTGGTAAACCCAACACAATCTTGGCAAAAACACCCAGGCACCCACTTGGATACCATAATTGAAAATGAAGTTGAGGGGAGGAGTTTCTGAAACTCGTTTTGAGTTTTGGTAATCTTGTCACTTTTCTTGGTAAATCTAACACAATTCTTGACAAAAACACCAAGGCACCTACTTGGATACCAAAATTGAAAATGAAGTTGAGGGGAGGGGTTTTGTGAAACACGTTATGAGTTTTGTTAATCTCGCCACTTTTCTTGGTAAACGCAACACAATTCTTGGCAAAAATACCTAGGAACCCACTTGGATACTACAATTGAAAATGAAGTTGAGGGGAGGGGTTTGTGAAACTCGTTACGAGTCTTGACAATCTTGTCACTTGTCTTGGTAAACCCAACACAATTCTTGACAAAAAATGCAAGCACCCAATTGGATACCACAATTGAAAATAAAGTTGAGGGGAGGGGTTTGTAAAAACGTTATGAGTTTTGGTAATCTCACCACTTTTCTTGGTAAACCCAACATAATTCTTGGCAAAACACCTAGGCACCCACTCGAGAAATCGAGAGGAAGGGAAATATAATAGAACCTAGGTCATCGAAGGTGCTTCACTAATAGATTAATGCCACCTACTACTTCTCCTCAACGATGCCCCTCCCCATGATTTGTGATGCCATTGTTAAGTGTTGATGTCGATTGGCAACTACACGCCATTTTTCTTTCCCTCACCCACAATCACAATGCTCTTCTTCCGACTTCACTATGATAGTGACCTACAATGCTTTTTATCCTATGTTCTTTACTCTCTCATTTTCAGTAAATATTGGGGGCATTTGGGTCTTTTTCTCCCAATATGAAAAACCCAGATTCCACCTAGCAGACCAATCTGTCCTTTTAGCATTTCAGCAGTCTTTTTTGGGTTTTACATTTTCATGTGGTAGTTATTTAGAATTTTTCCAAAATATTAAAATATCCCATTAAATAATATTCTCACAATTGAATATTAAAAAATTACCACAAACTCAATTTATATTCGGTATAATATTTTTACCATTAAATATTAAAAAATTATTATAAACCCCGATGTGTACCTTGCACAAATTAAAAAAGTTACCATAAATTCAAGGTGCAATACATTATACATAAAACTGTAGATATAGGCAATTTTGTCTCTGACTATATTATTAATTCTCATGTAAAATATAATTCAACCAAACGTTTTTATGTATATGCGCTATCTTTCCTTAATAAAGAATCAAATAAATTTATGGAATCATCATTACATTACATTACATTGTATTACATTTTATTGCATTGTATTACATTTTGGACTTTAAAAACCACCCACATGTTGTGTTATCATCATCATCCAAAAAATAGTCACATACTAGAATGTAAATGATTTTTTATAAATAAGTTACACAATATTTAAGAATAATTCATAAAAATAATTTTTATATTATATTTTGAAAATAAGACTATAAGTTATAGTTTTTTATTTTTCTGAACTTAGCTCAACTATTAATTATATTTCCAATTTTAAGATCATTTGTATAAGAATTGTGTCCTGGTGTGATATGTTTTGGTAGAGTGGTAGTTGTATGCTTTGCATTTCTAAGTGGATGGTGGTTACGTTTCAAAGAAGGGAAAAGACAGAAAAATACCCTAAAAATATCTAAAACCCAGAAAGATTACTACAATTTGATAAAGGACAAATAAGTGTTAGGGTACTTATCTGGAATATTGATATTGTGGGCAAAAGACCAAACTGGCCCTAACTAATATAGACAAAACAATTGGAAGCCAAAACCTGAATTCAATCTTGGTGAAGCAATATGACCCATAGCCCTAAAGTGTTCGACACTTTTCCCTGAAGGTGAGAAAAAACTCACGGCACTGAAGTGAGTTCTAAGACTTTTTCCCCTGGGTGAACAAAATTGTCGCGGCCATTGTTCACTGGTATGAAGCTAACACACTTTCTCAATGGAGGCACAAGTTAGAATTCTCCTTACTTCAGTTGTCACTCGAAGAGGCACTAGAACTCGAAAAATTGTTCAGTCGTGCTTCAAGTACTCTCCCTCCCCACTTTTTCCTTGTCCATTGGTAGTATCCATGAAATGATGTATATTTAACTACCATTTCTTCGAAAGGCCGTTAATAATCGTCTAGGTTGTTCCTCAATATAGTTTAGGTACACTTTCGCCTTCATATTGCCTTGTATTGCTTTGGTATTGGAGTTGGTTGTTGATTTCATCTTAATGGGGGCAAGTTGTAGCCGTGTTTTTAGTTGGTCTTTTGTTTGTTTGAGATATTTTAGTGACAATACTATTGGCTCTATGTTCATATTGCCGTTTGGTACATACCGTTGGGT
>JBAGKO010000015.1:22121154-22137746 GCA_037177275.1 Acacia concinna
CTCAAACTCATGTGGCCCAACCCGTGACGGGTTGGCCTGACTAGTTCACATGTTGGCCCATATGATTTTTTTTTTAAAAAAATATCTATAAAATGTTAAGACCTAAAAGTTCAAAAGTAAGATCAAAATCATATCTTTTATGCATACTTCAAATTCATTTGTAGGTTTGAACTTTAAACTTTGAACTTAATTTGTATATTGTAATTTATAAGTGGAAGTCGGCTCATTCCGAATTTTTAAGAAGTTGATTTATTATTTATTAGTTGTTATTAGATTTTTATGGTTTGATTCTATTGAAAAAAAAATTAACATGACTTTTTTTAAAAAAAATAAAAAAAGAAGTTTGAAAAACAGGGGAAAAACGGGCTGGCCCACTTAACTTGCTAACCTGACAGTTATGGGTTGGGTTGGTCAAATGTAAATCTATATAATTACGAGTCTTTTAGACCCGAACTCATATGATCCCAATATATAGCGGGTTAAATCGAACCGTGGTCCAACCCGTATTATTGCTGGCTCTAGTTGCGGGTTGGTGCATTTCCTGAGTATCTCCCCGTCTCCGTTCTACTCTTATCGTAGTTCTAGCCTCAATTCCCGATGGATACATCTTTATTTGCCCACATTCTGTTACTCTCACTGGCTCTATTTTGCGGTGCGTTAAGCTCCAGCCATCTCATTGATGATACCTATGTGAGAGAGATATTGAGTGCAGCCCAGCAGGACAAAGATTGGTTAATATCAGTGAGAAGACGAATCCATGAGTACCCAGAACTCGCTTTTCAAGAACACAACACCAGTGCTATCATCCGCGGGGAACTGGACAAACTTGGTATCCCTTACACATACCCGTTTGCCAGAACCGGCATTGTTGCGGAAATTGGTTCTGGCTGTCGCCCTATCGTCGCTATTCGTGCCGACATGGATGCCCTTCCTTTGCAGGTAACTTCGGTTTCGTTTCAGTGCCGATCCTTTTAAGAATAGCTATATAAAATACGTCTTGGAATTTGGTGGCGTGTGATCAGGAGCTGGTTGAGTGGAACCACAAGAGCAAAATTGAGGGTAGAATGCACGCGTGCGGACACGATGGTCACACGACCATGCTACTTGGTGCTGCGAAATTGCTTAATCAACGGAAACATAGACTTAAGGTGCTTACCGAACTATTAATCCGCCGTTGACCTGGTTTACTTTTCAATTTCAGCACTTTTTGATTGATTTAATCACACTTGTTTGAGTGCTTAATGCTCAATTTTAATGGTGAAACGGAAAAATCTCTGTTCCCCCGGGTACCAATTACCAGTTCTGTATATTGGGTCCATTAGTTCATAAAATCCAAAATTCATCTCCAGAAGCGAATATAAATAAACAAGGAGGCATTGTGGGGAGGTTTGCAGTCATAAAGATTAGCGTGGTTCCAAGTGAATGCAAGTGGGCTCATTCAAGTAATTTTTTTTTTTTGTGTTTTTGTTTGTGTGGTTTTTTTTTGGGGGGGGGGTATTCAGGGTGTTTGTGTGGGGTGCCTTTTAAGCGCAGGAGATAATTGCTTGCTTCTAGACCACAGAAAGATAGTTTGATGATGAAGATACCAACTGTGCCTTTAAACACAGTCTTTCTCGTGGCATTGAAAGATAGGCCAACGGAAATTAAAGCAAATGCTCACTTGCTCAGTTCTACTTGTGTAATTAAGGCTCTAACTCACACTAGATTTCTCAAAATCTGTTACCTGATGAATTTCTTCATTTTCTTGTGGCATTGAAGGGAACTGTACGACTTCTCTTCCAACCTGCTGAGGAGGGAGCTGCTGGTGCCCCTCAAATGATTAAAGATGGAGCACTTAAAGATGCAGAAGCAATTTTTGCTGTGCATGTCGATTATGAAACGCCTACAGGAGCCATAGCATCTCTATCTGGGCCTTTCTCAGCTGCTGGGTGTATCTTTGCAGCAAAAATGATAGGACAAGGTGGGCATGCCGCACAACCTCACAAACATGTGGACCCAGTGCTGGCTACATCGTTTGTAATATTGGCACTGCAACAACTTGTCTCAAGAGAATCTGATCCACTTCATAGTCAAGTACGTCTTAGTCTCAATCCCATTTTGTGATATTCTAGCTTCCATCTATTTGCTGGAAATTAGATGTAATGCCTGTAACATTTAATTGCCACAGGTACTATCAATTACTTATGTCAAAACAAATGTTGCGTTAAATGTGATTCCGTCATATGTTGAATTTGGTGGTACACTAAGGAGTCAGACAACCGAAGGCATGTACCACTTCAGGCAGCGAATAAAGGAGGTATACCCAATAAACTCTGTAGACATAAATATTACCTTCAATGAGAAACCTTAGTGACTTAACTGTCGTTGATGGTCTAGACTCTGTAATTATAGCTGATTTATAGTTGGTATAAAATCTCTGCTTTCTCAAAAGTCAATTATGGCTGGGCCATTTAATCACTTTCTTTTAGCCTTGTGAAGTTGAATTTTTTTTCGTTATATGCAAGGAAAGAATATTTCATTGGTGTTGGGAAAAAATATTTGGAGGGGAAAAAAAATAAAGAGCAATTTGAAGCCACTCCAGAGAAACCACTTTTCATTTTGGGGCCACGAATGGGTACTGTTTGTATGCTCAATTGTGACAAAATTTCTCTACTTGTGAAGATCATTTTAACTAGTTAAATGTGCATGTCTAGTTGCTCTTGAATTGTACCCGTCTGTAATCTGCATTATGTTGTTAAAAGAAGTAATAATGAAGTGAATGATTTGGTTTCATTAAATCCATTTAGCTTATTCAAGGAGGGGGTGCTTGCAGGTTATTGAAGCACAGGCAGCTGTGCACAGATGCAGTGCACATGTAGATATGAAAGAAGAAACCTTTACCCCATATCCTGCTGTTGTGAATGACAACAGGTTACACTTACATGTGAACAGGGTTGGCCAACTTCTGCTTGGCTCTGAAAATGTGGGGGAGGCCAAGAGGGTGATGGCAGGTGAAGACTTTGCATTTTATCAACAAGTGATTCCTGGAGCGATGATTAACATTGGGATTCGAAATGAGGAAGTAGGTTCAGTTCACTCTCCACACTCTCCTTTCTTCTTTCTTGATGAGGAAGTCCTTCCGATAGGGGCTGCACTTCACACTGCGATTGCTGAGTTATACCTGGACGATAACCAACATTCAACTGTGCAGTAAGATTGTCTTATTTGTGGTGCTTCGCGTGTTGATACACTGTTAAATACAGCTTTTTCGCCTAGGACGAGGTGATAAAGACAGCGGAGGAAAGGGAGGCCAAAAGGTCATGTAGAGAGTATAAATCCTTGTGAAAGCTATCTTTTTTGTTGGAGTGTTGTCAAAGCATCCAATGGTCCTCCCCAGTTACTGTGTAGTGTACAATACTTGGCGGGACTCACTTCCCATATAGCAATGGAAAAGGATATTAACCTATTTGGTAAGAATTAAAACTCATTATCATTAATTTTGATATGCTTTTGAACATATCAGTATTATATCCCTCTCCGCCTCCCCCAAAAAAAAAAAATCATTTTCTTGACATTGGCATAGTAAACAAAGTTGGCCAACTTTGAATATTGATCCGATGAAACTTTGATCTCATGGTCTGATAGGATCTCAAATGGGTAGATGATAGGATTCAAAGTAGGGAAGGATAATGAAGAAAATTAGAAATTAAAAGGGTACAACTTTATTAGATTATGAAATCAGAATCTAATTTCATAATAAAATAAAGAATAAAGTAAAGATAATTTTTTAATAGTAGATGAGTAAGAATCTCAACTCATCTGACTAATAAAATACTGGGAGAATCTCCCACAATAAAAGAAATCGTTCTCTAATAATTTTCATATATTTTCTGAATGCTTTTATATTTAATGAGACTCAATATTTATAGATAAAAGTAATAACTATGACTTCCTAAAATTTAGGACCATTGACAAAGACTTAAGGAAAAAAAACTAACAAGACTTAAATATATTTAATTTAATAAATAAAATACTTTGCCTCAGCATGTAATGCTAACAGACCCCACTTAATACTAATCCTGTGCAAATCACTACTAAAATAAATATTAATAAAATAAAATTAGACTAATTCAATCCCCTAAATCAATTGCACGAGATTTCCAAACTTAGTACTCTTTTAGATTAATAGTGATGAGTTGGATTCATTTCTTTCCACAAAGGTGGAGCTAATCCAATTTCATGTATGCTATATATACATTCCCTCTTTGACTTTTTTCCTTCTCAATCTCCCAACCGTATCAAAGTGTTAAATTTCCAATGTGACCCAACACGGCAACAACCAAATGATTCATAAGGAAGACTATTGGCAGCACCAAGCAAAAACCAACTAGCTTCTTCAATAGCATGCAAAAATACAAAATTTAGTTCATGCAAGAATTCATTAGAACAGAAGAAATCTAACCTGGAATTGAAGGATCAAAGTGGGAACTTGATTAATGATAAATGAAAGTAAAAGTCATATTTACATATTTAAATGTACAAAGAGATGTGTGTATGCTCATGGAGGTATGAAATCTCCAGACATAATAATAGCTAACAATGAATACCTGGCCTTGATGGAGATTTTGCCTCCCTCTATACAAAGTTTCGCTCCAGTGACCACCCAATGTCCAGGTGCATCTTCTGGACCCCTAACCTTTTCCGTTGTATCCACAAAGCTCAGCAATTTTGGTGCCTTTATTGGAACAGGTGCCTCAGTACTAGACTCACCATTATAAACAACTGGTTTTATGTCATCTTCAGTAGGCTTTTCATTTTCAATCACATGATGCAGTTCTTTGCTCAGCATTGTACTCATCAATCCTGAAAGAAACCCTGACTTGCGAAATGGAAATGGAGATCCTTCCCATTCTGATCTGTAAATTTGTGCTGATTCTACCAGGGAAAACCCAAGCCTCAAGAAAAGAACTTTTTTCCTTTTCAAATGCATGACCTCAAGCCAGGCATTCGTTACAATGGCTGGAGGCTCATCATCATGGGAACTATTGTACAACACTGGTGCTGTGCAGACATGTGAAAACCTTTTACACTTCACAGGTTCAAAGTAGGCTTTATCAATTGGCTCATCATTAGATTTACAACCAAGATCGTAAGAGATTTTAATCATTTGTGGACGATTTGAAAGATGCTGGAGATGGATAGCCAGATGGTCACTCTTTCTGCCTTCCAAGAACAAGCGAATACCAGTAACAGGACAATAGCCTGAGTCAACCTGCAAACTTGTAAAGTTAGAAAGCATAATGTCAGTGTTAGGCGCCTTTTTGCAGACTTAGAAATATTCATAAAAAGGGAAAAGATACTTTTTGATGGCAGAACTTTGACTTAATCTTTTGGAGAAAGAAATAGAAAACTAGGCTGTTATAGGGTGGCTGAGACAGCGATAGGAGTTATGCAGATAGTGGAAGTTGCTTTTCGGCTCTTATTTAGCCATTGTTGTGTCTTGACAAGAGGGGGAGATAATTTGTATTGAGAGTGGGTGAGGAGAGCTCTGACCTCTCGAAAGTCAGATTGGGGTGGAGGAAAATATCATCTTTCTTCATCATTTTATCTTTCACATTAGTGTGCTTGCTATTTTGTATCATTTGTATGAGTTTAGAGGGAGTTAGTGTGAGTGATCTACTGTATTATACCTTCTGTTCTTAAGGAGGAAATACTTTGTGGAATCAATATCAGTTTCAACACTATTTTCCTATATTTTCCAACTGTTATATCTTGGTTCCTAACAGTTAGCAAAAGGTCTTTAGTTAAAAATTACACTACCTTACATACAGAAAGAAGAAAAACACCTTTTTTTTTTCTTTTTTTGGTGATAAGAAAAATGCCTTGAGGATGACAGAACAATAGACTTACCCAAGCCCCTCGTTAGACCATGCAGCTTCATGTACTCCACTTGCAGTCTGAAAAGCCATATCAATCATATCTTCCTGGATCATTGTTGCAGCTACAGCATATGTGACCCCAGACCATATTTCTCTGGATTGCATCGATGACATGTCAACTTTTCCATCAGGAAACATCCCATTTACAGCACCCCGTTTTCCATCCTTTACTTTCATAACATTGTAATTATAAACCATTTGAAGTGCACTTCTAGCTTTGTCTGAGTCAACAATTGGTGGAAGACCACAAGCTCTAGCATACCTGCTAAAAAGGCAAATAATAAGTTATGACTTCATCTTGAATACTGAGGATAAACCAGGGTTCAAAAACTTGAATAATCTAGATAAAGTTATATCAACATTGGTTAGATGCTTTCAGTTTCTTGTGTTGAAATTTTAGTTTCAGATTGAAACAGCCACACCTTTGACTTAACATTTTTGTGCAAAACTAAATAAAATCTACCAAGCGAATTCTTCCCTGCTATCTACAGCCAAATCCTCAAAACATCTCAAAATGACCCTATCTTTCAACGTCTCCTTTCTTTTTAGTTAACAAACCTATACTTTGAATTATGAAGATACACTAACAAAACAGTTTGGTCATGTAGCTTGGATTCTAACTTAAATTCAAACTGACCAGAGGAGAATTAATATGGCAGAATCAACCGTGGCAACCATGAAAACTAGTTTACAAGTGCTATTGAAGCAGAAGAAGCTCATTTAAGAGGATAAAAAAAAACTTCAGACCATTGTCCTGCTAATTGATCAGCTTGTATGGATGAACTTGAAGATCCACCGCTACTATCATAATTGAAGTAAGAGCCATTCCATAATTTTTCATATGCAGATTTTGCTTTCTGAAACTTCAACCAGAAATAATCTTCAGAACCCTTGTCACCAATTTCTCGTGCCAAGGCTGATGCAGCCAGTAGTGCCGCTAGCCACAGTCCTCCACTGTATGCACTTACTCCAGACACAGACCATGTGTCATAAGTTTGATCAGGGAAGCCTTCATTCTCAATCATTCCATCACCATCCTTGTCAAATTGGTCCATATAAGCCATTGCAACATAAACAGATGGCCAAACAGCTTGTGCAAACCTCTTATCACCAGTGGCAACCACATCCCTATAAATCTGGAGAACAAATTTTGGATTCAAGTCTTTCCACCTATCTGTGTTATAAAGATTATAGCCATTTAATTCAAACCATGGGTCGTTGATTCCAATATCATGAGGAACAGCACCAAGAACCTTTCTTGAAACCCACTGGCCATTTTCTATAAGTTTCATCTTTACAGGATCATGCATCATTACCGCTGCAGCAAAGTCTCTTTGGATACTGAGTTCAAGTTTAGGAAAAAGCATAATTAGTGCAAAAGATGAGTAGAAGTGAACATCATAGGTATTCCACATCTGATATTCAATGCCTTCAAGATATAGGAATTGACCAATGTTTTCTTCTCCATCTTGGAGCAGATTTACTCCTGATGCAGAATTTGATGCAGGAGAAGTGTGAATTTGCTCAGCTACTGAACTAAACCGTTCAAGAATGTTAATAGCAGTAGCATTTTGATTTGATGTATGATTATCTTTCCATGAATTTGATCTATTTCGGTCCAGGGAAAATTTTCTCTCTCCCAAGCTAGCTGGGCTATGCACTGGAGGCGAACCATCTGCAGAGGAGATGAAATGATAAAGACCAATGACAATGATAAGAAATATATATGTAATGCTCACACATGATATAAAAGGAAAAATAACTTAACTGGCCGAATGAATGAAGAATTTCATGAAAAATACCTGTCCAAATTGTCCCCCCAGAATTTAGAAAGTACAGCTCGTTAAAAAGGGTGACTGGATACCTGCAGGAAATTCTTTGAAAACTTCATGAGTTTGCCTATAGATGCAGATGCGGAATAACGTATCCAAGCTTACCATTCAGGAAACCTCTTGTCCTCAAGAATTGGTCTTTGCCATGCTTCTATCTGGGCCTCCCAATGGCTATGCCCTGTGCCACCAATTCAATAAAAAAGTTGAAGAAACTTATCAAGGAACTACACATACAAATAGGTCTTTCTGCATGTTAATTGGGGGTTAACATCTATAAATTTTACGTCTAGAAAAACTGTATCCATCTTACTGCCTCAAACTTGTAAGTCTACACATATGTACACGTACCCCCAAATATCCGTAAAGCAAATAAAAGTGGTTCAGCAAATAAATGTACCAAGAATAGCATCATGGGCAATATCTGCCGCAGAGTCTCTGTTAGTCCCATAGAATTTAGTGTAACGCCTGTTAAATAAGCTTCATCAGCTGTGCATAATTTTTTATATCAAGTTCTGTCAAAAAACTGTTCTATAACCAACCTGTAATAAGTCCTTTTGCTGGGAAACTTCACTTCCGGGCAGGTCCATGCCAATGAAAATGTGACAGTGCGTTGTGCATCTGGGGGAATATTTACAGTGGCTGCAATTGCTGCTCCAATGGATGATCCTGCTTCTGTAGGTACAGGTGTTTTGGGAAAACTCAGACTACCAAATGATCCTTGCTAAAAGAATAAAAAGTACCCCAATTCAATCCTTTGGAGATATTATGAAAAAAAACATATAAATGCGTACATGCTTACGGCCCTATCTGATCCACATTTATGCATGAAAATTGTAGAAGAAAATCACACCATTGCGGAGCCTAAAGAATTTTTGAGAGAGCATGTAGTCGTAGGTGAAAAATTAGTTGCTTGATTCTCAACATTAAAATGAATTTATTTGCATACTAATGAAAGTTCTTTCTCAAGATAACTATCATCCCGAGGTTACCAAGCATTATAACTAGAAGAAATGATAATGGTATGGTCCTTGATTCCATTGTTTTTTTTTTAATAATTATATCCGATATCTGGTTTAGGGTTTGTGGCTGCCCCTCCCACCACAAGTGCCTCCTCTAGGAATTGAACTCGAGACCTAGAGGGATTCAACAGGCTTTACACCACTAGACCAACTCTATGTTGGTGGTATGATCCTTGATTCTATGTTAGCAAATTCCATAGAAGTGATATAAGTACAGTTGCTCATGGAAAAAGAATTCAAAAACCAATTTACTAACCAAAAGAGATGAAAATTAATTTTTCTGTGAGAGGATAGCAGGTTTAAATGAGTACTGAAATAACCAAGATTCTGAACAAAGATTTTATAATGGTACATTGTACAATATGTCCTTCACCTTTTTAATTTCTTGCCACATATCCTTAGCCGAAATCCCATCATAAGCACCGGATAAAACAAAGACAGGGCATTCTGATACATGAACATGTTCAGTTTCTTCTGCTGCAATTGCAAATGTGACTGGAGGTTGCCCATTTGCAGTCCTATATTTAGACCAGAACAATTAAATGTATGACAAATTCCAGATTTGATTTCCTTTTCCTCCTTCACTTAAAAACACAGTACAATTTAAACTTACATGTGATGAAGTAGCACACCACGCACCCCATCATTCACCCTAGCAGAAGCATATCTTGCATGTTAGAATAATCTATAGGCAACCAATGAAAAACAATAATGAATTAAATGGACATATCTGCATAAAAAAGGTGGGCCCAGTGACAATTTTCTCACATCATTTTTGTATTTGTGTGATGACCAGTAGATTCAGAAAATCCTCCAACAGAATTCTGAATGAACACAGAAACAACAAATGATATGAGCATTTACCGCTTCCCTTACATTCATCTAGTTCTTTAAAACCAGCTTATTGTTTGCATTCAGTGCTTTGTGACAAGAATAAACTGTTGAAAAGTGACAGCTTCTAACAATAGCAGCAGAGAAAAAGTATCACTCACAGCCCACGTGAAAAGCAAGGTGACATCTGCTGATGTTTTGCCAAAATTATTCAGCTGAATGGAACAAAATCAACTCTTATTATTATGTCTGAATGTGAAATATACCAAGCAGACAAAGATTTTAAGGAAATCATCGCTAACCATGAAAGTAAAAACTGATACAGGATAGCTGCTCTCCTTATAATTGTGGGGAATGATGGGTGAAATCTGCCGACAAACTATTTGTAATGATGGGTCTGGTTCTGTATTTGAATGCATAGATTGATTTATGTCATATTCATTATTATTCATGAAAATAGCATGACGGACTTGAATGTGTGCAGTGTTTTTCAGCTTACCCTTGTATACTGTCCAAGCCCTTGGATACAATGCGTGATATGTAGAACTCTGTCCATTCAGATTCCAGTCCCACGATCCAATTCCTGAAACTGTAGTTTCTCTGCGTAGGCACATAAAACCTAGTAAATGAGTCCCATTCCTTATGTTTACTGAAGTTCAGAACACATTCATAAAATATCCAACTCATTAAACCAATGCAGTTGCAAAGTAATATAAATTGCAAGATCAAAATGGACATGGCAAAGGCTTACTTCAAAACATCTGGCTTTCCTGGATATAGTACACTTGAATATTTTTCACCATTTGAACGTGAGACAAAAGCCTGATACATTAAGCTCAATCATGTCAAAAGATGGTATACCATTAGCAGTAAGAAGTATCTCAAACAAACTGTTATCAGCCTACAATAAAATGTTGGGAAAATGGACCCTAGGTCTCAAGGACGAAAGATATTTATAAAAAAGTCCCCCCACATATACCTTTACCAAGAGGTCCCTAGGGACTTTTTGGATATTATGTTCGGATGGCAAATTACTCTAATGCCCATGTACTTTTCTGCAGAGGAGAGAGAAAGGAAAATATTAAAAAACGCGTGGTACTGTTCACAAGTCATGGAGATTTTAACAACTTTGTCAGCATATTTTGACAACTTCTCAGGCGGGGGGACTGTTCACTCCACCATAAAATTGTAACAACTTATCAAGCCGCGATGACAACTTTGTAAGCATGTTTTGATAACTTTTCAGGCAAGGGTACTGTTCACTCCGCCATAGAAATTGTAACAACCTATCAAGCCGTGATGACAACTTCGTCAACACGTTTTGACAACTTCTCAAGCAGGGTACTGTTCACTTCGCCATAAAATTGTAACAACTTATCAGGCCGGGATGACAACTTCATAAACACGTTTTGACAATTTTTCAGGCGGAGGTATTCTTTACTTCGCCATAAAACTATCACAACTAATCATGCCGCGATGACAATTTCGTAAGCACATTTTAACAACTTCTCAAGCAGGGGTATTGTTCACTCCGCCATAAAATTGTAACAACTTATCAGGCCGAGATGACAATTTCGTAAACACGTTTTGACAAATTCTGAGGCGAGGTACTGTTCACTCCGCCATAAAATTGTAACAACTTATCAGGCCGCGATGACAACTTCATAAGCACGTTTTGACAACTTCTCAAACAGGGGTACTGTTCACTCCGCCATGAAAATTTTAACAACTTACAAGCCGTGATTACAAGTTGTCAAAACGTGCTCACGAAGTTGTCATCACAGCCTGATAAGTTATTAAAATTTCTATGGCGGAGTGAACAGTATCCCCGCTTGAGAAGTTGTCAAAACATGCTTACGAAGTTGTTATCGCGGCCTGATAAGTTGTTACAATTTTATGGCTGAGTGAACAGTACCTCGCCTAAGAAGTTGTCAAAACGTGCTGACGAAGTTGTTAAAATCTCCATGGCTTGTGAATAGTATCCGCACGTTTTTTAATATTTTCCTTTCTCTCTCCTTTGCAGAAAAGTACAGGGGCATTAGAGTAATTTGCTATCTGAACATAATATCCAAAAAATCCCTAGGAACCTCTTAGTAAGGGACAAATGTGGGGGACTTTTTTATAAATATCTTTGGTCCTTGGAACCTAAATACCATTTTCGCTAAAATGTTTAGATCCTTGGACTCCAAAAAAGATCGATCCTGAAATCTGACTTCAAAATTTAAGAAAATATAGCTGGACTAGTTCTTTCTTTACATTTCCAACAAAAATATCATGGACTCTAAGAGACATGTCGGAAATTGCTCAAGCATCCTAGATGGGATGTTCAAAATGTGTAAAGATATAGCATTTTGTACAAGTTGGACAGATGAGACTTACAGAAAACTGATTAGCTAATATTGGCTTCTCTTCACACATTACGGGGAACAGCTGCCAACGCTGAAATTCACCTTTATAACTTCTTCCAATGCTTCCTCCACTGCAGATCAGTTTGTCAGAAAAATGATTAAATGATAACCTGGGATATATTCAAATCAAGAGTAATTGGTGCTAGCAACTAAATTAAAATCCTGAATGATTTTCATGATTTGGTTTACATCGGAATTAGAGCATGTGATTGGAAGGTTGATTATGATTAAGCATGAACCACTACTTCCACTGCAAGCGTTCGTTACTTGAACAGCACACAAGCATCCTAGTAATGAATTCTTTAAAAACAAAAGAAGAAAAGTCATTTTCTAGGAATAACAGGCACACTTCTTTTTCTAATCACACGAAATGAAAAGCATAATCTTGATTCATAATCTAGAGGGCTAAAGATACCAGTGAAAGGCTCATATATTATAGGACAGGTTAATTAAGACCCTCTGTTTATCTCTTGACCTATGCAGAAAAGACAATTAATTACTTATAAAAATGTTGAAGCCTACCCAATACCACCTAATGGAACACCATGACAAGATGTTACAGGACGCTTAGCAAAAGGATCAATCATTGGCTCCTGTAAGAAGGATAGAGACACAAAAACATAAAGGGTTAAAGAAAGATATTCAGATGGAAAATTCACTACCAAACATTAATACAGGCTGGAAATTCCTTCATAAAAGCAGGTTACCCTTCCTCTAGTAGCTTCTTCTCGAACATGTTGCCATAGTCGATAACCAATTGGAAGCTGACATATCAAAGAATGATCTAATGATTTCTGTATTAATCAATCCATAAATATATCTAGCATTCAATATATACTATACCTGTCTTCAAGGTAGAATTTATATTTCTATAACCAATGCAGATTCCATAACAAAGCAGCAAAATATTTCAGAAGAGGGTGACATGAATATGACTATATATTTGGACAGATTGTTACGATGCTGCAGAATGGAGAATGCCAAGACATTCCTGTTCTTATTGGCAGTTAAGCTTGCAGACTGTTAACAGGTCCCTGTCTAAAGTTTTCTAGAAGAGATGACCAGGTGGGATTGGTTCATTATACAAAAACATTTATAGACCAAAGTTTGACTGCACAGGTGAGCTAGACCTGGGGACCTCCAAATTTTTTTCTTTCCCTTTTTTTAATAAAAAAAGAGAAACAAAGGAGGATACTGACATTATCTCACTCATAAACTTACCAAATGAAGTGTCTCCTTTAAAGTTAAGGTGAACTGCAATGGAGCATTTCCTTCAGAATTTAATTTCCGCTGCCAGGCAAGTGCTGCAGGCTTCCCTGGTTCAACCTTTATGACACATACAAAAGGTATTTAAAATAGAACACTTGCTAGGGCTTAAGTCATCAGAATTGTGAAAAGTTGTGCAGTCATTAACTGAATCTTTGGAAGAACTACAAAAATGGTTTTCAAATTTGAATTATATAACAGAATCAACTAGGTTGTAAACATGTTATAAATTGCCAGAAGTGCCACTTTCATTAGTTTTAATTTTATACTTGGCATACAACAACTACAAGCCTTATCCACTAGGTGGGGTCGGCTACATAGATCGTACAATGCATACTCTATCGAAAACCAAATATTTAATTAAATTGCTAATCAAAAGGTCCCTTTCAATAACTTCATTAAATGTTCACTTTTGTCTTCATTTACCTCTTGTAGCAATGATTACAAAAATAGTACATCTGTCGGAAAATGCCTATTAACTGTACAATATGGCTATACACATTTGAACCGTGTTGATCAAAACTAACAGTTATAAACTTATAGCCAAAATTTTCAAAACCAAGCATTAAGCTCCCCTGGTCTAATTAACATAATAGCAGACATATATTGTAGTAGTCACGATTATCTCTTCAATTTCAAAATCTTGGAGTTCCTTGAGAGAATAGCCTCAAGAATTTCCCAAGTCTGCTTGATGTAAAATAATCTTACAGAAGTTGAGGCACACCATGGAAGAGAGATTTATAACACGCACAAGTTTCATTTTTTGTTCCACCGAAAGAGTCAAATATTTTGGAAAGATGCAAAGGACAAGCTCAGGTAAAGTTCTTTTGGCAATTTTTCACTGAGCTCAAAAAATGCATCAAGATTTTGAACGTTGTATGAAACAAGTACCAACTACGCCTAAGGGCTTTTTTTTTTTTTTTTCCGGGGAGAATAAATTGCCGGCTAAAGTTATGTTATCTGAAGCATAAACCATAAACTGTACCTTGATGTTTGAAGACTCGTAAGTTTCATGACGTTCGTCCACAAAACCATTTTCAACCACCATCCCTGTACCAAGCAATGAGTTACAGATGGAACCCCGAAGGCTGATACTTTTATTTTAAAAGAAAAAGAAATATTGAAGTCTGAAACAATTGCACAACACCTACATAATCATCTAGTGAAATTACTAAACTACCGAGACCTATAAATTACCAAACAAATTATCTCCGTTGAATACATAAGTACTCGATTACTAATCTTGATCATTCGTGCCCTTACATTGATCACCCAATAAATACTAAGGAATTAGAGAACACGCATATACATCTATGGTTGATGTGATTAAAAGAAACGAAATAAACAGAACACATGCAATTGCCACCATTGCAATTAAAACGAACAATGCAGAGTAAGATGAAGAAGCATATTTCACAGATGAAGAAAGGAAAGGGACAAACCTCAGAATGCTTGGGGACCAACGGGGTAACAAGAACACAATCCAGCAAGCAGCAGCAATGGAAAGTCTTCTCGTATGAAAAGTCAAATCTCAACAGGTAAGACTGACCGAAACATCAAATAATCGACGACATAATAATCTACGAAAACAAATGAGCATTAAGCAATTTAATCTTACATTATCTATATAAGCCTATGAACGTGAAAGCTTTTTCAACGTTCACTGTAAGAAAGATGTTGCTGGCAGACGTTAATCGTCTTACCTACCTGGCAGACGTTAATTGTCTTACCTACCAGGCAAACGACTACTGTTTTTAATTTGATGAAGTTTATTTAAGTTTATTTTGTTTGGCGAAGAGGATAAGTGATGGAAGTTAATTTTAAGTGAATAAATATATATTTTTTTTTTATTTATATATTTTTCTTCTTTATTTATAATTATTATTTATTAATTTATGGAGATCTAAAAACCGGACAAAGAGACACAGATTTTTTGACAAACTCTTTCATTTTATCTTAATCCCCACCAACCCCTTTTAAATTCCAATAAACATTCTCAAATCACAATAACCCAACTACTGGGCTTTTCCAAGCAATCCTCTACAATGTAAAAATAACTTGGCTTCTTTCACTGCGTTAACAATTTAAAATGAGGGAGATTTGCCACACAAGGTAAACTAAAAGTATAAACCTGGGCACCATGACTTTAATCTATTAAAACGCTAGAGTCTTCTTTATTGAGCTGCGTGATGATAATGATTTTGCGGCTGGAGAGGCAGCCAACGAGAGGTGCAAGAGAGTGAAGCAGAGAAGGTTGAGAGGGCGACTATTGGAGCATAGAGAGGAAACTGAAAAAGGCTTTTTTTTTTTTTTTTTTTAAAAGGGGTAAACTTGAAATATCAAATTTTAGACATGGGCAAATTGGTCAGGATGAGGCACAAAATTTCCCACCCCTCCAAAAATCCCCAATTTTGGAAGTTGGTAGATTATGGGAGGTGACTACAAAAGGACAAAAAAAAAGTTTCTCTCCCTTAACCTCCCTTAATGTAATCAAACAAGATTTTTTATCTTCCAACCCCTCAGCTAACCTAACTTCAAATAACTTCCAACCAAACAATGCCTATGCGATGAACTTGGAAGTGTAAGGATTTATTTTTAAAGAAAATATATTATTTTCTAGATAAAATGGCCCTTTCAGTTTAAATTTAAAAAATAATATCAGAAAATAAGATGATTTATGAATAGTAACACATTTATTTATCAATAACAATTTATAGAAATTTTTTATAATTAAGTTAAATAAATTTATTTTTAACTAAGTTTTATAATTAAGATTGGAGGGATATCAAATTTTAAGAAAATTGGTGAGAAGCCATGTTTAAAAATGTGATTGGCAATATAATATCTTGCATAATACTAACATTTCTAATGTGTATATGATGTCTTTCTAAATTCTAATCAATGAAATTTTTAAATAGGAACGAATGTTTCACAAAAATTATATATTCTATATAAATATTGGGAAAAATCTCAAAAAAAGACCACCGATATGTATTAAGGACAATTTATGTTACGAAATCGAAAAATTTCAATTCAGTCTGTCGGTAGGAATCTGGAATTTTTGAATCTTAAAATTTTGTAAAATTAGGTAAATGCCCTTGGATTTTCATAATAAGAGTATCTCAATTCACAACAAAAGTATCTCAATTTATAACAATAGAGGCATTTAAGTAATCTGTATTCAAACTTTGAGTTGCTGTGAATTAAGATACTTTTGTTGTGAATTAAAATACTCTTGTTATGAAAATCATAGACAACAACAACAACAACAACAACAAAGCCTTAATCCTACTAGGTGGGGTCGGCTACATGGATCGC
>JBAGKO010000015.1:22163063-22179897 GCA_037177275.1 Acacia concinna
ATGGTTGCTTACGGTGGTTCTGCAGTCTGTGATGATGATGGGTGATGAAGTCTGCGGTGGCTGACTTGATGGTGGTGGTGTCTCACGTTGGTTTGGGTGAAGGTGGTTTGCAATTTTCACGGCTCTCCTCTCACTGAAACTCGTGTTTCTTCTCTGAACTCACACACCCGTGGCACTACTCTCCCAAACGGTGGAGGTTGAAGATGAAAGTTGGTGGTCAGAGATGGTGCTGCTCACGGTGGAGCTAGGAAAATGATGGTGATGGGCGAAGGTGAGAGATGATGGTATTCTGGAAGGCTGTCGCAGTTGGTTACAGTGGCTATGGAAGGAGGAAATGAAGGTGGTGGGAAATGAAGGTGGTGGTGCTGCACTCAGATCAGTCTCCCTTTTGTGGAGTCTATAACTCAAGCTCTTAAACCAGAACTCCACGGTCCTCCACAACGTGACTCTCCCCTTTTTTTCTGTACGCAGTTCTCCCTTTTCAGTTTTTCCACTCTCTCGGGTCCAGAGACCCACTCATCCCAGCAACTACACCACTCTTTTTTTTTAATCACTAAAAGTCTGTAGCTCCCATTCCTTCTGCAACTCCCATAACTGTCGCTTGTCGCACACTTTTTTTTTTAAATACCTACAATGCAAAATTATCCAAAGGTAGAATCAAAAGTCCAAAAACAAATCATTTGTATAAATACTTAACAAATTTGGACAATTTTATCTCCTTTTTGACACTTTTCATGTATTCACTCATCCATCCAAAATTATCACAAATAATGCAATTTTAGCTCAATTAACATGATGAAATTCTCATATTAACTATGAAATAACATATAAACATATGGTGCAATCACTGAAGAAGCAGGTATAAGGTAAATTCAAAGAAAGCACAAGAGGTAGTAGCTCTTTTCCATTCATGTGATTATGTATTGATTGATGCATGTTTGTTTGTGCCATTATGCCAATTGTGCATGGGAATTATGAATGTGTGCCAGTTTAATATTCATATAATTATGAATGTGTACCAGCTAGCGATTGGCTAGGTTATTTGGATGATGTATGAACATCATTGATGATACAGTGTTGTAAGTTGTTGTTGTTTGTGGTTTGTTTTGCATATGTAGCTGTGATCTTGCATGATTAACATGAAGAATTTAGTTACTACTAAGATTTCCCCAAATCTCACCCATTTCTTCCATGACATACAACAAGAGCAAGTACTTGGGCAAGGGCACTATAGTTGGTGAACCTAAAGAAGGTTGGAGTTGTAGGAGTTATAAACTACTTTTTGTTTAAACATTTGGCCATTTGTGTAGCCCTATTTAATTATAATATTAGAGATGTGTATATATGTACATAGATATTTTGGCATGTAAATACCCTTTATAAGGAGGAGAGATAATAATATGGTAGTCTGAGATGACAAAGGTATTCTTATACAAAATTGATAATAGATGTTAAGCCTACTTTAGAAGTAGATAATTTGTTTAAAAGCTCGGGCAATACATTAATTATGCCCTAATATATTTACATGCCAAATATACATGTTATATATTCTAAAAAAAATGAGTACATAGATTAATAGCTTTGGTTAAGTAGCAATTAAGTCATGAATATGTTAAGTAAAATAGGAGAGAACTTTGGTTACTAAAAGGTTTTACTTTGGTCTAAATCACTAATTTTGGACTTGATAAAAGCTAGTTAAGGATTTTAAAATTTTTCAAAAAAAAAAACACATTCTTTATAAGAATGATGCCATGAGTAAAGTTTTTTAAAGTTTAACTTTTCAAGTTACTAAATGGGACATCAATTGTTCATAATTTATAAGATGCCTCTTTTAGATATTTCTAAAGTAAGGTGTTACACTTTGTTGACATTGTATCCAAACAAATTACCATAAGCGAGAAAAACATTAATTGTGCCAAACAACATGACTTTCACTCTAAAACTTTCTTCCTTATACCTATCCTACACAGTGGCCCCTTTTTCCCAAAGAAGCTTTTAAGTCATCAGTTAAATGAGCCAAATATACATCTATACATTCCCAGGTTGCCTTGGCCCAAAAATTTATATGGACAACATCATAAACTTACGTTTTATGATCAAGTGTGGGGAAGGTTATAAAACCATCAATATCAGGCTACATTATGTGTACTACTATTAACTTTATGTAAGTTGATTCCATCAATTGACAGTGCAAGGTATAGGTTCCTTGCTTTGTCCGTAAAGCCAAGGTACTCATGATCTTTTTTTTTCCATTGAGGAGCATCTATAGAGTGCCTAAGCTTCGTGTCTTCAATCCTTTCATCTGCATGCCATGTCAACTACTTAGCAATCTCTGTATTATTGCATAGTCGCTTAAATCTTGGGATAATGGGAACATACCATAAGACCTTCAAAGGACTTTTGCCTTTCTTCTCCTCATATAGAGAAACATTGCATTTAGGGCACTTATCTAACATTGCATACTGATTTTGAAATAATATCCAATTGTTAGGGCATGCATGTATATTCTTATAACCCATACCAGTTGTAGAGCAAAGAATCCACTTTGCTTCATATGTTTTGGTAGGAAGTTTATTTTCTTCTAGAAGCATATCTTGAAAAAGGTTCAGCAGTGCCATGAAACCATAATCACTCAATCCATAACGTGCTTTAAAGTTTACAATTTCAACAATGATAGCAATCTTGTGTATTTTGTACAACTAGCATATAATGATTTTTATGCATCACCTTTCAATTTCTCAAATTCTTTAGGACAGTAATCAAGCCTCCTTCGACTACATTTAGCATTTCTTCAATACAATGGGTCAAACTCATTCAAAGCCCCACTCGTGCTATGAACCCAATCCTTCATACCTTGTCTATCGTGTATGTTTGGTCAATTCCATGATAGACTAAATGATCAAGTGAATCAAATGGATTAATCCTCTTTCCATAAACAACAAACTAGACAAGGACATGATATTCTTGAATGGAAATGTAATAAACTACACCGATTAGATTGAAAAAAATGTACTGTAACATTAACATCAGAGAGATATTTTAGTGGCCTAAGATGAAGAAGGACATAATAGAGTATGTTTATAAATACCTAACTTGCCAGAAGATAAAGGTGGAGCATCAGAAGCATGTAGGAATGCTCTAACCCCTCAATATTCCCAAATGAAAATGAGATTACATTTCCATGGATTTTATTGTTGGATTACCACTTACGGCCACAAAGCATGACTTGATATGGGTCATAGTTGACCGATTGACTAAGTCGGCGAATTTTCTAGTGATAAATACTAAAGATCCTCTAGAAAAGTTAGTGATATTGTATATAAAAGAGATCATATGACTCCACGGGGTTCCATGTAGCATTGTGTCATATAGGGATCCCCAGTTTACATCGAAATTTTGGCAGTCGTTGCACAAAGAAATGACACTACTCTTTAATTCAGCATAGCTTACCATCCCCAAACTGATGGTCAGACTGAGAGAACGATCCAAACTTTAGAGGATGTGTGCTTGACTTTAGAGAAAGTTGGGATGCATACTTGCCATTGGCAGAATTCTTATACAACAATATTTATCATTCTAGTATCCAGACGAAAGGAAATGTATATCTACTTTGTGCTATCTAGAGCTTGATGAAAGAAGAATGTATGGCCTAGATCTGATAGATCAAACTTCCAAACAAATTGAGACTATAAAAAAGAGGTTGTTAATAGCCTAAAGGACAAAAGAAAGCCATTAGAATTTGATGTAAGAGACCATGCGTTCCTTAAAGTATGTCCAACTACGAGCGCAAGATGATCTATCAAGACGAGAAAACTGAATCCTAAGTATGTAGGACCTCAAATCCTTGCTAAGGCCGAACCTGTTGCCTATAAGCTAGCCCTTCCCCTGAATCTAAGTCGGATACATGATGTATTCCATGTCTCCCAGTTAAAGAAGTATCATCGAGATCCAAAATATGTAATGCAACATGATCACATCAAGATGAAAGAAAGCCTATCTTTTAAAGTAGGACCCGAGCAGATTGTTGATCAAAAAGTCAAACAGCTAAGAAACAAATAGATCCTGTTGGTCAAGGTGTTCTTGAGAAGGTTGACACCCGAAGAGGCAACATGGGAGATGGAAGAGAAGATGAGGAAAGAGTACCCTAAACCTGTAATATCTCAAAATTCCTATATGGAAATTTAATAAATAATTATATCAATAAATATAGAATTTTGGGGGAATTTCCACAAAAGTGTTGTGGAGGCAGTCATGTTATTGTAAGATTTTGGATGACCAAATGATGCCCAAAGATCATGATATTTTACAGGATGAAAGTAGAAATCCTAAGCTTTTAAATTGATAGGTCAACCAAATTGATTGGATTTATATGCTAAGAGATACAAATTTTTGAATTTTGCCCAGTGAAATTCGTCATTTTCTAAAGCAGTGTTTAAAAGTAAATTTTGTGGAACTACGATTATTCTAATTGAGCAAAGAAATTATTTTTACCTAAAACTAGACTCCATAAGGAATATTTAGGCTTTGAAATCACTTCAATTGGATTTATGTACAATTAGATATGAATTTACAAATTTGGGTGAAAATTTTGTCCATAAATCCGAATTTCATAAATGGAAAGGCAAAATGGTCATTTCACAACCCAATCCGATTTTAAAATGTCTTCAACCTTCTCTAGTAGCTATAGCACAACCCAAATCAGAGAAATAGAGAGAGAGAGGGAGCAGTTCAAGCAACCAAGGTTCCAAAGTTCCTATTTTCAAGGTAAATTATCGTAAAACACCGATTTCTTATAGTTTTTTGTAACTAAGACCACTCCTAACCATTTTCCCTCCATTAATTTGGTGATTTGAAGACAAATCAAAGGGGAAGGAGAGAGAGGATGTTCAAACCTAGAGAGAGAAAGTGGGAAAAATCATAGGTAACTTTCAAAACTTTGATTCTTTTGGTATAAGCTTACTGTTGTGGCTGAGTGTGGTATGAAATTGTGGCTGTTTTGGCATGAATTAGTGATTTGGGAAATGAGGAAACCTAACTATTATAATGCCCAAATTTTCTCTAAATCCTGTGTGGTTAGTGTATAAATGAGTAAACACAAATTAGGAGCGAAAAGGAGTAAATTTAATTAGTTGACTTTGGAAAAATCACATTTTTGCTATATAAGGCTTGTGTTTTTGCCAAACCATAGAAATGGGGGGTTTTAGAAAAGTGAGTTTGGGAGCATTAAGATTGAAATTGACATTTTTACTAAAAATTGTGCCCATTTTGGATCTGAGAGATTTCAGGGGGGGAAAGAGTGTGATATTGGCAAACTGAAGCAAAAATGGATTTTGCACATAAAATTGTGTGGGGATAAGCCAGGTCATAATTTTTGCAAAAGTGGAATTATATCAGGTATAAGAGGAAGCAAACTGGTACCCTAAAGGCATTTTTGTAATTAAGCATTTTGGTTAGGGATAATTAATGTCATACATTTATGAATAAAGATTGAATGAGTAATATCTCATTTACACTATATTTAGACTTACAGGATTTGATATTTGCTCGGGGTAAACTAAGGGACCAGTACAGGGTACAGACGTCAGAAAAGACCTCTGGTAATAACTCTTTCATAAACTATGTAATATGATGCATGTATTGTTTGCCATGTATTTGATGAGACTAAGACGAGGACACTAGTGTCAAGGACTCCTGGGAGACAGTGTGACTCTTTGTGGTCCACTATGAGACTTTGAGATGTAGTGTGGAGCCACTGAATGGTGTAACTGATTTTGATTCGCCATGAGATTGAGACCGGCTGACGCCTAAGATGTGGTGTGGAACTGCGAGAGACAAGGACACCCGTGAGACGGTGGGACTGCTTACGATATGTTGTGAAACATAGGACATGCATTGCACTATGCATGTTTTTGATAATGATGATATGATGATTTTGATATAATGATAATGATGGTTTGCTAGGCATGTTTAATATGTTCACATTTTATATAATTGATTGTCTGTTACTACTGAGATTCATTTAAATCTCACCCTTTCCATGAATTTAACTTTACCCCGTTAGAGGAAGCGATTCCCATGGCAAAAATGTTGAGACCAAATACTAAGAGTTCGGATCCAGTTCAGTAGACATCTTTTGTTTTGTCTAAGTTTTAAACTTTTAAGACTCTGTAGATATTTGTAGAACCTTATGGAACATCTGGTGTGCACCTAAGCTTTGTATATATATTAATATTTCTTTAAGCTATTTTATGCTCACTATGGGTGTGTTTGGTTGGAGGGGAGGGGATGGGATGGGAGGGAAAATGATTCCCTCCCCTCATTTGGTTTAAGATTTTGGAAGGGAAGAGACCTCTAAGTTTTCTTTCCCTCCCCTCCAACACTCATATTTTATTTTTTGTTTTTATTTTTTTTTCTTGCTCCTCTCCAAATTGGGGGTTTTGAAGGAAAGCCAAAATTTTGAACTAGTACTATACCTTTATAATGTATGTGATATTCTAATAATGTTCATGTGAAAAATATTATAATTAATAATATTATTAAAATATATTTATAAAATAAAAATAACGTATTAAGATTATTATAATTTAAAATATATTATTAAAAAATAATTTCAATAAAAATTATTATTATAACTTAAACATATTATTAATAATATTAAATTAATTCAAAAATATATATTTTTCATTATGAAAATATTATTATGATGTAAAATTTTAAATAAAATATATTTTTATACATTAAAATAGTATTATAAAAATAATTCAAAACAAAAATATATTTTTAAAAATAGAAAATATTATAATTATAAAATATGCGAATATTAATTATATTATTATTAAAGTACATTTATAAAATACAAGTATATTACTGAAATTATTATAATTTAAAATATATTATTAAAATAATTTAAATAAAAAATTATTATTATAAATACAATATATTATTAATATTAATATTAAAATAAATTTTTTAAAAAAATTATCATTACAAAATATTATTATGATATAAATTTTAAAAAAAATTATATTTTTACACATTAAAATATTATGATAAAATTATTTAATATATATATATATATTCATAAATAAAAAATAGTGTAATTTTAAATAAAAGTATAATTATAATGAAAAAATATTATTTTTTATTTTATTTAAAAATTATATAATTTTCATATAAAAAATATATTATTATGAAATTAATTTAAAATGAAAATATGTTATTATAAAAAAAAAAAGACTTTATAGTTAAGCTAAAATGGTAAATTGTTACCATTCCAATCTCTTCCCCTCTTAAACTAAATAAGATATCATTAAAAACTCCCAACCTCTCCTCTTTACCAACCAAACCAAATAAGGTTATACTTGCTCTTTCTATCCATCCCCTCCCTTCAAACCAAATAAGCCCTATATGAACTATACGTCGTCTATATTTAATAACTCTGATAAATGTCGAATAACAAAAAAGGGGTTTGACACATGACACACCATGTGACAACACACCACATCATTCTTGCTTTATTCCATCAAAATGTGTGGATAATTAATCCTCTTTTTAAAGATGTATCTTGTGACTTAAGTTCTTGTTTTAATTAGAGAGTTGTGTTAGGTTTAGATATTTTTTTTATTTAAGCATTTTAATGATTTCCTAGGTTTAGGGTTTTAATATTAGTTTTTATAGACTTGTAAGTTTCGGTTGAACATTATTTGTGATCTATATGTGCATTTCTTAAATAATTGCAATTTGATGTTTTAAATTTATAAATTTTGTTATCTCATATGTCTATTATTGTGATTTATTGATGTTGTTAATTTAATTGCATGGATGATTCTTTATATATATATATATATATATATATTCTCCAAGGTTTGACATTTGAATAACTCTATTAGATGAACCAATTGGAATTGTAATTTATTTTCACATGCCAAGTGATGCTTAGACAATTAATTAAAAGATTATTGTTATATGTTAGGTTCAGTGTAATAGTTGATTAATTAGTTGAGATATATTGACCGTTATCTAGGGTGTCCATATTATACTTAGTAGGAGTACTATTTATACACTTCATATCTACTGTTGAATTATGATAAAAAAAAAATCATCATAAGTGTTTATATATATATATATATATATTTTATTTATTTTCGTTTTTATTATTAAAAAATTTCAAAAATTACCATCATTTATTTGTTTGACTCTTTCACACTTACTTAAGTAAATAATTAAATAAGATTGATTCTACGCAAAAGAATACGAACTAAGTTGTACCGTTATGCTACATTATCTAATTATTAAATTTGATTAATAACGCCAAACGTGTTCACTAACCCAATATGAGATTTCATAAATGCGTGAAGATTGAAACATTGAGTTGATAGATTAAAAAGAGTTGCTTCAGCGAGATTGGGAAGGCGAGTTCAAGAAAATGGGCAGTAATAGCAACAACTTGGTGGACACACTAGCGATAAGGGCCTTATAAGGTTCAAGTGTTCAACCAGTGTGTTTATCGTGTCTAAACGCGTTGCCCCATATTTCCAATGCAAAAAAAAATTAAAAAGAAAAAGGATCAACATCTCGCATACAGAAGCCATTAACATTTCAATCAACACATGTCGCGGTTTAAGTTCCTGTTTTCCTAACTTGTTTGAGTAAAATCCATGCCTTCCAACTTGCCGTCTCTGGCCATGGATTGAGTTTAACAACATTAATCCTCAATCATTACAATTGCACCCTTATTGTCAATCAAGTTACTACAATTTTGAATATAATAATTAAGATTGATGTGAATGTTAATCAAGTGATAGGTTAATTGCGTCAATACAAAATATTCCTACCAATCTTTTTTATAAACAACTTTTTGTTGAAATCTTTGATATATGCAACTTTTTTATCTCAAAATTTAAATTATTTTTTTCTTTACTACCAGCCTACCCCAATTAAATACATATATTTATATTAATGATTCCACATTCACAAGAACTATATTTCCAAGAGAGTGATATATCACAAAATCTATTTCATTCTCTCACATGTTCTGCTCATTCTCTCATTTATACTATTTATAAATACAGGCATTCAAAAAAGACATTTTTTTTACACATTTATTGTTTTTAACTAATTTTAACCATTACTTCATTTTTGACACAATTATTGTAGTTGCTACTTATAATAAAGACTTAGATAAAAGTAACAAATATTTATTATCAATATAAAAGCACAGAAAAGAATTATGCTCATAATCATCTCCTTGCATCTATATATAATCTACAATCTCATATATGGTTTATTGTGATTAAATTTAAAATTGTTACCAACACTCACCATGTTTCCTAGGAACTTTCCTACCTTCTAAAGAATGTACTCCTTTCGTTTCTATTTATAAGATCATTTTGAAGAATTCTAAAAAAATTCTAAGAAAGCTAATTACATTATTCTAAGATAATAAAATTTGTCGTTTTTCTTTAAATTATGTTGTTTGACTTATGAACTACTATATAATGTAACAAAACATAATATATGATATCATTAATATAATTAGCTTTCTTAGGATTTTTTTAAAATTATCCAGAAGGGTCTTATAAATAGGAACAGAGGAATATAAATATTACTAAGATACTTTGTAAACTGTACTTTACTAGCTTAACATTACTATACTTTTATTAAAAATAAAAAATAAATCTGAGGCAGAATTAACGTTTCATATATATTACTGTTTGTCAAGCCACTAGATAAATCCAATGCTTCACATGTGATTGAAGAACCCCATGGGGCTGTTTGATATGAGGGAAGGGGAGGGGAGGAAAAGGGAGAGAAAATAAAAATTTTAGAAGATGAATTTAAAGAGATTGAAGAAATGGGGCTATAAAATTTTAATAAATAGAAAACGTAACATAAAAAAATATGAAAAAATAATTTAAAACTTATAATCTCATTTCTTTAATTTTTTAAAATTCAACTTATAAAAATTTTCCCTCCTCTCCCCTTCCCTCCAAATCCCTCATACCAAATATGCCCTAAAGCTACTCAAGAAACAACAACAACAAAAGTCTCAGGGCTGTTTGAATTGGGTGACATAAGTAACTTTTAATAATAAATAACTTGTTAAGTAACTTTAGAAAAAAAAATTATTTATAAGAAATTACTAGTGTTTGAGGTAAGAGAAGTGCCTTATAAGAGCAAGAAAAGTGACTTTTTTTAGTAACTTCTCAAAATAAGGAGCTTAAAAAAATACAAAAAAGGCTCAATGACTTTTCTTCAATACTCAAACACCCTTAAAATGATAACCTACTTTTTTTTTAGATGAGGAGCTCTTTATAGCTCCGATAAGCTATTGTCATACAGCCCATCCTACTACATGGAGTAAGTAAATAGATTAGACAACACCATAGAGCTTGGTCAAAAATTTAATCTCTGGATAGTATTAGCTAAGATATCTTGCTTGATAACCCCATTGAGCATTTATCTTCAATTTTCCTCTACAGGGGAAAAGTACAAGACAATAAAATTTGCTTCATCTTCTTGTGCTTTTCATCCAAACTCACAGATTTTGTATGTAAACACACGAGGAAGAGGTATAGCAACAGAATCTATGGGTTAAAAAGGAGATTCCAAGTAACACAAAATCCCAACCTTTATCCTTGAAAACTAAAAATTACTACCTCCGTTCTTAATTATAAGATTTAATTAACTTTTTTTAAAGAATTTAAGGAAGCAAAATAAGTTACTTAATCATATCATATGCTGCGTTTTATTATATTATATATTAGTTTAAAAGTCAAACAAAATAGTTTGAAGAAAAACAATAAATTTTAATGCTAAGTATTGTAATTAGGTTTCTGAATATTCTCTAAAAAAGGTCAATTGGGTTTTATAATTATTAGAACCGGAGGGTGTAGAACCTAGTCTGTGATAAAAAGGCCGTAGAAGATTGAAAAATGGTCATACTACGCTTTCACATTTGAAGCTAGAACAGTGAACAGTCAGCAACACCAAATACATATGCATTATTTAATTTGCAATCTCAAATGTTGAAGTACTTGATACTACTTAGTCATTGGAAATGATGCTTCAAAGACTTGTAACAAAATTCAAATGAATGCGATAAGTATATTCAATCCAATAACACATAAATTACATTACAGTAAGAGGAACCTGTTTGAATGCCATCATGATATCATGCAACAAAACTCCTTTAATTTGGCCAAGAACAGAATTATTGTACATCTTTTCCATTTTTGGGGAAACAAAATCCACGCAACACATATCCATCCAAGCTTCCATTATTGATCTGAGACCAGGATAGATGAGTTAGAATAGTTGCTTATTTCAAAGAACCAAGATTTCATTACGTATTTAAAAATAAAAATAATTCTTGGCATGCTTCCAAGGCATGTTTTGTTGAGCTTTATCACCCAAAATTATTTATTGGTGGGTTCCTAAGTAGGATGGGAAACCCTACCTTAGAAGTTAGTGGTTGAGGAGGGAAAACCAACCCATTTAGTACCCCCATTGAGCATCTCATCCTACTCGGTATGCGAAACTAAGTCCCAACATAGACTAAGGAGGCAACAAGATGTGTCTCTCATTTAGCAGCCAACAAAACCTGTATACGATACTTAAACCATGGAGCACTCATGTCCAACAGGATAGTCTTTTGGGATGAGTCCTCCTAATGGCTCAAGTTGGAATCAACAGGTCTCAAAGCCTTTCACTGTCATCCTAACCCCAATCCCCAGGTTAAGGAAGCTGGTAAAGGACCAATTTGTGTGGGCACTACAGCTTGTGAGAATGTTAAAACTCAAGGTCCAAGAGTCAGATAGCGTCTGAACAGAACTTAGAGTATGCAATTTAATGGCCAATATCCCAAGAACAAAAGTTTTAAGAAAATAAAATAAAAGGCCCTTGTAGAAGGGAGTAGCACAGATGATTGGCTTTAAGGCAATGAAAGACGAAATGGAGAAGAACGAGTAGCACTTCCTCAATTTCTTTCAATTGTACAGAAGAACAAACATTTATTCTTTAGCATGATTTAAGTAACCACAAAAAGAGAAGAAAGGGAATTTAATGCAGGAAGTGAAAGGAAAAAGATCTTCTTCTTTTTTTTGGATTAAATTGATCAAAATTATGTATGAATGTAAAACAAATAAGATACAACTAAAAAAGAATGAATTTATGGACTTACATATACCTAATCCAGAAGACTGGGTAGAGAGAGAGAGAAAAAAAATACAAACTTGTTAGATTAAATAAGTATTTGGAAGAATAACAATAAGATTATAACTCCAGGATCCTATATAAACAAAATGCCTTTTTTTCATAATGCAAAACTATGGCCTACATGGGTGAAAGCAAAACCAAAAAAAAAAAAAACCAGGGAGGGGGCACAAAAAACTAAAATGAATTCAGACATCATGCATCTATTCATTTGTTATGAAAGCCCTAAAATCATTATTGGAAATAACTATTAGGCAAGAGAAGTACATTCGTTACACTGATCACAAATCTTAACAGCTATAAATTAGGAAACATGAAAGATCCTCAAACCTTATCAGCCATGAACACATTGGGCAGCTCCATGTCTTCCTTTGATCATCTCGAACAAAATCTATCAGCCAAAAGAACCCCGGCATTTTGATGATCCACATAAGCATTTCTTTTTCCATCTTGGTGCACTTTGACCCACAGTAGAATCAGGACAGGCAATCCCATAATCATATGTCAATTCTGTCAATGGAGGAATGTGTCTAAGGGCGAAAAAGGAAATGTGCACAACAGGATGATTGTTTTCTTCATATGAAACTGGCTGCCAAAAGACGTTTGGGGAGCAACTATGATTCATGAATCTAGCCACATTTCCAACATTCTTGGCACTAATAATTAGAGGAGATGGGATATTATAATCCTCACTAGGATCATTTGAACCAGCTTCCTCAAGTAACTTGGGTTCATAGTTCCACTTGAATGGATGATAATTTCTAGTTGTGTCAAAAACATACTCATCATTATTGCCATTCCAATTCACCTTGGCTCTGTCAATAACTTCTCCTGCATACTCACAAATAAAGGTACCGGCACGAATAGGATCCACTGCTCGGAGGCCCCATCCTCTATCCTTTGTTTTGAACACTTCCATACGATACCTTAGCCCAGTTTGGGATACACGATTTTTGCAGTTAGGAAAACATTGACATGAAGGCCCACATTCATGAACCAATTTCTTCCGACTCACTAAAATGCCATTTCCTGTATATGGAAAATCACCTTCATTTCTCCGGATGCAAGAACAATTTAAATCGCCAGGAATGCAATCCTTTTGGCAGTTGCAGCAATCATACGGATTTGAAACAATGAAGGATTTTGAATATCTAAGAGAATGAAGATAAGTGAAATAACCAGGTGCTTTCTCATCGTCAATATCATTGACAAGAGACACGGGAATTTTCTCAGCTCCTGAGGAGAGATCTGCAAGAATGAGCCCAGTCCTAGAAGCGATGCCAGCTTTCCACTTTTCAATAGATTTCCAAGCAGCAAAGGCTCTGGGTTGTCCAGGAACTCTCACCAACTTGTACTTAAACACACCACCACCAGATTTCCCCTTTTCTACCCATGAATCCTGGATTTTATAAAGCCCATCATAGATATAGACCTTTGAAGTTGAACTCATCTGATCTTTCATGCCACGTATTACTCTGACATCATTCTTCTGCCGCAAGCTTCTATCCAAAGCAAGATTACCCCTTTCTAGCTTCTGATCATCCCCCTTATCCCCACCCTGCCCACTATAGATCAAAATATCACTTTCCTCTGTATTATCATTATATTTTCCAGATGAAACAATGGCTAAAGCCATAGGATCAGACTCATTTTTACCACCCATATTTGTGTAGTCGATCCCACCCATAGACTGACTATGGAGACCCACAATACATAATTCTAGTCGGAAAAAGAAAATGTCCCCAATCTCAACCCCAGGCACAGCTCCTATTCTTTTCCTCATGTTTGTTCGAATCCCTGCACTCATCAAAATGTTGCCAGCTCTCATATCAGCCCGCTTGCTCAATCCCAGTGTCAATTCCTTGGAATCTTCAAGCTGGCTGATCCTTCTCCTAAGCGCATCAAAAGTCATGAGTAGAAGATTAACTAATTCCCGATTACCATCTTCACGTTCATTTTTGCCAATACCTAATAAAGAACTCACATCAACTTGCAGATCTTGACTTATCTTAGGCTTTTTTTTGGAGCATTTGGATTTGTTTGGTGCCGCATGGCTATCAATATTTTCTCCATTGGAAGCTCTATGAAACTCAGCTACTCCGGTGTCAGAGCTTCTAAAAGACCGTAATGGAGTTGGCATGGGAACCCTAGGAGGTGACGCTTGAGGTCCTTGAGATGCACCAAACGGGAAAAAGGAGTAAAACCCAGTGGGACAGGCGCCGCCAAAGGAAGAAGCCTGACCTGAATTTGGAAACACGGGCTCCAAAGTTCGCAGAGGTTTAACATCTAACACCCTTGTCTTATCTATTGATCCTGAATTTTGAACTGACCCTCCTTGCATTTTTTACAGATCCTTTAATCAAATTCAAAACCAAGATTTGCAAACAACAATCCTTAATTGTTTGTTTTGTTTTCTTCTTCCCTCTATCAGAAGTGGAGTCGGATGCTCATTATTTAAACATAATATCGGAAAAACAAACCTTCAATCTGAAAAGTGCAAATGAATCATTTCTTCTACAAGACGATATTCCCCACATCATTTGAGGGCAAACCCGAATGGAACATGACATCCAGCGAGGAAAAAAATAGCAGATGGACTTACGATATGCCACGAATCTGGTGACGAACCATAGGGAATAAAAGTAACAATTTCGCAGCAGAGAGACTGAATCTGAAGAGATCGAAAGAGTTCCAACAGGAAAAAGTAGATAGAAGTTGCAGCTTCCAAGTCTGAAAAAATATCCAGAGATGAATTGTACTGATGTGCGTTATGCGGTATCGTAGGTGGGGGCATACTTATGTGCGATGTTGTCATGGGAAAACACTGTCCAGACCCAGGTTTCGAAACTAGTCCACTGTCCAGACCCAGGTTTTGAAACCAGTCCGGCCGGGACCGTCCAACTGGAGGTAAAACCGGTCCAGTGGTTTGAACCGTCCTATTTTTTTAAAAAATCAATTTTTATTAATTTTTTGTTTAAAATATCATATAAATAAATCTAAAATGTTTACTTACTCATCGGTTTAGCCCCGAGTTTAACTCCAATCTAACCCATTAACCCTTGACTCAATACCCTGATCAATTCAATGACCGATTCAGGGTGTTTGGATGAAATTCAAGTTTAGGTTTTGGTTAAAGTTTAATTTTTTTAAAAAAAAAAGTTAGGCAAATACTCAACAATTATTATAAATTTAGATTTTGGCTAAAACTTAGGTTTGGGGTTCAAAATCTAAATTTTGAAAAAACTACTTTTTTTTAGCTTTTTCCTCTCCTCTCTTCTCTTCACTCTTTTGTCTGTCCTCCTTCTTCTCTCTCATTTTTCTTCTTTTTTTTCTTTATATAATTATTACAAAAGCTAACATTCTTTTTGGTCATTTGAACATAAAAAAGCTATTCTAACAATATTTACCCAAACGCTATGATTTTATCAAAACCTAGGTTTTGGTATAAACTATTATCAAAAAGTTTTCTACTCTATAAGCCATTCTCAAAAAGCCAATCCAAATACACTAAAAGCCTACCAAAAGTGTTATTAAGGGTCCAATAGTATCCTCATGTAAAAGCCTACCAAAAAAAAAAGTGTCTTCCTCTAAATATTTTTTAAAAAAAAGATGCGTCAAACACCCTTGTTAAGATTAGATATTATTGTTAATGTAACTCTATTATTTAGGTATATTAGTTAGGATCTTATTTAGACACATTAATATCTAGGGTTTATATTATATATATATATATATATCATATTTGTTATTTGAGAGAATTGAAAAATTGTATTTCATTGATACAATTGTTAGGTTTATATACAAGATAGATTACATGTATAATTAATTACATACGTGTTTAGAATCAATCCTAATTAATATAAGAATATTTCTCTATTTATAACACTCCCCCTCAAGTTGAAGCATAGATGTTAATTAAGCCCAACTTGTTACAAAGATAATCAACACGAATCCTAGTTAAGGCTTTAGTCAATAAATCTCCTAATTGGTCATTAGACTTCACATGTCTTGTAGAAATGAAGTTCCTCTTAATCATATCATGCATAAAATGACAATCGATCTCAAGATGCTTTGTACGTTCATGAAACACAGAGTTAGAGGTATTATCGCACCACAACTTAGCTGGTAATTGTGTAGTCAGTCTAACCTCAGTCATCAATTGATGAATCCACATAATCTCATATGCCGATTGAGCCATAGCTCTATATTATGCTTCTGCACTGGATTTAGAAACCACATCCTGCTTCTTGCTTCGCCAAGATACCAAATTTCCACCTACGAACACACAATATCCTATAGTGAATCGTCTTGTTGTCTTAGATCCAGCATGATCCGCATCACAAAAACACTCAATAATTGTGTGACCATGATTTGTATACAGAATCCCAAGGCCTGATGTACCTTTCAAGTAATGTAGAATATGTTCCAAGGCTTCCCATTGAGCAACAATGGGAGCTTGCATAAATTGACTTAAAACACTTATTGAAAAGGTGATATCAGGACGAGTCACGGTGAGATGATTTAATCTCCCAATCAATTTCCGGTATCTTTCAGGATATGCAAAGGGATTGATCTTTTCCTGGTATAGTCTTTTCTTTATGTCTTTAGGAAGTTCATCATA
>JBAGKO010000015.1:22179997-22197601 GCA_037177275.1 Acacia concinna
TTCAATCATCATGAGTACACAAATTGTAACCTTTGAATTATGAGCATAAAGACTCCTAAAAACTATTTAATAGTGAGATTATGGAGTAAAGCATATGAAAGATCAAGAGTTGAGAGTTTGTGGATATCTACATTCCATGATTTTTACAACATAAACAAAAATTTACACTTAATTTTTTTAACTCGTTCAATGTGTGTGTAATCAATTAAGTTTCAAGAGTCAATTATTGAACCTCTATATAATTTTATTAACATTACATGAATATATTAATTTTACAAATTGATATAAGCAAATCCAAAAATGTACTCTATAATAAATTGTATGTACCTGTTTGGTTCACTTAATGAGAGGTGATGAATAGAATGTTATGCAATGTAGTGGAATGCATTTGTTTGGTTTGTGGTTAAAGAAATATGATGTGTGTGTGTATATATATTTAGTTGGATTACATCAAAAATGAAAATATATAAGAATAATATAGTAAGAGGCAAAATTACCCCTATATATGCATATATGTATAATGTACATGATGGGTTCATGAGATAATTTTTTTTAATTTGTTTTGTGTATACATTGCATTCATTGTAATTTTTTAAAGAAAATACTTAGGTCAAGTTCTTTATATCTATTTCGTCAAGTTCTCCAATTACATATGACTATATGTCATATTTTTGAATAATGATAATTTAATTATAAGCTGAAATACAATAAATTAGACACATGATCATATATGATTGGAGAATCTGATGAAATGAATGTAAGAAAGTTGATGTAAGTAGGATTCATTTTTTAATATTTAATGGTGTAAAGATTATGCAATGTATATGTTGGTTTCGTAGTAATTTTTAATATTTAATAGTGAGAATATGATTTAATGAGATATTTTAATATTTTTAATTTTAATTGTGAAATATTTTTTTTGATTTTTTAGTAGAAGAATATTTTTAAATTTTATATTATTAATTAATTTTTTAATATCTAATGGTGGTAATTATTTAATATTTAATAACATTTATAGTTGGCCACTTTGATTAAGTTAAACAATTATAAAGGTAATAATATCTTTTTCACTTGATTATATTCTTGAGCCCCATTCATGGGTCTTTGCATTGTAACACTGATTACTTCATTTGCTACAATCAGGATTACAAAGCTTATTCATCTTTACATCATAAGCTCACCAAGTTGTAACGAGTCTTTTGCAGCAGGCAACATTATTAAGAGCTTGTTTGGGAAGGTCTTATTTCACTCAAATAAGATCTTATGCACAAAGTATGAGAAAGATCCCTCTCACATACTAATTTTGTACTCCGCAAATAAGATCTTATTATCCAAAATAAATCATTCCCAAACAAGCCTTAAACCTATAATCGATCGTCCAATTTGTCTCGGAAACTGGCGAATCAAGCCCATAACGGGTTCGGGTGAGTCACTGAATCCAAATTACTCTTAACTTAGAGCTAACTCAATTTGACTTGGATAAGTAAGCCGAGTTATTTTCTGGAACTTGTATCTTGTTTCAGTGAGTACCAAGTTACTTTCTAGAACTCGTCCCTTAAAATCAATCCGAAAAATGTCAATGAGGATAGAAAATACAACTAGAAAAATGGAGGAGAGATGGAAGAAAAGAGATTGAAGAAGAAGAGCTTTCTCATAATGACACAACTTATTTGTTCTTCACATCAGACTCAATCAATTTTCTAAATCCCTAAATTTGTCGGTGAAAAATTTGTTTGCGTCAGCTCTATGTTCTTGTCGGTGGAGATCTTCAGGTTGTTGGTGAGCTTTTTGTTGCTGGAGATCTAGTTGCTAGCGATATTCTAGTGTAGTTGGTACCTGGGTTCCATGCTGCGGAAGGAAGGGAAAGATGAAAGACGGGGAGAGAGAAGTCATTTGAGTGCACTGCATAGCCGCTTATCTTGTTCTTTACTTTTTAACTAATCCCCATCTTTATCTCATCAATTAAAGAAAAGGAAAAAAAAAATGATAAAGGTTATAATAACTTAAGCAGGGCATGTGGAGGACTGAGAAAAAATAATTCAAATAGAAGAAAATATCATAAATATGAATAATGATTTTTTTTTTTCATACATTAAATATTAATGATTTAATTCATTTTAATTAAATTTCGTTATTTTATTTTAGAAATCAGAATCCTTCAAATCTCTTTTATTTATTATCTGATTAATATCCCTTAATTGGTGTGATTGTAATCCAATTTAGTATGATTGTAATGCTCTTAATTACTCTATTGATGGCTCCTTCAAAGCCTATATATGATAATCAATTTTCCTCCTTCTCATTTTAATTAGGTTAAATAACTTTAGGTTAGTTACATATAACCCCTTACATTTCAAAGTTTAAATCTAACTTCATTAACCTTCTAGTTTTTTACCAAGAGCCCTTTGCCGTTAGTTTACTGTAATCTTTTTACCTGAAACTGCTGTGCCATATTGATATAAGGTGCATATCTCCAACATGGCACCATATGTGGCATTCTATATAGTTTATTGATTTTATACTAATTTTATATTTTTTAAGTGAGGATTAAATCATCATTTTATCATTAAAAAGAAAAACCTTCATCTTTCTTGTCTCTTCTTGCCCCACCTGCAACGCTTGAAGATTTTGGATGTTGATGATGATGAAGGCACAAATGGTTGCAAGGCTTTGAAAATTTTCAATTTCTCTTACTCAATCAGTTTGAAAGGAAGACTAAATGAAGTTACAATTTTTCAGGTTTTTGCTCACAATGTTGATCAACATTTTGGACACCCTATGGGTTTCTATAGTTTTTTCATCATTTTGATGATCTTCATGGTGATCTAATCCAAAATTTGATCTCCTACAATTACCTTCATCAATCTTTGCATCGGCTTCAACCCCATCTTGTGCAATCACATCATCTCGGTATGATCCAAATGCTTGACCACAAAAAAAAGGAGGGCAAAATATGTTTTACAAGCCACAACAATCCTATCTCTTGTAATCATATTTAATTTGCATTAGCCTCCAAGCCTAGTGATCATCCGTATGTGCCTTCACCACCATCCTCATTAAATTCTTCAAACAGAGTTGCGGCAACAAGGGAAGACAAGGAAGATGAGGGCTTTTCTAACTTGTTAATGATAAAATGACTATTTAAACTTATGTAAATAAATAAATAAATAATTAAATTTTAAAAAATTAGTAAACTATATAGGATGCCATATATGATAACATGTAGGATGATATGTATCTTATATCAATATGACATAATAGTTTCCGTTAAAAAGATAACATTAAACTAACAACAAAGAGCTCTTGGTACAAAATTATAAGCTTAAGTAAGTTAGACTTAAACTTTGAAATGTGAGAGGGGTTACATGCACCTGACCTAAAGTTATGGGTTGGGGGTTTGTATAATTTAGCCTTTTAATTATCAACAGTTTGACTTGGTACCAACGACCTTTGAAATATGATATTGTGATATAAATTTGTAAAGAAAATTTTAAAGGACATTTAACAAGTATATGATTATTTTACTAGTGATTCAAAGTATTGAAATGATATATTGTAATATTTAGAATTTTGGATGGTGTGATGATAAATTATATTATTTTTCAATTTTTTCTTTAACACCAGGTTAACTCCGATCCAATCCACTAACCTTTGACTCAGTACCTTGATCAGTTCAGTGTCTGATTCAGGTTTCATATCCTTGACAGTAGGATTACTAATTGTTTTGGTAATATTTTATTCTATTGAGAAAATTGGAGAAAAATCTCATTAAAATTAAATTAGTAAAAAGAATTTGATAAATTTTTTATAAGGATAAAGTATCTCCAAACTTTGTACACATAAAGATAAAGTACTTGTAATGTATTTTATTTCGGGTAACAAGAGAGACTGAACATCTCCTAGAAAAGAGTCAATCAAACGTACTCTATCTTTTAATTTTTATTTAAAATTTTGAGTTTATACTTTTAACAAATGTTTAATTTTCAAAAATTCAAACATGACCTTTGTATAATTAAGAATGTTTAAAAAAGGATAATTAATTATTTTATTTAATTATCATTTTTAGAAAATAAAAAATAACTGTCTCAGTCGTGAGAATAAGACAAAGCAACTGTTATAAAAATTTGGATTAGTTGGAGGAAAGGAAAGGAAATGAAGACATACTCGTACATACAAAATAAACAGACCGGAAACAGAAAGAAATAAAAGAATAGAAAAATCCAGCGTAAACGCCGCCACTCAGTTGCCACGTAGGCTCGGACATACCCGCACCTAACTCCTGACCAACGAACCTCTAGGTTCGAAAAACACAGCTGTAGACAGCCTGTCACCAACCAAGTCCCACTCATCTATTCCCTCGAACTACGATCTATCTCTCTCCCCCTTCCCCCTCCGCTCTCTGTCCTTTTTTTCATCTTCCTCCTCTCTACATCTCTCTGCAAATTAGGGTTTGGTTTCCTTCATTGTGATCTCATTCATTGGCTGTTGGATGCGTTCTTCAACTTCATTAGATCAGGATTTTCTGCACTGTGAGTGTCTCTTAATTTTCCTTTTCCTTTGTGTTCACCGTTTCGCTGCTGGTTTCCTGACCTCTTTTTAGGGTTTTTCCCTCCCTGCCTTGTGTGGCTTTTCCTCATTTTGCATTATTACTTGGCCTTGTGTCGTTGCTTTGTTATGGTCTGTTTTCGTGAGTTGACGGCGATGGATATTTATAAATGTTTAGATTATTTCCGATTTGCTTTCTTGTTTGGGTTTCCTTGTATGTTTGTTTGTCAGATTTTGACTTGAAATTTGACGGATGATTTATCTGGTTGTTGAGAAAGCGGTGGAGAGAAAATGGAACCTAAATTCATTTTTTTAATTATATATCAGTTAATGTGCGTCATTTAACCAGTACTTTCTAGTTGGTACTGTGTGGACGAAGTCTATGTATCAGGAATTTTTTATTTGGGAAATTTTAGCTAGTTAGCTGTTAATTTATTTCTCTGGGGATAAAACCCTTTGTTGGAGGTTATTAAAAGCTTGATAAGAACCAGCAATGATGTTTTCAGAATAACTAATTAGAACCTGCGTTAAGCAGAGCTGATGGGGCTTTTCTTTTTCTTTTTTCATTTGAGTTTTTTTGTATATATTGCTTTTGTGATTGCTGGGGACCTCTCTGCAATTTTGTGTTAAAGCTCCAGTGCTGAGGACAGAGACAGCTAGAAGTCTACTCTCTATTTTTTAAGTCGTGTTTTGTCCCAATAACTTGTAGGAGGAGTCATACAAGTCCCAGGATTTTAATATTGTTACATCACTTGATTAAGGCAATAAGCTTTTCTCTGGATGCACTTCCTTTTTTATATTATTCTTGTTGCTTATTCTGCTGTAGCAATATATATTTCCTGTTCTCGTGGTTGTTTTCATTGTTATCAGCATTACCATCTTTCTAATGCGTTTTGTCTTTGATAAAAAAAATCAACATTACCATCTTTGTATTGCCTAAAGTATTTTGACGGCAAAATTTAATTATCAGAATCAAGTCTGAATCAATTTTACAGTATTTTTACGTTCAAGTATTTAACTTCCATTGTACCTAATGTTTTTCTTTATGTTCCCCCTCCCTTTGTAGGTGCCTAAATTGGATTTCATTGCATGTTTATGTTCTGAGGTTGATTTATTTCCTGCAGGGACAAATCCTTTGTGTTTCTGAAGTATGCAAATTGATTGATGGGCATGGTGGAGTCAATTCAACCTTGAGTTGTCATGCATTGCTGAATTAAGTCATACCACCCTATATTATATTTGAATTTTGTCCCATACCATAATTCTGGAACAAAGGGGCGACCATCTAAGGATTTCTTGTATCCATTCTGTCAGATAGCATGTGTGGAATCTGTACCACGGGTAATGCCCCTGACAAGATTTGCTGCCGATGCATTCGGTGTGGTGACAATTTGTCTCATAGTTATCTTGGTTATTCTTGGTTTGATGTGCATTGTTTACACATTTTACTTCCGCTCTCATAGTCGTCATCAAGGCTATCTCCAACTGAATTATTTTAGTGGCCCTTGGATCATCCGAATCACAATCATTGTATTTGCTATCTGGTGGTGCATTGGTGAAATTATTCGGTTGAGTTTGATAAGTCGTGCCCTTCACTTAAAATGGCAGGAACCTGTTTGCAAAAGTTACATTGTATCAAATCTGGGGTTGGCAGAACCATGCCTCTTTCTAACTATTGTGTTTCTCCTTCGGGCACCCTTACAGAGAGTGGAGACCGGAATTATGTGCCAAAACTGGAACTCAAGAACAGTGGGAATGATTCTTCTTTACTGCTTCCCGATGTTTGTTCTCCAGCTACTTGTTGTTTTAATTGGACCTCGATTAAACAAGAATAAAGGTTCTGGGAAACACTTGCCTCATTATTTTACAAGTGCTGCTGCTGTCTCTACACTAGAGGAGAATGAGGTGTCCATTTGTACTTACCCCTTACTCAGTACATTTCTCCTTGGCTTTTTTGCCATCATCCTGACTTTCTACCTATTTTGGCTCGGGAGGCGGATTTTAAAATTGGTTATCAATAAGGGATTGCAGAAGAGGGTTTACACTTTAATACTCTCAGTTTCCAGTTTCGTTCCATTGAGGGTTGTTTTCCTTGGTTTATCTGTTTTATATAAACCTGATCAATTTACGTTTGAAGCCCTTACTTTCTTGGCATTTCTTGCCCTTGTATGTTGTGCTGGGGTGTGTATATTTGTGCTTGTGTATCTCCCAGTTGCAGATTCTTTAGCTCTGGGAAATTTACATGATTTAGAACGTAGAAGAGGGTCTAATGTTGATCCTAATGATACGATGTCTCTTATTTCTAACCGGAGTCATTTGGAAGGCGTTGAAGAAAATGTCAGGTCCAGTCCTGATTCTGATGCATCCACAAAGCGGGGGTCAATTTCGTTTCGGACATTGGAAAAAGATGGAACTCCAACTGGGGAATTTGTTGAGTTAAGCCTTTTCTCTCCCAGTCGAGATGCTACCCCCTCAGGATCGTCTCCACCTCTTGGTTGGCCTATGCGACCCCTCACACAAGTTGTTGAACCATGAAACCAGGCTAGAAACTAATTACTATGAGTGAATTGTCAATTTTGTGGAGAAGAAAAACTGATTGTAAAGGATTTTAGCTTCAATAATGCTTTTATTTTTTGTTCTGTTCTGTTTTCCCAAGCCTTTGAATTTGTTGAGTTCTGTAGTTATTTTCCTATACCATCTATACCTCTTTCCTTGATTATAAATTCATAATTCACATGTTTGAAGACTAGTTGTGCACGGTAATATTTCTCAATGGGTGATCTGCGATGAGATGCTTAATTCGCAGTTGTTTTGTTTAATTGTTGGAAAATAGCTTTTGATACTCTTGCATTTTTTTCTGATCCGAAAGTAGAAGAATGGCATTGAGTTTTAACTCTAGTCGGTGTTTTACGTTTTTAGTGTGGCGTTCCGCATCAGATTTTAGGAAGTGTTGGCGGTTTATTTATTTTGTAGTAAGACGGAGTTAATCAAGTTTATTAGACGGTAAGGTAACTGATTGAATGAGGAGAGTTTATAAGAAAATGAATTTAATTTTGGTGGCAACAAGGAACGTAAAGAGTCCCTATCTTCATAACTGTTTAGTTTATTTTTATTATTCCCAATCTGATTATGATAAATGAGAGTTAAAGTATACTTTCGGTGGTTCAAATTTAAATCAGGATTGAAGAAGATAGATGATCCAGATGAAGAACAAGGCGAGGAAGAAGCGAAGGACGACCTCTCCATGGATAATCTTCAGTGAGACACGCATTGTGATGATGACGTGTTAATTCGTAAGAGAAAAGAAGGACAATACAGTGTATATGAGAAAATTAAACATAAACAACTAATTTAATTAATTAATTACTTATTATATATATTATATGATTTTTTTTGCCTTCAATTATATAATTATTTTATATCATAATAATATTTATAATTATTAGCATGTATAAATCGTGAATAAAATTTTATATGCTTACAACTATAATTATTTTAGAGTAAAATGCTCTAACATTTCATGCATTTTATTGTTTTGCCTTAATTATACAGATCTATTGTCTATTTTAAAAACTCATATTTTATGTTCAAATTCTTAACTAAGTAAAGATTTTAATGTTTTAATTAAGTTTTATATTAAAACAACTTTTATTTACTAATTTATTATTCATCATTACTCATTCTCTAGTTTAAGATTTTTTTTTTCAAAAATTATTTTCAACTTTTGCAAATAATTATCGATTTTTTTATTATATTGAGATAAAAACTTAATTGTTTTAATTAATGCAAACATAGAAAGCTTAATTAAGAATATGATTGATTACTTCAATAGATGCATACTTAAATAAATGTGTTTATAAATGTTTGTAAAGAAATGTATTTAAAAATTTAAAATTAAAACTTAATATAAGTTACTCTTATATAATAGTGAAAAAGACACATAAATACTATATGAATTAAAAAAAATCCAAAAAGTCTTTTAACATATGCAGAAGACAAGTAGTCATGAAAGGATTAGTATGGGATTTTGAAATGTTATTTTTTTTACTAAAATGCCTCAAAATTCAACTATATATCTAGAAAAATCATATCACCTGCTCTATGACCTAATTAGTCTTAACAAGTTGACTAAATAATAATTGGTATTTTTCAAGTTTCGAACAAACATACAATTATGAAGGTTATATAATCACCATTAATTTTAATGTGTCCGTATTTAAATGTGATGATCACCATATCAAAAGTTATTTTACAAGTTAATGATAAATTTTAGTTCTGATAATAAGGCGTTTGATAATATTCAAATTTAAACTACTCAACGAGGTTTAACCAAGAAATTGAACGTTCAAACAAGGTATCAAAATAATAATAATAGTTATATAATCACCATTGATTTGAGGTTAGACATTAAATGAGGAATCATAATTATGTTAATTACATTAATAATTATATTTAAGTGTTCCATACTACTATTATGATTTGAAAATAATGAAGTATGTGCTTTGATAAAAAAAATTAAGTATATAATCTAAATTTCAAAATTAGGCATTCAAATCAGAGTTCTTGCTTTGCCGAGGGTTAAATTAATGGACGAAATCAAAATTTTAATACTTGATTTAGATAAAAAATCGACCAACAAGATAACTAATGTGATTTATAGAAAAATTATTCAAAACATAATGTAAGACTCATTATTGGGTGCAAAGATTCTTTTGGTGAAATATCTAGTGGGTAACCATAATTGAAGTCATTTTTATCATTGCTTTTTCAAATTATGTGTTGTAGATAGCCTTACATTTACTAATTTATTGACAGTTTGTTGACACACCAAGATGATAATAAATTCTCCAAAAAAAATGCTCCATACAAGGTGATATAATTAACCTTTTATACATTTCATAAGCTGAAAATTTAGTCATGAAAAATTACTTCCACAATGACCCTAAATAATTTTTTTAATAAAAAGGAAAGAACACTCCTCTAGAGGTTGCTAGAGTTCTAGTGACAACTTGAGTAATATGATTAACTAGAGTATGTGGATTGACTACTTGAGCTTTCTAAGCCCAATTTAGTTTCACTGATAAGTTAAATAAAGACAATAACAACTTGTATACAATTATTAATAACCTATAGAACATAAGTTGTCAGTTGTTATACTCAAGTTGTCATTATCCTTATTCAACCTGCCAATTAAGCCAAATAGAGTTTAAGTAGCTCAAGTAGTCAATCTTTATATTTAAGTAGTTAATTTCATTACCCATCATTGGAGCTCCACTTGCGAGGCTAGAGCTCTTGTAGCCAGCCACTAGAGGCCCATCGGTTAACAAAAATATGCTTTTCAAATATGTTTTCGATCAGGAGGTCATGACACAAAAAGAAGAAGAAGAAGAAAGAAATATGTTTTTAACATTTTAAAAAAATACTAAATAAATAAGTTTCAATAAATATGATAACAAAATTAATAGGAGTTGGGTCTAGTAGAAGAGACTAATCCCTTAAATCTCTATAGGTAAATGTGCTCACATTTGTTTGATAATGTCTCAAATAGGATTGATTCTAATAGAAAGATAACTATATCTAGCAAAAAATAAATATTAATAAATTTTATAATATATTGAAAATTTTGAACATATATGTATTAGATTTATTTTTTGTCTATAAAAAAAAGAGGCATATATAAATATTTATTCATTTGTTGAAAAATGGGTATTTTGGTCAAAAGAAGTGCTTAATTGTCAAACTTAATGGTTGGATAGATGGAAATGAAATATCTAATATGTAGATGAGGTTTCTATAATATGTATTTTAATTTTAAGGGAAGTCTTTATACATTTTAAAAAAAGAGAAGATATTTATGTAATTTAGGTAAAACATATATGTAATCAATGTATTTTACTATTTTTCTCTATACTTTATTCAGTTTTGATAATGATAAAATTAAAATTTTATTTATAATTATATTTTACTAAACATTTTACAGAATTTAAAAAGAATAACTTAAATAAAATAAAGGTAATGTTGTCATATCAAAAATAGGAAAAATCCCAAAAAAAAAAAAACCCCCTTGAACTTTAAAAACCCAAAAATGTCTTTGAATAAGGGATAAGACATATAATTTATACGGTAAGAATCAAGCGTAACAATATTTGATAAAAAGACTAAACTGCCCTTCCTCTCTTTAATTTTTGTCTTCTCTCCTTCAAGTCTTCACTCTCCAACCTTCTTCTTCCTTCTCGGACAAGAAACTTCTTCCTCCTCCAAATCTCCTCATCCTCACATAGCCCATATCCTCATCAGAATGGAGCCTTCGTTGACAAGATTGAATGATTCATTGCTATAATAAATTCATTGTGGATCTAACATTAGATTCAAAGAGAGAGATATATATATAGTGTAATATTCCAATTTTTATTCACAAAAAATTCTTTCAGCACATGACATAACAAAAGGAATAAAATGGTGAATTTTGAGGCGAAAAAAGACAACAAAAGTAGCTCCTAAGCTTATTGTAGTTTTGGTCAATAATAATGAAAAATAGCAAGAGGCCTCAAATAATTGAGGACAAATATTGGAAACTGATGACTCCCAAATTTTAGAGAAATTTAAAATATATTTTATTATATTTGAGAGTCATTTATAATAAATTAAAGAGATTTTAATGAGATTTGATAAGATACTGATATGGAGCAAGGGATTTCATTTTAAATATAAAAGTGAGATAAAATTAAAGATAATAATAATACAAATAGTAACATAGAATTCCTAATTAAATAGAAAAAGAAAATAAGTTGTTGTTGTTGTATCTATTAGTTTTTTAATCCTTTTCCTTGATATTATTTCTTAGAGATCATAGCAGAATATGATGCAAGGGAGTACAGGTCTGTATAAAACAAAAATTGGGACATAAAAGAATAGGAGTGTCGACCTTTCACAAAGTTTGGCAGCACAATCCATCCTCGGCAAAGACACGATAAAAGGCTCAGAGGGACGTAGTGGCACGTACCGTCGAAGAGATCATTAATCTTCAGCACCGACTCAAGGTTCTTGACAACAGATCTGCAACACCAGAACAACCCATCTCTGTCTGAATCTTCTTTCTTCCTATTCACCTTTCGACGGCGAGAGCTAGAACGAGGTAGCCAGAGAGCGTTGCTGTGATTGTGATTTCTCGACTTTGTGTGGGCGCGAGAGCAACTGCACATAATAGAGGAGGCAGATAGAAATGCAAAGAGACGAAATCCGCACATTACCATGAGCTAAATTTCAGGCAAGAACAAAAGGACGCAACAACTGCTTTATTCTTTAATCGTGATTTTTCTGTTCTGATTATGAATTGCTATTACTCTGATTTGATTTTGGATTTAATTCTGAACACAAGTATTTAATTTATTTGTTTTAGGATATTTGAACACTTATATGGATTGAGTGTTTTATTTTCCCTTTTTTTTATTTATGAAGAAGGTTTCCTTTATGTTGATTTTACCTTGAACTTAATGTTTCTTATTAATTAACCACTAATAAGATAGACTAGTTTATTTGCTTGATGTTTGAAAGAGCTAAATTAAGTATAGAATTTGGAAATAATCGTGTGAGAATTTGAAGTTTGCATGATGAATGGATAATTTTGTTGTCAAGATAGATATATACTTATCGACCTCACATAGCCAAAGAAGGGATTTGCTTATAAATTAGGATCTCATTAATTTATTAAGAGATTAATATATTAATTAAGTTAAACATCTATTTGGAGACTTGAGAGAGCACGTATAGGTACAATAGTAGCCTGTGTTAGCTTAATTGATCTTACAAATTTTTTTTTGATAATAAAATTTTAGGAAGGGGGTTGGGCTCACCCACGATCCAAGGGCAGGGCACATGACTAGGTTCCCCGACTTAACGGACCAGTAGAAGAGTACATACGCCTCCACCTCCCTTGGCTAAAGGGCTTCGCCCCAGTAGAGGTCGCTTCACTTAGCTACGAGATGCCTCCCCAAACGCCTAGTCTGGAACCACATCTAAGTGGTACTCCCAGAGTTCTAATTGATCTTACAAATTAAATACAAGAAGATATCCAAATAAATATTCTTGAAATATAAGGGGAATAATAATTCTAGAGTTCTCCGATCTTGAAGAAAAGACATAACTTTTACTCTTTAATTATTCTTTCTTTAAAAATTAGTTAGTTCGTTAAATCTTTAAAATATAGTCACTCAACCTAATTGATAATTTAATTGAGATAATTAAACACTTATTTTGTCTTAGTTCTTATGGGAACAATATTTTTATATTACTTGTGACCCATGTGCTTGCGGTTAAGCTAGACGACTAATAGAAACCATTGAATTTAATGGTTAAAAATGGTTCCAAGAATTATTTATAGAAAATAATTCAAGAATGTGCATAAAAATGATTTATGGTAAAAGAGAAATTGCCATAATAAAAGGTGATGACACAATTGTAAATTGTGGCACATTCAAGGACAAAAAGGGAAGACTAAAATTGATCTTAAGGGCAAGATTTAGAGATCAAATTGGATGGTCAAGATTAAGTCTTGAAAGGAAAATATTAAGGCAAGGAAAAAACAAAATGTGTGGCTAGGACTTAACCTTAATTAATTATGGTAAAGGGAAAAAATAGCCCATAATTTATAGTAAGATCTGATCCTAAAGAAAGAGAAAGAGCTTGGATACATAGAGAGAAGAGGAAGAGGAGCCAAAGAGTCCTAGGTAAGTTTAAGCTCCAAATTCAATGATTCTTGCCCTTAATCCTTCAAAAAACCTTTTCTAATCTCTCACGTGCCTTTGGAATCATGTTTAACAAGAAGAAATCAAGAGGAAGAGGGCTTCTAGAGTTCAGTTTTGGCAAGCACAAACAAGAAACCAAGAGGTAATCACCTAAACCATAAATCTCTTATTGATGCTTGTTGTTTGTTGGTAGTTATAGTTGTATGTGATGATTGTTTCCTTATGATGATTTAGAATGTACAAACTCTAAGGGGAGGTGCTGCCCAAATGTTGTTAGATCATATGAAGTATGACTTTTATGATTTAAGCAAGTGATTTAAAGTGTAATAAGGATGTTTTGTTTGAAGAAGATGAAAATCCAATTTGCCTAATTTTTTTCCTGATTTCAGTCAAACCCTGTTTGGCTATGATAGAGATTGATTTTGATGGTTTAGATGCTTCCAATAGGTTTAGGATGAAAAATTGTGTTGGGTTAAGGTAGGGAAATCATTTTGGAAATATTAGGATTGAAATTTGCATTTTTGCGCATAATTTTGGTTTGGCCATGGTTCAGGGGGAATTAGTTGGATTTTGATAAATCTAATTTAAAAAATGGATTTAATACATGAAATTGTGTAGGGGTATCCTGCGTCATAATTTCTGGAATGGCGTAATTACACCGGGTATAAAAGGAAGTAGACCGGTACCCTAAGGGCAATTTCGTAATTGTGTGTTTTGGATGGATTGAATTAATTATAAGAGTTTGGGCATGAAGATTGAATGAGTGGTAACTCATTTACTATACCTTTGGTATTTTAGGATTTGATCTTTGCCCAGGTAGATCGAAAGACAAATATGAGACAAGACAAGTTGACTGAAAAGAGATTCCAGGTAGTAGCTCTAACCTTCATATTTTATGTGATTGTTTATATGCTGACATAATTTGTGATATGAATTATCGATTGCATACCTAGCAGTAGTGTGGGAAAAGCATAAGTACCAATATGCTCATATTGGACCCAGCTAAGGTGAGATGAGATACCGGTAATATGTAAGTGATGTGCATTGTACCTAGCCAATCAAGGCTAAAGTATTGATATAAGATGTTATGACATATATTTATATTTATGATTGATTACAAGTTACTACTAGAATTCTTTTGAATTTCACCATTTCCAATACAGTATAATTTACTCAACTGGATGTAACGAATACATGGGAAAAGATGTAGATGCCGACAGCAGAAGGACTAGGGCCCCTTGAAGCATTGCCGTGGAACAACTGCGGGAAGTGCATTTTTAATTTTAGTTCTCGAAGGCTTGTAAGAACTTGTGCGATATTTGTATATATCTAAGCACTATATATATATATATCAATACATAGTTATGTTACTTTTCGGTCACCATTTTGAACTGCACTAAATAACTTTGATAAATGTTGGATTAAAAGAAGGGTTTGACATATGGTTCAAAGTTTGAAGCTTGCCTTGTTAGTTGGTTTGCCTTATCCTTATTCCTCAAGCTCCATTGTAGGATTATCGCCTTTTTAGGGTTGTTTCCTTCTATTTGTGAAATACTTACTACAACATATTTCTCTATATTTGACAGTTTTTTTGCCCATATATTGTGGTTTTTAACCACCACATATTTTAACTAACAACCATCATATATTTGTCAAATATATAACTTTTTTCTACCTTTACCCGCCATATATTATAGCCTATATATGATGGTTGTAAATGAAACCACGTCATGAATTGATGTATAATTTCACGATATATGACGGTTTTTTTAACAACGGCCATATATTATGTCTATAATTTTTTTACACCACAGGGGCACTTTCAATCAATCCCCTACATTTATATGCAATAAAATAACAGAAACGATATCAACATATGTATAGCATATAGCCAGTAGATTCAATTTTAGTTAAAATAAATGCATACACATATATCAATTATATATATTGATGGCCCTCATATAAACACACACACACACACACACACTTGACCACAAGCTAATAAGATATACAAAATCATTAATATGTAATGTATATCATTGTATTGATTTCATGATCGAATATATGTATATATAATAATACATCATCAAGAGTGAATACGTGCACGGGCAGGTACACAAATGAAATATGAACTGAATGAGTATATAATACATGCATATGTACAAAACAAACATATATATTACTAATGAATAACGTAGAGGTGTTATTATATACATATGTTATATACATTGCAAATTAAGTACATATATAGATCATCAAGTGTCCCGTTTTCTTTTCTTTGACTTAATGATAATGTCATTTTTAGTTACAATTGTTTTCTTAACAAATTTGCAAACTAAGTTCCCCTTCTTTGATATCCATATTCCTTCATTGTGATCATGCCTAATGTACAAAGCATCATCCTCATTTAATTTGTGTTTCAAGAGATGGTGACCCTTGGAAAGGATCATCCTCATTGAATTCATCACCTCTTGCATTCTCATCATTTCATTTGTTAGAAAGCATAAGAATTGATCAACCTTTATTTGCAAGGTCTAGAACATAGAACACTTGTTTAGCTTGAGCGGCTAAAATGAAAGACTTTTGTGTACACCTATTCTTGTTCAAGTTCAATTGTATCAATCCTAACTCATCTACTTTTGAAGTAGTTTTATTGTCAACCTAGATGCACCAAAATACTGGAAGATCAAGTCCTACATAGTCTAACTTCTAATGTGTTCAACCACGCCAAAGTACGACATATTCACATATATAGGATTCTTGTCTTTTGTACTTGATAAATGCATCGTCCCAGCAAGAACAGTGACCCCACTATTTTGTATTTTGCTTTTGGCATCTTGGTCTCTAGTGTCGTAGGTGTATCCATTCATGGCATAGCTAGAGAAAGAATGCACATGTTTGCTTGGGCCACGTGACAAAAACTTTACTTTCTCCGACACTAAATTAGAATTATCATTGTACAAATCATCCATGTGTTTCCTCAACCATGATGTAAACTGTTTATTGTGTTCTTTGACATATTGACTAGGTGTTTTGTTGAAATTTTCCCTCATAAGCTTATCTTTATGAATATGTACATACTCCTCAATCTTTTTTGAGTTGTGGAGCACGTAAAGGTGTGCTTGCTCCCACTGTTTGTTCAAGATACATATGACTTGCTTTCCCATAAACTATTATCTATAAGTCTGTCTATTATGTCGAGCTACTGGAATGGCAACGTCACATGCATGTTTCAAGTAATTGGGTATAGAACTCAGCCGCCTCTTTACAAATATACCATTAATAATGCAACCCTTTAGCCAACTCTGATTTTTAACATAACCTTTCAGGTCTTTAATCTTACACTTGACCGGATACATACATCTCATGTATACTGGGCCACACAGTTGTAACTCCCTTACCAAATGAACAGTTAGGTGAACCATTATGTCAAATAAAGCGGCAGGGAAAAACATCTCCAGCTCACACAACATCATTATGATCTGGGTTTGTAGCCTTGACAGCTTCTTGGGATCAATCATCCTACTACACAGAGACTTGAAGAAGAAACTTAGCTTCGTGATTGATGCTCATACCTTCACAGGTAAAATACCACATATTGCCATTGAAATGAAGTTTTCCATTAACACATGACAATTGTGTGATTTCATACCCTTAAGCCTTAAGTCCTTCATTGATACAACATTTCTAATATTTGATGAGTATCATTCGGGAACTCTCACTGAAGTAAGAAACTCACAAAAGTTCTTTTCTCCTACTTGGATAGTGTGAAAGCCGCAGGGCATAGGAATGTATGAGATCCCCTCTCATCTGGTGCCAATTCCTCCCTCATTCCTATCTCAACCATATCTAGTCTTACATTTATGTCATCCTTTGACTTCCTAGGAATATGGAGTAACATTCTAAAGAGACTCTCATAGACATTTTTTTAATGTGCATGACATCAAGAAAATGTCTAACATTTAGAGAACTGCAATTTAACAGATCATATAAAATAGACATCTTCTTCTACCCGTATGTTCCAACATGTCTCTCGAATGACTTGCCAAATTTACATTGTATATTTTCTTCTTCTTTTTTGCAAGAACACCTTGACAAATGAGAGGTATATGTGTCATCCTCTCTTGTCCATTGAAGTATTTTATCATACATCGATACATATTACTCTTTTGTAGGCACCTGCATTGTCCCATATATGAATTCTCTATACCATGCTTAAGCCTGATCGACTGTGTACACTCTTCACAAATCGGGCATCCAAGTTGGCCTTTAATGTTGTACCCTGACAAATTCCCATATGCTGAAAAATCATTGA
>JBAGKO010000015.1:22197701-22209036 GCA_037177275.1 Acacia concinna
TTCACATACTTAAAGAATAACATTACTTACAGTATCTAATCAACTCTTATAATTGACATGTATTAATATATAACAAAAAAAAATACTTATAGTTCAAAGAAGATGCACCTAATTGGTCTTTTCACATTCTTCAATATAACACTTACCACCTAAAAATAGCATAAGTAGTCACATAACAATTATTAAGAGTTGCATAAATATATTATCAAATTATACAAAATAAAAATTGCACAAAAAAAAGAACTTACAGTTGTAATGGGAATAGCCAAATTTCAATGGTAGCTCGAGTAAGCAAGAATTGGAAACAAGCTAACACAATATAGTTTAATAATGGAGACTAAAATCCAAACTAAACAATTTCAGAGGACAGTTTGAGCACCTCGAAGCAAAGAAAGATAGTGACAGATGGAAAAGTTCACAAATGAGAGATGAATGGAAGAAAATGAAGAACACCAAAACAAGAAATGAGAGCACAAAATGAAAGATGAATGAAAGAAGCTGAAGAACACGAAAGAAAGAAAAGAGGCAGTAGAGTGGGAAGACTGAGTACAAGGAAGGAAATGAAACAATGCTTGTATATATAGAGGAGGTTTGACTGTGCTTTCACGAACACACATATGCGCATACAAGGAAAAAAACATATACACTGATACACGCCACTGCATGAAAGAAATGAAGTGCTACGCGCATGGGGAGCAAGATTTGACCTTGCATGTAGTGCATTGGAAGCATAACAGTGGGTCCTACGGTCTGCAAAGCACTAAACTCGCCCTACATGAAGGCGAGTTCAGTGTGCGTGGGGCAAATGCACAGAACTCGCCCTTGATAAGGGCGAGTTCAGTGGGACCCATGCCTGCCCACTCTGAACTCACCCTTCTCAAGGATGAGTTCTGTGTATTTCCAACCCCCTGCCACTATTTCTGAAAAACTCGCCTTTGCAAAATGTGAGTTTCTAAACTCGCACTTAATAAGATTGAATTTGTGTGTAGCATTTGTGCAATTATTTAAAAAAGTGTAGCATTTTAATATATACTTTTATTATTTGAAGTATATTGATTCCGATTGTTTAAGCAATATCATTAACCAAACAAAGCATTGTGAATTTTGAATTGTGTGTGGAGTTATTGTACAAAGGAGACCATAGTGAATTCGGTTGCCTTGCATTAAATATGGAAAAAGCTAAGTACTTTTATATATATATATATATATATATATATATAATATGCGATTCAGGGTTCAGATTCAATTTTAATGTTGTTGTGTATTGGATTTATTTATTTGAGAAATAAATTTTTCTTAAAAATAATTGTTTCCCTTTTTTTAATTATTTTCATACTTCAAATTCATTTACTTCTTTTCATGTTTACCCATATAGATTTAAAAGATGCCAAAAAGAAATCTCTATCTTAAGTATGTAATCTCAAAATTAAATAAAATTTGAACAAAATCTTTTTTTTCGCCTTTAATAATTCAATTTTCAAAATTACTTTATTGGGAATACTTTCTAAAATACAAAATTTTTCATTTTGTTTGTATAGATAAGATCCGAAAAGTTCGGTTTAAATTTCGCTTTCATTCTTTCAAAACATAATGATTTTTTTTTTTCCATGTGAATTTGGGCATAAATTTTGTAATGAGAGATTCTTCACCAATTTTCTCTATATAATAAATATAAAAAATAGGGAAAATCCTTTTGTAAGCCATCTAAAATATAGAAATCCCAAACTAGGTTGGCAATTCAACAAAGTCCTAATTGGTTTATAGATTCAATTTGAGGTTTGTAAATGTTAGGTACCAAATCTTTTTTTTTTTTTTGCCAAGTTGGGTACCAAATCACCCCTCTTTTATTTATTTTTTGAACCACCCCCTCTTTTATTTTCCAAAACCACCTCTCTCTGTATTATTTTCCAAACATCTCCTTTGCTATCTCCAACGGGAGTAAGTAGTAATAACTTTATTGCAAAGGTTTTATTGTAAATAGGTAATGGGAAATTGTAAATTTAAAAATTGAACTTAATTACTAATTTTTAATCATGTCAAACTTGGGCAAAAAAAAAAAAAAATCATGTCAAACGACAGTTATTTACCACACGTCTTTAGTTATTTACTACAGTACATCAAAGAAGATATTCAGTGCCCAATGATTATGGCGAATGGCTCATTTTTGTTGTTGTAAATAGTAAAAAGAAATTATAAGTAACGGTTGTTTGAATTGAAAGGATTAGAAATTAACAGTTCACAAATCCCTATTAGGTATTCATAACAAAACCTTTGTAACAAAGATGTCGTTGTCTCGGAGCTTTAACCATCAATGGGGGTGACAACCGATAGCTGATAAAGGAGGTTTTAAAATTTTTTTTTAAAAATCAGACAGGTGGTTTTTTTTTAAAAAAATTTCAAAAATCCCAAATTAGATCCATGGACTAATTAGGGATTTGTTGCATTTGCTAATCTTATTTGAATCTTTCCCTTTCATGTGGCTTTAAAAGGTATTTTTCCTAACAAATTAAATTCATAATAAGTCTAATTATTAACATGATAAACACCATGGTTTGAAATAATATCACGCGGCTGCAATTGGTTTGAAAACATATTGAACTTACTAAGATGGTCAATTATTTATAGATTTTTTTTTTTAAAGTTTTTAAGTCTTTTATTCGTTAAGCCCCAGGATACATTCGATTTTCCGAAAATCATTTCGATTTTTGATCTAATTTTATACTATAGATTAGAGTTTGATGGGGACTTAATTTTGTAAACTAAGACATAATGCAAGGTGTTGTTGTTGACCTGTAGTCACTCAAATTCACTTGGACCTAATCAAGGCTGACTTAGCGGCTGTTTGATACGAGGGATTTGGAGGAAAGGGGAAATAAAATTTTTATAACTAAAATTTTAAAAAATTAGAGAAGTAGGATTAAAAGTTTTTAATTATTTTTTTTATTCTTTTATTTTTTATTGTACTTTTATTGAAGTTTTATAGAAATAATGACATAAAAATACTATTTAAATTTTAAAATATCAAATCAGTTATACTACTTATAAAAATAACGAGATTAATTAAATATCACAATTAACAACTCAAATTTTTTAAAAATCACTGATTTTAGATTTTCAAACTTAAATAGTATTTATATGTCATTTTCTCAATTTTATAATCTCACCTCTTCAATTTTTTTTTTTTAAAAACCAACTCATAAAAGATTTTCTTCCTCTCAATTTCCTTCCATTTTCCTCCCGCCAAGCATACTTATTTTAAGGCCTTCTTAGCTTGAAAAACTGCATCGTTTTATTCTCCTTTTCCACTTATTGCAGATTCACTGTCCAGTTGCGCTTCATCATATTTCAATTTTTTTTTTTGCCCGTGATCCTTTCCTCTCCATTTTTGAAAAAGATTTTCCAAGATCTTTCAATTAAAAATTTGGTAATAACTTTATTTTATTTGGTTTTTGTTTTCGGAAAATTGATTTCCTTGTTTCTTGCCATTCTCGTTCCTCTCGCTCTCGCATGTCAAATGTGACAATGTGCTGATTTTTTCAGTGTAGAAATAAAAATGGACCCAAAAAAAATAAGGTAAAAAATTGTTTAAGAATTAAGACAATAAAACGTCACCAAATCCGAGCTGGTGCAAGAATCTCTAATTATGTGGGCTCCACATGCTTACACTTGGCAAAATCTACACCGTCTGTTTTCTCCAAGCTAGTAAATTCATTCATCTCCGTTCAAACACCCTAAAACGGAAAAGATTATTAGTTCATTGGATCTATTGACTTCAGTCAAAAGCTTTACTCTGTTTCCGTTTTCAGTTTCGGTTTCCTTTTCGTTTTCGTTCCTTCCTTCTTCAGTGCACCTCACACCCATAACCTTCCATGTCCTCTTCGTCCAATACTCCTCTCCATTCTCTCCAAAACTCGTTTCATTGCAACCCTATGCTGTTCCTCTCTTCTTCTTCTTCTTCGTCGTCGTCGTCGTCACAGTTCTGCTTACTTCGCTTGATTTTTTCTTCCGTTACTCCTCCAACGAAGCATAATTGGGTCACTCTTCTTATCATATTGTATTGACATTTTTGAATCGTTTCTTTACTGATGATTCCTAATTCACAGGCTAATCGGTTTTTCCGCGTAATTCAGATCCGAAATTTTCGTATTCTCTCCCTTTCTCTTCTTATTTCTGGAATATTGCCTGCATAGGATCTCTACTTCCTTATCCGTTATTTTGTTTTACAGCTCACATTCCAAATCCAGAAAGGTAAAAAGTACAATTCTTGTCTTGTCGGTTGAGATAGTTCTTTCGCTTAGTTGGGGCGTGCCATTGACACGTTTGCAGCAGAAAAACATTGGAGAGCATTTACTTCAACGCGGTCCTCATTATGACGGTGAGATTTCCATGATCCACATTTACCAATTGTGGTTTGATTTCGCAACTGCTCACGACTTATGCGGCTGTAGTGTTCACCTTTAAACAATCTTTTTCCAAATTGGGTGCCCGTGATTTGGATTCTCTCTGGCTTAAGGAATTTTGATTTGGGCACACTTTTTCCTTGATATTCTCCATTCGAGTCAACTGTCCGAATTCTGCGAATTTCTCAGAATATGCGTATTCGTGATTTGGGGATCTGGCTATCTCTCGTTTCACTGAAGTGACTTAGAAGCATTGAGTTTAGTTCATTTTCACGGGCATAACTTGGAGACATAGGACGCTGAGGAGGACCAAAGCATCAATTCTAGCATAGAACATTTAGAATTTGTTTGTGTGAAAGTGACGATTTTGATTGATTCGTGTGGCATTTGAGATATTCTGGTGCCTGTAACCTAGTGTGATGGGTTGTATATGCTCGAAAGCGAATTCTTCAAATGATTACGTTGCTGAGAACCATGCCAGAGACAAGGAGACGAAGGCAAATAGAATCTCAAAACATTTGAGTTCTGGAGAGAAGGTCGCAATAGAGGCCGATGGTAGTGTTAATGATGCGACTACACGGTTGATATCTAATCCGTCTCGAAATGGAACTTTAGGGTCCGCTTCTGTGTCATCAGATGAGGGGGAGAAGAACGGAGAAACAGAAACTACTGCAAAGCCTGCAAAACAGCTGGTTCATATGGGCTCAAACATGGGAATTGAAAATGGAGGACAGGGACAACCTAAGATGGCTAGGATAGCTACTTTACCTAAAGGAGAAAGAGGAGCTCAAGTTCTTGCTGGCTGGCCTTCTTGGCTTACTGCAGTTGCAGGGGAAGCCATTAATGGTTGGATACCTCGCAGAGCAGATTCATATCAGAAGTTGGAGAAGGTAAGTTGAGTCACTTGATACATTTACTGTTAATTTGATTTTTACTCATTGATTTTTTATAGATAATTAGACCAGCAATCTTTTAAACCTTTATTTGCATTCGAAAAATTATTATTGGCACTCAGATGTGGAAGCATTCTCTGTCTGATTGTCATATATAGTGTTCAATGACATGCCTCCTGGTTGAAGAGATTCATCTAACCATGTTTTTGCTATAATGATTTTTTCTTTTCAAATAATTTATTCAGACAATGTCTATCTGGCTTGGAAGTTGTTGTATGCTGATTGGAAGCATTTATTGCTGGGTAGAAATTTGTTTTCTTCCGTACTTAAAGTATGAAATATTCTTTTTTGTTTCAGTTGATAAGGTTTTAACCCTTCTTATGCTCTTAAGAATAACCATTTGGTTTGAGTAAAGCTTCGATACCTTTTTATAGTTCTTCCTTGGACGATTTTTTTTTTTAATTCAAGGAGAATATGTCGTATGTTTTTCTTCAAAAAGCAAAATAAAGTTTCCTGTCATTCTGCAGATTGGGCAAGGAACTTACAGCAGTGTTTACAGAGCTCGCGATCTAGAAACAAACAAAATTGTTGCATTGAAGAAGGTTCGATTTGCTAATATGGATCCAGAAAGTGTCCGTTTTATGTCAAGAGAAATTATTGTACTGAGACAGCTTGATCATCCAAATGTCATGAAACTTGAAGGCATCATTACTTCACGGGGCTCCGGTAGCTTGTGTCTTGTTTTTGAATATATGGAACATGATCTTACAGGGCTTTCAGCAACACCTGGCATCAAGTTCACCGAAGGGCAGGTAGTTCAGTTTTTCCTCTGATTACGTGTCCATTGTTCAGACAAAAGCCTGGTTTTGTTTTTTGTTGCTCTAAGTCGAATGCCAACCCTTTGGTTAAATATAATGGGTGTATTTTTTGATACCCTTAATTTAATTTAATGTGAGTGTTTAGATATGAATTTGCTTAATGGTTGCTAGTAGTCATTATGAATCTTGTAAGATTTAGAAAATCATTGTATGATTACGACAGAATTGTCTGATACATGACAAACTATCAGTTTGTACAAGGGGCTCATGTTTTATGTGTCGCTGCAGATCAAATGTTATATGCAGCAGTTGCTTTGTGGTATTGAGCATTGCCACAGTCATGGTGTTCTGCATCGAGACATCAAGGGCTCAAATCTTCTGATTGACAGGAATGGCAATCTAAAGATTGGTGATTTTGGGCTAGCAACTTTCTTTGAGCCCCCTAAGGCTCAGGTTTTGACAAGTCGTGTGGTAACCTTGTGGTACCGGCCACCTGAACTCCTACTGGGAGCCACAAATTATGGAGTTGCAGTGGACTTGTGGAGTGCTGGTTGCATTCTCGCGGAGTTGTTTATCGGAAAACCGATAATGCCTGGACGAACAGAGGTAGTTCCTTCTTACATTCTATTTTTTATTGGATATACTGAAACCTAACCATCCATCTTACTGAGCAGCATCTTTTGGTGAAATGAGTCTGAAGTAGACAAATTTCTCTTCTTTCTTACCATCCTCTCATGAGTGCTGGAAGATGAATTTTCATCCGTAGAAGCCAAATGGAAGCGCTCTTGAGAAAATTGTCACATTTCTAGCCTAAAATCCATTAGCTTACCACTGCATCTGCTTGTTTAATCTGCAACCATCCTAAAGATTGAAAAATGCTCTTACAAGTTTAGCTGCTCCTCTCGTCTTTGAACACGAGAAACTTTTTGGACTTAACCAGACAATAAGATAAGATCTTGCTTTCTAATTTCTAGGTGGAGCAACTTCACAAAATCTTCAAACTCTGTGGATCACCGTCTGAAGAATACTGGAAGAAGTCAAAGCTACCCCATGCAACAATTTTCAAACCTCAACATCCCTACAAACGTGTTGTTGCTGAGACATTTAAGGATTTTCCTCCATCAGCATTAAGCCTTTTGGAAGTCCTCCTTGCTATTGAACCAGAGGATCGAGGAACTGCTTCTTTGGCACTTCAGAGTGAGGTATTTATAAGTTATATTTCAGTTGAAGCACAAGTTTATTGGAGCGGATTATTCTGTTACATTCTACCATTTTATTTTTCATGGTGCAATCTCATGGCATTTTTAGTATCTACTTTTTGAACTTTCCTTTTCCTTTCTAACAAATACTTCTCTTTGTCTAGTTCTTTACCACAAAGCCGCTTCCTTGTGATCCTTCAACGTTGCCAAAATATCCACCGAGTAAGGAGTTTGATGTCAAGTTTCGACAAGAAGAAGCCAGAAGGTATTCCATGGGAAATTATAATAATTTGGTCGCATCTGATTTCAACCTAGTCAAATAATTGTGAAAACAGAAAATGCCGCCACATTTTTGTGGTATTTATTTTTAATTAAAAAAATTATCTGGTGAGTTAACACCTGCCTGATACCATTGTTCTATACTTCTACGTAGTAATATATGAACTTGCTTCAGAATAACCGATAAAATGGCTCTTTTCCTTGGCCTCTCAGATGTCATCTTTCAAACCCTCTAAATAATCTTTGTAATTCAGATTAAAGCTTTTTCTCCTTCTTTTAACTTAATTATATGGGCATGATTTACAATTGTAAAGACACTCCACTTTCCATGCCTTCTCTTTCTCCATGCATGTTACTTGTGTTATCCACTTGTTCATTTGAATACAGACGAAGAGCTGCAAATAATAAAGGAAATGCAGAGGAATCAGCTAGCAGGGTCTCCAAAGAATCTAAGGCTGTTCCAGCACCTGATGCTAATGCTGAGTTACGGTCATCAATTGAGGTACCTTGCTTGATAGATTAAGAAGTTTATGGATCTGCTGTTCATAAGAACTTGAGAAATGTCTAATATGCCTTTTTCCATGTCTTGCCCTCCCTCTTCCTTCAGAAGAGACAGGGGCAGGGTAACCCTAAATGTATCAGTGAGAAGTACAATCCTGATGAGGATGGTGGTTCTGGCTTCCTTATCGAACCTGCAAAGACAAGAGCACTCAATGCCTTCTCTCATTCTGGTAAGTCAATGCATCCAAGTGTATATGGATCTTCACGCAATATGAATTCAAACAAGGAAGAGTCTATTGCTGGCCCTGGCTGGGTCTATAATTCAGGAAATCCTGCAGAGTTGAGAAAACAGAGATCCTACATGAACGGGAACGCTGCCCAATTGTCAAGATTTTCCAATTCAGTTGCCAATGGAGGTGGTTCAAAGATGGATATGAGTGGAGATGCTAGTGTGAGTTCACAGTGGCCTGATGATTGCTTTGGCTCAAGATATGACCATCTTGTTGATGACGAATCCAACCAATTGCTCAAGTCTTTACACAAGAAAGACATACATCCTTCCACAAAGGAGCCTTCCAAGGTAAAGAAAATATGAACGTTTATTTGGGCAATTATCTTTTCTGGACTCGTTTTAGAATTTTCCGTCTCTATTAATCACCATCAGAGTTAATACAGATTTGAAGACTGATCCGTTAGGGGAACAATAAGAGGAATGAAAAATGATTATGTAATAATTAATGTTTTGTAAGCAATATGATCATGGAGCTACCTACTAGCACCTTGATCTTTTTTTTTTTACCCAGAAAAATATGTGTAATACCTTGATCTTCTTTCTGTGAAGAAGCAGGCAGTTGCCCCAAGAAATGGTCATATTTACTTCTCTGGGCCACTAGTCCCTGGAGGGGATTACCTGGATAAAAAGGAGCATGAAAGGCAAATTCAACAAGCCGTCCGCAAGGCGCGATCAGATAAGGTCAAGATCAGTAAATGTGGCAATGACAATGGCCAAACCGAATCCCTGCTTCACCATGTGGGAAATCGCTAGCTAGACTTTCAAGAAGATGGCGATGATGCTTTTGACTTGGGAGGTGAATGCCAGTGTTTTTTTCTGGAATCTTGGCAAACTTTGATGCTGAGAAATAACTACAAGAATCATGGAGCCTCATCAAGGGTTCTCTAAACATCAATGATTATGACTGTCTTCTGTCTCAGTTCTAACCCGACAAACTGTAGTTCTTCGAAGGTGGATAGCGCATGGAGCGAATGATATCGAGTTTTACTGTAAACGATTTGATAGTTATTTAAATTAACTCACCAGAAAATTGTTTTTTTTCTAGATGGTGAGGTGTTCTGCTGAGAATTCATCAGTTGCTCAGTATTTAACTTGTACAGTTGAAGTTGATTTTTTTTTTTATAATAATAGGCATCCTAGGCTATTCTAGCGCAAAACACGGCTAGAGCCCAAATCTTCCTCTATTATAGAAACTAACTCAACAGGTGGAATAGTCAATAAGTGTAGTCCTTTCCAAATAGATAAAGTTTGTTTTGCCAACAGGTCAACAGCTTTGTTCGCGTGATGAAGAACATGACAAACTTCAACTTCCTAATCACTATCCAGTAGTGCTCTAACTTCAGTGATGAGTGTAAATTCAGGATGAATGTTGTCTTCTTCTTCTTCTTTTTTAAATGGTCCTTCAAAAATGTTGTCTTCTTTTTACTGTATCAGTTGTACCACTTCTAAAGCATTAGATTCAAGAATAACTCGCCTAAGACCTTGGTCCCATGCCAGCTTCAGTTCTAATATGCATGCCTTCAATTATGCAATTAAGCTACCACTTCGATTATCATTAAACACAAAGCTCCCAATATACTTGCCAGAGTCATTTTTGAAAAGTCCTCCACATCCGATTTTGTTAGGTCCCACAAAAGAACCATCAACATTAATTTTAGTCCAATCCTTTGGAAGTAGACTCCAACAACTTAATCGATTTACAACCAGATGCCCATTAATATTTACTCCCTTTAGGTTTCTCTGTGTCTTCCTGATAGCCTCAAGGACTGAATGAGCTTGGTGCTTTAAACTCTCATTAGTTATGAGTTTACCTTCAAAAATCCGTGTATTTCTACGCTTCCAGAGCAACCAACATATAGTAGCGAATAAGGCACCCAAATCAGCAAATTGACTGATATTCCTTTTATAGATATTTCGTTGAATCCTAGTATTGTAATTGAGTGAAAAGAAAACTCTCTTTTGTGAATAGGCACCATCTTTTGCCAAAACTTCTTTGTTTTCGAACAGTCCCTTAAAACATGTAAACACGGCAATAAGGTTTCAAATTCGTGATTGCACCACGTGCAACTATACTCAACACATAATCCATGTTTATATCTCTCTTCATTCGTAAGTAACCGGTTATGTAGCGATAACTAAATAAAGTTGCGACACTTTTAAATGGTGTTCAACTTCCACACCGTGTTCTAAGTGAATTCATTATGCTCCTGCTCTGTCACAATTGCCTTATAAGCTGACTGAATTGTAAAGGATCTACTTTTGTCATGTTTTCATGAAACCTGTCCCAATTCTTCATTAACCACACATCCTTCACGAACATGCTTCTAGGACTTCTTAATATCGGACCATGTGTTCAATCCTAGTGCTTCTACATTAATGCGTGGAAGCAAATCATCACCACATTTATACTTACTCCGCACTACCCTTACCCATAAATCATTCCGTTTATTAACAAGATTCCATTCAAGCTTCATCATGTACGTCTGATTTTGATATCTAAATTGTTTAAGTCTCAACCCACCATTTTGCTTAGTGCTACAAATTGTGGACCAATCTACCAAGTGCAATTTTTGTTTCTCATCCGTAGAGCCCTAGAGAAACTTGCGATTGCTTTGCTCAATACTATCACAGACACATACTGGTAACAATGAGGTTTGCATAGTATATCCAGGAATTGTAGAAGTAACAGAGGCCACAAGAGTAGTCCTACTAGCGAGAGAAAGAGAACTGCTCTTCCAACTTGATAATTGCTTCCGTACCTTATCAATCACATCTTGATATCTGTCTTAGGTCACCCGCTTATGATGAAGGGGCACCCCAAGATACTTACCAACATCCGCAATCATTTGAAAACCCATAATATTACTCAGCTCTGTACGTCTTATATGATTAACATTCTTCGAGAAGAACACTCGTGTTTTTTGAGAATTTACCTTCAATCTTGAGCTTTTGC
>JBAGKO010000015.1:22209136-22227008 GCA_037177275.1 Acacia concinna
TATTTTCTGACAAATGCACGGAAACAAACTCTAACCCTAAATATAACTTTAGTTATTTATTTTTAAAAATGTTAAAAACAGCTTAGTAAATTACTTACACAAAATTTTAGAGAAATACAGTTAAAATAGGAAAAAGACAAATCAGAACAATAAAATCAAAAATCATAAATCAATCACTTTGTACCTTCTTTTTCTGTAATTATAAAAGTGCCACTGAAATTTTAACAACACGAGTATCTTAATTCATAATAAGAGTATATCAATTAACAACATCATTAGCATTTGGTATTACGCATATATGCTGTGAATTGTTTGTGCTGCTGTTGTTAATTGAGATACTCTTGTTGTGAATTAAGATACTTGTGTTATTAAAAATCCAGTGGTACTTTCATAATTACAGAAAAAGAAGGTACAAAGTGACTTATTTGGGATTTTTGATTTCGTTGTTTTATTTGTCTTTTCCCTATTTTGACTGTCTTTTTATAAAATTTTCCCTTATTATTAGTAATTTGGGAGAATATATATGAAAAATAGAGGAATGGAGTAGGGGTAGATGTTGGCAATCTCATGCAACATTGGAGTGAGCTTCTCTCCTTGGCCAAGGAGGTGCTTAGCTGAGAGAGAAAGACACATTCATGTGTCTAAAAAAAATTTGAGGGGTGTTGGGTGTGTGGAGAGAGAGTGATATTTTGTGGTGTGAAATAATTATGGATGGGTTGTGCCTATGGTGATTTTTTTCAATGGCTGATTCCATCGTCCGAAAGGTGCCGCCAGATAGGCCACCGAAGGAACTTGCGACGAACTCGACTCAGAAAAGATCAAAGAAAGAAATCAAAGAAGACACTATCATGTCGGATCAAATGGTAGATGCTGAAGAATGTGAGGAAGAACATGTTGAAAAGGAACAAGAGGAAAAGAGAAGAACTTTCTCTTATATGGACTCACTGATGGGTTTCAAAGGTAATGATTTTAATGGAGAAATGAATGGATCGTCGAGAATGGAAGATGATCCTTTGATTTCTGACATATTAGACCAGTCATGGAAAATGCCAGAACCTTCTGAGGAGTTGAAAAAGCTTATGAAAATTTATCCCTCAATGCCACTTACAGAAGAGGAGTATAATGAAAGCTGTCAACAATGGAACAATGCACTAGTTATTACTGTGCTAGGAGCAAGAATTAATTTCCATAAACTAAAAGAACTCCTCTGCCGTACCTGGGTTTCAACGAATTTGAACTAGTGGACCTACCAAATAATAATTATGTGGTCAAGTTTACAAATACAGAGAGCTGGGGAGTTCAATACAAGAGAATTCTCTTTGAAGGGCCGTGGATAGTGGCTCAACACAGTGTACTGGTGCAAAGATGGTTCCCCCATTTTGATCCCTATCACAACTCTTTAGGAAGAATATCAACATGGGTAAGAATACCGAATATCCCTCTGCAGTGGTATACGGAAAAATATATGTCAAGGGTAGGAAATATGATAGGTAAGACCTTGAAGGTAGACCTGCTTACATTGGCTGGGGGTGATGAGTATAGAACAAAGGTTAAAAGAGGAAGATATGCGAGTATTTGTGTTGAGATTGATCTACAAAAACGACTTATTCCCAGAGTTATCATAGCTCAAGCTATCTTTAATGTGGAATATGAGGGGTTAGACATGATTTGTTTTGGGTGTGGAAGATATGGGCATAAAAGGGAAGGTTGTCCATAGAAAGGGAGTAGCAGCAACTTGGTAGAGAAACAGGCTCAGTCATCTAAAAAAGGCGAGCTGAGTATGTCGCCGAAAAAAAAAACTTCCGGTAGAAGGAGAGGAATTTGGTCCGTGGATGATGGACAGGAGGCCTCAGAAAATGTGGACATTGAGATATGAGAATACCAGAGTAAGTCAAAGGGGGAACAATCAAAGTACAAAAGTTGGTCAGAAATCTATAAAAAAATCCCAGGTCTCTTGGTTTGCTGCCTTAGTCGAATGGGAAGAAGGTATGGATTTGTTAGAAAAGCAGAGTGATGACATGAGAGAGGAGAGACGACATGATGGGTCAGGGAAACAATTAGTATTATATGAGGAAAAAGAAAATGGGCAATATAAGGGTAGAAGTATTATGGGCCAAAAACCAAAGCTTCATTTTAAGGCCCAATCTAGTCCAAAAAGGGTGTATGTCCCAAAAAGGAAAGAAAACTTGAAGCCCAATTGTGCAGTTGACTTGGATTAGGCTATTGTGGCTGGAACAAATGAATCCGGAAAGCAGGCAGACGGACAAATTCCCGAGATTCCTAAATCAAGTAAAGGCACAAGTAAAAGGATCCATTGTGTGGTAAGCGGAAGAGTGACGAGCTCAGTAGGAAAGGAAATTATGCATCGAAATCAAGAATCTGAATTGGATGGGGGTTCCGATTTGAAGGAAAAATCAGAACAATTACAATTAATTCCTAAAGACACGGTGGTGAACTCAAGTGGAGAGAAGACCTTATCAGAGATAACATCAACAACCAAATCCCTTCAAACGGACAAGTATGGGGCTGATGGTGTGACTCTACTGACTGGTCCAGATGTGAGAAAAGATATGGGATCAAAACTGAAAAGCAAGGAAGAGGGATCCAAGGCTGGTCTTGAAAGGGTTCCGCCAGACAAGTAAGTAGGGGGTTTCTCTTGATCTTTACGTAATTTTGGTGTTATGATAATTTCATCATGGAACTGTCGTGGGGTAGGCAGTAAATCTTTCCCACGTATATTTAAAGAGATTATTCAGAAATATGATATTAAAGTAATGGGTTTACTCGAACCTCGGATTAGCGGTGCTCGTGCGGATTCTGTGATGCACAAATTGGGGTTCAATAATTGGTTACGAGTTGAGGCTACGGGCTTCGTAGGAGGCATTTGGCTCCTCTAGAATGAATGGGAATTAGAAGTGGAATATTTGTATTTGAATACTCAATTACTCCACTGTAGACTGACTAGTAAAATGTCTGGGGAAATAATAAAAATGACACTGGTGTATGGTGACCCAAGGATGGTTCAGAGGAATGTTTTATGGTCGGCTTTAAGATCAATTGCTGAGGAAAATCAGGAAGTGTGGATAGTGTTGGGTGATTTTAATGCTTACTTAGACCCAACAGACAAAATAGGAGGGACATCTTCGAACCTAAGATCAATGGCTCTTTTTAATGATTGTATGAATTAGTGTGATTTAATGAAGGTTCCTGTGGTGGGTAATAAATTTACGTGGTAGAAAACTGATGTTAGAGAACGTTTGGATTGGGTTTTTTGTAATTGGGAATGGGAGCTTTCTCATGGGGATTTCAAGGCATATCATAGTTTGCGTTTCAAATCTAATCACAGGGTGATAGTAGTTGCAAAACAAATGATACAAGTAGAACCTCTGGGCCTAAAGTTTTCAGATATTAGGCGGCTTAGTGCTTGGAAGATAGTTTCAGGGAGGTGGTTAATTCAGCTTGGCTTGATAAATCTTGGCAGAAAGGTTGTAAGAATTTTGTGAATTTGGCTTCAAATTGGAATATGCAAACTCTGGGGAATATCTCTTTCAGAAAAAGGAATTTGTTAAGAAGGCTGGAAGGAATTGACAAAGCTATGCAATCTCATTGCCATGAGGGCTTGATCAGACCCGAGAATAGATTGTGGAGTGAATATGTGAAGGTAGTAAATCAAGAAGAGCTTATATGGTATCAAAAATCTCGATGTAAGTGGCTCAAATATGGTGATCATAATACCAAGTTTTTTCACTCCAGTGATGATTAAGAGGAAGAAGGGTAGAGTAGAAGCTCTAAAAAATGATCAAGGTGATTGGATTTCATATAAACAAACATTAAAAGGAATGGCCCTCGATTATTTTAAGGGGTTATATTCTAAAGATCCAAATGTCATATCTACTCAAGAATGGCCAACCAGGTTCCCCCTGCTGCTTCAATCCCATATAAATGATATTCAAAAGGAAATATCTGTAGTTGAAACTAAAAATGCTACGTTCGAGATGGGTGCTTTTAAAGCCCCAGGTCCAGATGGACTCCAACCTCACTTCTTTCAAACTCAATGGGATGTGGTTGGAGTTAAAGTTTGCAATCTAATTTGGGAGATGATGCTGAACTCAAGCAGACTAGAAGAGATAAATTAGACGAATATATGTTTGATCCCAAAGGTTGACAACCCAACTCGCATAAGGGATTTCAGGCCAATTGCTCTGTGTAATGTAAGTTTCAAAATTTTGAGTAAAGTGCTGGCTAATAGGTTGAAAAAAGTCCTACATAATCTGATATTACCGAACCAATGTAGCTTTATTTGCGGGCGTCAGAGTTGTGATAATATTATTTTGGCTCAAGAAGCAATCCACTCAATGAGATCGAAGAGGAGTGGGAAAGGATATATTGTGATTAAGGTAGACATGGAAAAAGCTTACGATAGGCTGGATTGGGATTTTCTTAAATCAACCTTCAAAGCTTAGGCTTGAATGATAATTTTGTCTATTGTTAATGCAATGTGTGTCTTCAGCTTCAATGAAAATATGCTAGAATGGAACCATGACTGATTCATTTCTTCCTACAAGAGGGATATGTCAAGGAGACCCTTTGAGTCCATACTTGTTTGTATTATGTATGGAATGTCTCAGTCAATTGATAAGTCTTGAGGTAGAAATGGGAGGATGGAAACCTCTAAAATTTAGTTCGAGAGGTCCAGGTCTGTCTCATTTGTTTTTTGCTGATGACTTAATTTTGTTTTGTGAAGCATCTGTTGAGCATATACTGAAGTAAGAGACATGATGCAGCAGTTTTGTAGCATATCGGGTCACAAAATAAACCTGGACAAATCTAGGCTTTTTGTTTCAAAGAATGTTCATTTTAACAGGGCAAGCGAATTTAGCAACCTATTAGGTGTGGGCCTAACTCCAGACCTAGGTAAATACCTGGGTGTTCCTATTTTGCACAAGAGAGCTGTTAAGGCAACCTTTAGACCGCTAGTGAACAAGGTAACAAAAAAGTTGTCAAGCTGGAAAGGAAGATTTGTTTCTATGACAGGGAAAGTTATCCTTATCAAATCAGTTTTAGCAGCAATCCCTTCGTATCCAATGCAATCCATGCTCATTCCTAAAGGGATTCTAAATGAAATTGATAAAATCAGTAGGAGTTTCCTTTGGAGTAAAAATTCTGATGGAAGAAAACTTCATCTCATTGCTTGGGAGACAATTCAGCAGGCTAAATCTAATGGTGGATTGGGTTTTAAGAATCTAGCGGCACAAAATGAGACATACATCATGAAGCTTTGTTGGGGTATGTTAACCAAACCTCAAGCTTTATGGGTTAAATGTTTAAGAGCTAAGTATAACTGTATTGAAGATAAATTTCCAAGGGTAGAAAAGAAAAGAAATCAGTCTGAAGTATGGAGGGCCATTACCTCTGTTTGGGATAAATTCAGAAAAGGAGTAGGAAGCAGATTAAGAAGTGGCAGAACTATAAAAGCCTAGTGGGAACTATGGTGTCCATTAGATTTCCCTCTAATCAATTATGTTGATAAGAATCAACATCTTCTTGATCCTGATGCTACTGTTGATCAGTTTGTGACTGAAGCGGGATCTTGGGATATCAATAGATGGGAAAGCTTCTTACCTAGCTGGGTTGTGAGGAAAATTGATCAAATTAAACCTCCCAGTAGGCCTGGGGATGATAATTTTTTGTGGAGAAAATCCCCTGATGGAAATTTTAATGTGAAAGCTGCTTATAAAATGATCACTGAGCAAGCAGGGACAGCTAGTGAACCTATTTGGAAAAGCCTTTGGAGGTGGCCGATACCTAAGAAAGCGAAATTCTTCATGTGGCAAACTCTCCATGAGAGACTTCCTACAAATGTACTTAGAGCAAAATATGGTCTGACAAACCAAATTGAGTGTCCCTTTGAGTGTTCTTGTGAGGAATCAGTTATTCACATTCTGAGAGATTGTGAGATAGCAAACACAGTGTGGCTTTCTGTTATTAACCCTTTATATTACTCTATTTTTTTTCATGGTAATTTGCAAGAATGGGTAAGATGGAATCTCAAGAATGATCCAGGAAATCGCTTCTTCCATAGATGGCCATGGATTCGGGCTTTTGGCCTAATATATTGGGTAATATGGAAGAATCGGTGTAGAAGAATTTTTGAAAATAAAGGCATGACAACAAGAAATTTAATTCATCACATTTGCTGTTTACTTCAGGAAGGAGTTGAAGAAGGTAGCTTCAAACAAGCTATTTTTCAGGCGCAAGATTGAGGGAAGGCGAAATGGTCTCCACCACTGGAGCAGTATATCATAATAGATGTGGATGGATCAGCAAACTAGCAGAATCAAGCAACATATGGTGGGTTAGCTCGGGATAACACAGGTGCTTGGATGATTGGTTTTCAAAGGAGACTACCTGATATGACTTCATCAATGGAGGCTGAATTGCAGGCTATTAAAATGGGGTTACAGATGGCAAAAACCCAAAGCAACAGGAGGGTAAGTTTGTTTATTGATTCCCTAGATTCGATACACCTAATATCGATGGGTTACAATCAAAACCATTCCTTGGCTAATGAGATAACATAAATTGGAACTTTAATTTTTTCTGATTGAGAAATCCAGATAAATCATGTACATAGGGAAGCACTGATTTGTGCAGATCTACTAGCTAAAAGAGCTTACCAAGCAAATAATGAGCTATCCCTTATTTTGGTTCACCCAGCTTTTTGTTTGGATCAAATGTTAGTGAAAATAGACTAACATTTGAGGTTGTTGTGGAGATTTGTGTTAGCTGATATAGCTTTATAGTTTTGTGCCTTCAAGCTTTTTAGCTAGTCTTTGTAATAAAAAAAAAATTGTGGATAAAGCTTTTTCGGCTAAGTGCACTAAGCCCAATGCAAAATAAAAAATTGATATAAATGTTGCTTTGGCTGATGAACAATATTCTGAGTGGGAAGCTGGAGATAAGTCGTGATTGAGATCAACTTAGTGGAACAAATTTTTTAATATAGTTGATTGATAGTTGATGATGATTCGAATGGTGACAGGTGACGTCAAAAACAGGGTTTTTATTAATTAATTCATTGATATTTTACGTTACTAGCAATCAACTAGTCTGACTCAATCGTGGTTGCATGCCCAAAACTTGAACATGAGACTCTTAATTAAGTTGGAAAAATAAACAATCAGTTGATCCAAATGCTTGGTGGTAGTCAAAATGTAGCATATGAGTTGAGTATGTGAGAAAAATTTTATTTTAATTTTAGTAAATAGGTGTTTATGAGGTGTATAATCGTCATCCCAAATTTTTTAATTTTTGATAGTTGATTAAATGTATTCCTTGTCTTTAGAAAGTCCGTAACAATGTGGTAAGATAAAACTAGGGCAAAACAACATATGTGCAGTGAAAATATTTCTTTTCTTGCAGGGAATCAAAGCAAAATGACAATAACTCCTCAAAAAAAAAAAAGACAAAAAAAAATCTCCACCGGATCTATGCCAAATCATTCTCTTCAAAATTTGAGAGAAACGTTACCCCAACCAAGAAAAGGAAGTGAAACTTCATAGTTCATACTCTGCCAACTGAATTTTCCGTGGTACCTAAAACTTCATATGTATATATATATATATGCTGAAATAATGAAATGTATATATAGTCACTGTCACATAAAAAGTAGGGACCAAGTAAGATGAAGATTAGATGGAAAGGTGGTTATATTTTAGGCTCTGCCAGAACTCTAGGTATTGTATAATTAAGAAAAGCTATCTCACCAAACTTCTGCAGATCCAACAACAAGCACTACACTATTTTTGATTCATTTAGAATTCTTTCAGCTATTTTGTCCTCATCAAATATTTCCTTCTCCTTCAAGCATCAAACCCCAAATTACTCTCTCTATACCTTCACTCATTCACCTCTCTTCCACTTGAAATTCCCACCTTCTTCTTCTTCATCCCAAAGCATCACAACCAAGTAAAATCCACCATTGTTGGTTCTTTCTGCAACTTCTAACTCAGCTATGAGGCCTAAAGCTAATCAACCCCTCAAATTTAAGCTCCTCATTCTGGGGCTTTTTGTTGCTCTTTTTCTTATCTTTGTACTGAGATCAAACTTCTCTTCTTTAAACCAAGACCTGTCCAATCCAAGTTCTTCAAATTTAGCAGTAGCCGTGGATTCTTCAGATGGTGAGAAAGAGAAGAGTAATGAGACAAGAGATTGTTCACTTGCTTGCAACAAGATGCCAGCTTCTCTAGCTCAAGCTCTGATCCATTACACAACCTCAACCATAACCCCACAACAAACGCTGAAAGAGATATCGGTGACAGCAAGAGTTTTGGAGAAGAGATCGCCGTGCAATTTCTTAGTCTTCGGCTTAGGCCATGACAGCCTCATGTGGAGTTCTCTCAACCACGGCGGTAGAACAGTCTTCCTTGAAGAAGATGAGGCATGGATTCAGCAAATTAAGCGCAGGTAGAGCCCACACTTGATCTAATACCTCCCTTTCTTATAAATATAGAAGAATTTTTTTATTTATAGAAACTAGGGACTAAGCACTAATGTCTATCCCTTTCCAACTACACCAAACACACTCTAATTGCACGATTGCAATGAGAAAGAGCTAAATATAATAATAGTCTCCATATGCGAAATCTGATTCACTCGTATGTTTATCTCCTTCCAATTATACAAAATTCATACTCTAATTGTGTATAATGCCATTAAAAAAAGATTGACATAATAATAGTTTCCACCTATTAAATGAGATCCATCATTATATCTTTCTCTTTCCAACTACACAAAATGCATGATTGTATATAAGTAGATTTATTAGGATTGAGAACTTATTTAGTTCCTCTCTAATTATGCAGTTTTGTGACGGGAAAGAGATCAACATAGTAACAAGTTTTGCATCTCAAATATGATTCAACACTGCATCTTACTCTTAGTTAATTGCAATGCATGGTTAGAATAGATCTTTATTAATAAAAAAAATATATAACCATTTTGTAACTTAAAACTTTAAGATATTAGGGGCATAGTACCTTTTGCTATCCATATTTATTTTAGCACAACTATGCTTAATTTGATATCCCCTTTAGTACATGTTTGGGACTGCTTTAAAAAAGTACTTTTATGTTTGAAACAAAATTTCTCTCACAAATTTAGCTCATATAGTGCAAAAGTGTTTTTTTAAGCTGATCTAAACTAGCCTTTACTTGTATTTGACTCAATAGAATTGCTCTCATCTGACAAAAATTTTGAAACTGTCATTGTAGGTTCCCCACGTTAGAGTCCTACCATGTGACCTATGAGAGCAAGGTGAATGAAGCAGACAAGCTAATGGAGGTTGGAAGAGGAAGAGAGTGTAAAGAAGTTTGGGATCCAAGAGAGTCAAAATGCCAACTTGCATTGAAAGGGTTTCCAAGTGAGGTTTATGAGACAAATTGGGATTTGATAATGGTGGATGCACCCACAGGGTACCATGAGGATGCACCAGGGAGGATGACTGCTATATACACTGCTGGCCTCATGGCTAGGAGTAGGGACAGTGGAGAGACTCATGTGTTTGTGCATGATGTGAATAGGGAGGTTGAAGATAAGTTCTCTAAGGAATTTCTATGTGAAAGTTACATGAGAAAGCAAGAAGGGAGATTGAGACACTTCATTGTTCCTTCTTACATGGATGACTTGGATAGACCATTTTGTCCTTGATAGAATCTTCTTTCATTTTTTGTTTTACTACTTTTCTAAAATTTAGAGCCTCTTTTATCATAAAAGAAGATATATATATATATATATAGGGCAATAAAAAGAAGAAGAAGAAGTCAGGACTGTGAAAATAGAGAATGCATTTGAAGAGGAAATAACATGAGATAATGTGATTGTATCTCATAATTAGGTATACCTATTAGTATCCGTTTTTTTTTTTGGTTTATCTCTTTTCAAAATGCACCTTTGTCTAGGACATCCTATTTTTTGCCCACTTTTGATTTGTCTCATTGAAAGTCACTTTTGATTTGTCTCATTGAAAGTCATTAGGATATTGATAAGGAGTGGTGCCAGGAATGAGGGTCAATCCGCAGGTTTGCGACTTGGGCTAGGCTTATATACAGGTTGTCAAAATGCTAATCATAACCCGTAGGTGGGGGTTGGCGGGCCAACCCACAGCCCGCACAATATTTTTTATTTTTAAAAAAGGGACCAGGCATTGTTAAAAAAAAAAAGTATTCAACTCAATGTATTCCTTAAGTCCATTTTATTGTTTAGTGATATAAAAGGGCTATGCCTACTTACAGTACCTTTATCTTTTTTTCCATAGATATAAAAGGGTCAAACCCATTATATACACTTGACTCTTTTTGTTTGATACTCTATATAACTACAAAAAATTAAAAATAAAACATCTGTAGGCCAACCTACATTAGCCTGTGGGTCGTGCGGGTTGCAAATCTGCCAACCCTAATCATGTCCAAACTCGCAGGCTGGTAGGTTGGACCTGTTTTACCAAGTCTAAATTAAGAAAGGCGAACTAGGCAATATAAAATCTTTTAAAAATATGCAGAAGAAAGCCAAATAAAATGAAGTTAGATAGACTTTTTGATAAACAATTTATATATGAAAGTTTGGATGTTGCTAGAGTAAAATAACATCAAGCGATGCACACCATCGGAAAAAAAAAATAAAAAATCAAGCGATGCATCATGTAGTCGGCTCCACTCAATAAGGTAAGGTTGCTAGTTGTTTTTTATTTGTCTCTTTCTTGTACGGAGTATATCTTATCCTATAATTTTTCTCTTTTGATTTGTCTCACTCTTAGATCTTCTCTCGTGATATGATAAGATTATAGTGAATTTTCTTGCTTTGTCTTTTTCACATTCTTTTATATAAGAAAAGTGAATATTCTTTTTGTCAACCCTTTTTTCTTTTATTCAGATGCATGTGCCTCTAGTTTTTAATATAATATTTTATTTATACTATAAATTATATTACAACAAAATCTTATATTAAGAATGTAATGTAGTATATAATTTACCAAAATTTAAAGTACATGAATTCTACATCATATTCCTTCACTCCTAAATATAAGATCTCAATTAACTTTATCTCTAAAATTTATAGTTTGTTGTTCAAATTATTACTATTAATTACATTTATTATGAAGGTTTTCCCGCTTTAAGGGTAATTTTCAATACAAATATTTATAATTGTATATAAAATTTCATAAATAACTTACGATATAAATTATAATTTTTTAATTCCAAGTGCGCAGAGTATGGGCAAGTCACTTGATGACTCAATTTAAGAAATTTCAAAATTATAATGTTAATGTATCTTTACCAAATTAAATCATTTAAAAATTATGTTTGAAGAGCTCCCACAATATGTTTCTCCCAAGTACATGAGTAGGCACAGGCCCATCCAATTCTTTTTTTTGTTTCAGTTAAGGTAGAAATTTGTTTTGAAAATATTCACTTAACAACAATGTTATCTCGAAAGTTTTCAAATTTTAGCTATTTCAGTTTGACTATTATCTAAATTAATTTGATCATTAGATTATATATTGATCTAATAAATTCATATATCATCCACTTCTTTTTTTTATAGTTAAGTTCATAAATAAGGTAGAAAATTTTTAAAAAGATCATTACATCTTATGGATGGGAGAAAATCAAAGAGGTAAAGAATTTTGCTTTGTGAAGATAAAATTGAGACATTTAATAATTGAATCTTTTTCTTGGCGAAGGGTATAGCAGCGAAGGGTGTCTGGCAGCCTTGTTCTTGGCAACCCCCCAATGTATCGTACATTTAATAATTGAATCTTTTTCTTTATAGTACTCTTTAACAGACATCAGCCCCTCTTCCACTTGAGGCTTCTTCTTCATTGATGAGCACATTGTCAATTTAGTATATTTAATCACTTAATGTAGAAACTTAATATGGATAATGGTTATGTGACATTTCTACGATTTGAAAACTTTAAAGAAACATTGAATTTTTTGGGGTGACATAGCTTATAAATGAAAACTTTTAAGGCAAATATACACTTTAACAAAAATAATAAAGTTAACATGTAGACCTACTAGTTCATCATATTTATCAACCAACAGTTAAACTTTACTTATATTATAGTTATGATAAAATTGCTATAATTTAGAAATTTCTAAGATGACATTGTTTTTTTTTTTGTGGAAACAACACTACTCCTAGGTATACTGACCTCCTCTCTCCTCCATCTCCCATGCAAACTCCCAGATCTTCCGACCATCAGCCTTCTCAAACATCAAGCCACCTTCTTTCACGCAGTGGCTCAGATAGTTTTAAGGGTCCATAAGGGTGGGATGGTTCTGCATGAGAAGAGCGGGAGCGAGGTTCAAGTCTGAGTCACTAAGAATCCACGGGGAAGAGTGGGGAAGGCCATAAAGGGTGTCTCTGCTGTCAGAGGAGTGGCGGGGCGATGAAGATGTTGCGGCAGAAAGGAGCCTAGTGATGCAGGTGAAGGTGGCTAAGTCGGGAGAAGGAGCGTCAGAGAGAGAAGCGGAGATCTGAGACAAGGGCACAGGCACGCTGTGGCAGTGTATAATATGTTGGAAATGCAGAGCTGCACAGCATTTTAGGGCCATGGAATCGACAAAATCGAACATGATCGATGTGATTGATAATGTTAGTCCCTCCTCTACATTAGCATATTCTCCTATCTCTCTCTCTCTCTCTCTCTATGATTGATAATGATGGTATGATTAAGAGATGCAGCCGCCCTGCTTATTTATACATCTATCTCACTTGATGAAGAAGTACGGATGCATGCTTGGCGAGAACAAATTGAAGGCTCGAATCTAAACTATTTAACAATATATATTGTGTGAAATAAATAAATGGGCATGAAATTACAAAGCATATTTATCTTAATTGTTTGTTTGAGCCTCTTTTTACAAAGCTCGATCTGGTCTGGAGCTTCATACTCTCCCACTATTGCTATTTTGAATAGTAGAAGAGGCAACTTTGAGTTCTTCAATCGAAGGAAGCGATGGATCTGTAAATTCTCGTAATCTCATCAATAGTGTCGAGAAAGGCCAGTGATGGTGGGCCCTAGCTTCATTGACACCATGGCCATGGGTATAATTTTTTTTCCTCCTTTGCCTCAAGCAAATTAAAGGTGGAGGATGAAGTAAAAAGGTAAGGGAAGGGGGTTGGTTTTACCAAGTGATGCTTCAAGACGCTGGAGTGAGGAGATAAAGGAAGGGTGGGATGGAGGAGGGGTTTGACTGAGATGATGATGACTTGGGCCTCAATGCTTGACATGTGTACTCTAGTAACAACAATTAACAGAAATAGCATTTTTCTTCCTTTATAAGAGTTTGTAGGTATTTTTGCACTGAAAATTTGTTTACGGTGCAAGCGGCTCTTTTTAAAAAATATTATGGATACTTTTACTCTTTCGCCCTATATATTTTGATGTTAGTGCACGAATGCATTAGATAAAGTGAGATTAAAAAAATATGCATTAAATGTTAAAATGTTTCACATATTATAATTTTGACTAAAGTATACTTTTAATACTTTAAATATATATGAGGCATTATTTTAATCCCTTAAGTTTGTAAAGTATATTTTTAATCCTTAAAACTTATACCGTTAATGTTACTAGCGGCATATGCTAACTAGAAAAAGTTAAATAATGACTATGCAATGTTGATGGATCAAGCTGACTATTTGCAACACAGCACCTTGTTTTATTTTAATTCTACATGACATTTACTTAATTTTATTTTTAAATAATAATATAATTCAGTTAAATGATTTGAATCACTTTCTTTATCCACTTTCTGCCTTCATTCTTCATAATGGAACCCTAACTTCTTCCATGACCCCTTTTCAACCTCATCCTCATGCTTTCTTCCAATTCTAGATGTATTTTAATTTAATTTGCATATCAACTTGTCCAATGATATCTTAAATACTCCGTCTGGTCCAAATTATAAGACCTAGTTGATTTTTTAGGAGAAGTTAAGAAAGTAAAATAAGTTACTTAATAATAATATCGTATGTTATATTTTATTATATTATATATTAATTCATAAGTCAAATAAAAAAGTTTGAAAAGCTATGAAGGAACGATTGAAAAGCTATGAAGGAGTCATGCAAATTTAATTTTGGCTCAAAGTGTTGAGGAATAAAAGCTGCAGGTGAGTTCAATATGCACTGTTACAATCAAACCCTCTTTAAACTCTAGTGGTGGAAAAAGTAAGATTACAGGTAGTGAAGAAAGGAGTTTTGGAAATCGGTCTTCAATTGCTAGATGATGATAGTTATAAACGAACCTCCCTCGACCCAATAATCTTTTCCCTGCAGTGCAATATAATGTCCCTCTACCTCCATTACATTAGATAGTTTCTCCAATTTGATTCAGGTTCTGCATGGAAAACAGTGGACAAGTTGATATGAAATGTCTTCCAATAGGAACGGAGGGAGTAGAAAAGAAAGGTATTCATACTTGTCGTACAGTCACAATCTTTTTCACATCTTTAACGTATTAATTTCCTCATGTCTAAAATATAAAACGTTATTAATTAACTCACACCAATTGAATCAAGAACTGTTAATTAAATAATTTGATGTGTTTTAACTTTAAAAGTGATACTACAATTTACCTATTTTACTCCTATTAAATAATGTTATTTTCAAATAGGCATTCATAATATGTCACCTCTCTCTCTCTCTCTCATATTACGGGTAAAAGTAAAAAAAAATAATTATTAATTACCCTGTTAATCAATTATGCTTAAGATCAAAATTTTCTTCTAAGATTTATTATATTATGGACTAGCTAGGGGGACTATGAATCTATGATGATTCATCTTAGGCTTTGGATTGTGCGATTGTTGTGTCAAACTGAAATTTACGGGCAAAACAAGTATGGGACCAGTAAAATAAGAAAAAGGGCCGCTACCGAACCTAAATTTTAAAAAGGAATCGTTGTGGAATATGCTTGGAATAAAAGGTTAGCCTGTGGAATGATTCTTGGCACATACCATGGACAAAATTTCAAAAGAGGACACATATTTATTTTAGAAAAAATTGTATTGAGGTTCTTTGAGGTTTGGCGTTCGAGGCTTGGTATTGTTACTGCTTCTCATTGTTGTTCTAACTATATGTAACCAGGGTATATTCCTCTTTTAAAAAAGTATCTAAAAACTTCATGATATAGATTTTAAATGTTATTAACAAGTGTATGTGATTCTATTGACAAGTCATAGAATAACAATTCATAAGCTTATATATGTTAATAAAAATAGCTCTCGTTGACTTAAGTGAACCTATATTAATAGTCTAAAAGTGGACCTATATTAAAATATGCAAGTATCTCAATCCTAAATGGGAATATTTTTTAAAAGGGACAATTATGGTAGCAAAGAAAAAAAATTAGTAATAAAAATCTCATTAAGAAGTGAGTAACATAAACACGTTGTCATTTTTTATATTGAAACTTATTATTGTATATTTCTAAGTTATTATATGACTCCTGGATGTTTAAATCCATCGCTTTGTTTACCGAATTAAATCCACCCCTTTAGAGCTTATAGTAATTCCCTTATTTTAAAACATAATCCAATAACAAACCGGCTTAGAAATTAAACCCTCCACATCTTCTTCCCTCTTCTTCTTTTTTAACCATTAGATCAAAATTTGTGAAGGGTTCGGATTTGTTTTTTCATAAAATTATTATTAAGACGTTAAATTATAAAAGAAAAGTAATTGGTTACATGTTGCTAAAGTTTGATATGAAAAATTCAGTACTACAATAATAATGAGGACGGAAAGGAAAGAGGAGATAGAGGAAGTGCACTGGGATTTTAAAATAATGTACTGCATTTCATTACATTCTACTAAAGACAGTACAATAATTTAATCTCCCTCGTCAAGATTCATTCACCCTATTGAAATTATACGCAACGGGGTTTGAAAACTTTTTCATGACAGGAAACAAAAAAATTACAGGAATAAACACAAAAATGATAAATCATGGATAGTCAACATCCATACTAATAATGGTCTAATCCAGCCCATTTTACAAGGATGTAAATGGGTTACAAATGAGGTTTTTTTCCCCCTCACCCGAAAAGGGTTACGTATCTGTTTGGATTAGCTTTTGAAAATAACTTTTACAGATTTTGAAATAAGTATGTGAGAAGAGTTTTATCTCGATTTACACAAACATATATTTCATAATTGAAACCAAATGAACCCTACAAATGAGTTAGCTTGTATCAGTTTGTATTGATGTATTTTAGCGTGCAATGGATGTACCACGTAATATAAGAAGAACAAAAGGCACTAATGAACCACTTTTGTCTCAATTTTTATTTCTTAGAAAAAATGATATTTGGATCCTAATTAAAAATAATAATATCATCTTATGATTCGTCAGTAGTAAGTTATTTACATATCAATAATTGTTTATTCACTTTTGATGGACAAGTTATATATAGGACTTTTCCAATATTATTTTTTTTAGTTGAGTTGTAAGTGTTCATTTACTGCATCTCTAGCCAACTTTTCAAATTTAAAATTCTCCCCCTTCGTTCTTCATACCCCAAATTTGATAAGTGGTTATTACTTGAAGAGATTGAGCTACGAATGTGAAATAGCCCAATAAATTGGTGAGACCGTCAAATGTAAGGTGTGTTTGGAGTAAAGATTACAATCGTGACTTTTAAAAAAGTAAAATTAAATAAAAGTAAGATTGGGTAAAAGTAAGATTGAGTAATATAATTTATGTTTGGAAAAAAGATTGCACAAATTATATATAAGTTATTTATGCAAAAATTATATATAAGTTATTTATACAAAAGTAAAAATTGTTTGGTTGAAAATTTTTAAAAGTTACTATTGATATGAAATGACTGAAAAGGACTTGAATCATATTATATAGATTATATATATATATATATATTGTGATATTTAAAATTTATAGCAGAAAAATGAAAATAAATTTTCACAAAAGTAAACAAATAAAAAACCTAAAAAGTATATAATTAATAACATCATTAAATGAATAAAAATATATATAAAGAAGGACACAAAAAAAGTCAACTAAGTCTTATAATTAAATCGGAGGGAGTCTTATTACATGTAAATATAGTGTGATATTTATATTACCTCCAGTTTTAATTATAAGATATAGTTGACTCTTTCAGCTTCCTTAATCTCTAAAAAAAATTATCTGGATCTTATAATTAGGACCATAGGGAGTTTTATTATATATAAATATTATGTGATATTTATATTGCCTCCGGTTTTAATTATAAAATCCAGCTAACTCTTTTAACTTCCTTAATCTCTCTAAAAAAAATCAATTAAGTCTTATAATTAAGACCAAAGAGAGTAAATTATGACACAAACTTTTACAAAAATAATCCCCCAAACGGGGCTTTCCAATCGGACTAAAAGTATCCTTAGTTGTGCTTCTAATTTTAGATGCTTTTCATGCTTAATTAAAATAAGTTGCAACGGTAGCTCAAACATGTCATTTACTTGGTCCACTTGCAATTGTGTTTTCCCCTTCTAAACGTTAGATTTGGATTCCTCATCACCACTCCAAACATGCTCATAGGCGACAGTCGAGGAAGAGTTTGGAAGGAGGCGATTTCTAGACTGCCAGTGTAGAAGCAGATCACGGGTGTGTTTGGGGTAAAGATTGTAATAGTGATTTTTGAAAAAAAGTAATATTAGACAATATAATATATGTTTAGAATAAAGATTGTAGAAGTTACTTATATAAAAATAATAGGGAATTTCATTAGAAGACCAAATAAGGGAATTAATATCAGAACAGTCCATGAACAAGTAAATGTGCCATATGAACAAGCATTTTCCT
>JBAGKO010000015.1:22227108-22239427 GCA_037177275.1 Acacia concinna
GCTTCCTGAAGTTCTCGGATCATGTTCGACATCTCTCTCAGATGTTGCTTCATGGAAACATTTCCTCTAAGCTTGTATGTGTCAAACTTAATTGTCAACCTTCTAAGTTTAGTGGTTGACGTTCCTCCGAATTTGTCTTTCAGAGTTGTCCATAAAGCTTGTGCAGTTTGGTATTTTTCATATTGGCACATCAGGTCATTTTCCATAGTGCTCAATAAGGTGACTCGTGCAATACTGTTTTTCTTTTTCCAAGCCTGGTAAGCTTCCAGGTCTCTCCTGTGCTGAGCAGAATTTCCAGCTTCAGGTTCCACCAAAATGGTGGTTAGAGGTTCAGTGGCCTCTTGTTCCTCTAAAATATACTGCACATTGCGGTGCCAGATATCCCAGTTGTCACCATTCAGTTTATCCCCCTTATTCAGTTCAGCAATGATGTTTTTGGTAGCCATTTGTTTGTTTTGTGACAAATGTTTTACACATTAAATATAAATTGTTTTTTTCTAAAAGAACTATAACTAGAGATTATGTAGGAATTAATAGTATACGATGCTATATATTAATATTAATTATATCCTGAAAATAATTTTATTACTAGATCCATGATCAGGAAATCACATTTGTAATCTCCATTACATGAACACTAGTAATGTGTTATTTTCCATCAAGAATTAAATATAAGTATCGTCTTTAAATAAATAAAGACATGAAAACTTTTAGATATCACAAGTTCTAAAAGCTCCCACTTAACAAAAAAACGTACAGTAGATCAAATTATGTAACAACATACATTTACTAAAAGAAGTTTAGTACATATAAATGTGCAACATCATTACATAATAGATTGTAATAATAACTTAAAAACATAAAGAGGTTACAAGGGAATCAGCTATAAAATTTAATTAAAGCTTTACAATAATCCATAATGGTTTTTCTATACCATTTGCGTTTTTTCGTCATGTTATACGTGTTTCTCCTTATTGCATCTAACCAATGTATGTTAATTGCAGCAGTACTGAAAATGCCTCTAACAATCATCACCGTGCGATAATATTTAAACACTTGTATGTAAAATTCGGCACTCTTTTTGTCAGTTATGTATTCTATATAATCTCCAATGATTGTGTATATTATTTTGACATTGTGTGTCTTCTCTGTCATTTCGGCATCACGACTTGCTATTGCAAAAGTGACATTTTTAGTTAAGGGTTGGTCAACTTCTTTATCCATATCCTCAGTATTATCAGTCCAGGGGAATTTTGATTTTGGTTTAGAGTTTGAAAAGACCAATTGAGGTTCTGACATTTCTTGGTTTTGTTTAGGATTTTCCTCATCAGGATCTTCCTCAATAAGATCTTCCTCAAGGAATCTGTTGTCAGCGAAATTTTCCTCAAAAAATCCTTCCTCTTCAGGTTTTTCTTCAAGGAATTCCTCAACTTTAGAGTCTTGATTATCCACATAGTCTATGTTAGTGGAATCAATTTCAAGTGTTTCAGTGCTTCTTGAAGTGTCTTGTTTCATTTTTACCTAATTCAAAAATTGAAGTTAGTTTAATGAATGAAAAAACATTAAAAAAATACTTGAATAAGCACTGAATAGCTTGAAAACAGATCCAAAATTGCTTCAAAAATAGGCAAATTATATATCAAATGAAAGATATTGAATTTAGGGATTTTTAGAGACAAACCGCGTCTCATTTGAACCTAAAACACGCCCACACGCGCCCCTGGAAGTTTAAATTCAGGAAAAATAGAAAAAAAATCAGAAAGCCTTACTCTCGCTTACGGCCCGTGCAACCCACACGCTGTCTTCAGGCATTCTTCTGGTGCCACGCGCCACGTTGGTCTTGAGGGTGTGTGCCACGTGTCATCTGGATATGCCACGTGGCACAACCCTCCTTTTTTAAGGTTTCGGATCGGGTTCGGTCAAACCGGGTTGACCAACCCGATTTGGCCTCATATTAGCCCAACCCAATTTCCTTTTTCTTTTTTTTTTCCAGATCGGTTTACCACCCATAACTCGCCTCGTTGTCCCCCACCCCCTTTTTTTTGGGAAGTTAAAAAACAATGGCGTTTTGTTTTTTTTTTTTGGCTCATCCCTAACCTCTCGCCAGGTCAACTTGACCCGGTAACTGTTCACGGGTCGAGTCCGTCGACCTGGTTTCTTCTTTCCTTTGTTTCTCCTTCGTCCGATATTTGTTTTGTGTGTTCTTGGTGTTGTTCTTGTTTTTTCGAGCTCTACGCAATGAGATTATTTTCAGGACCTAAATCCTACGTTTTCAAAGGGTCCAAAAACAAGTTCGACGATTACAGTTTGAAGCTTTCTGTTTTATGATTTTTATATGCTTATTCATTGTTTTTCTTGGCTTAAGGGTGTTTTATGAGTGTCATTTTATGCATATAAACCCAAAATAATGATACAATAAGCATATACTAAGAATTCCGAAAAACAAAAAAAACTAATGAAAATAAAAAAATGAAACCGAGAGAAGAGAAAAACATTTGGATCAATGGAGATATATACATCATGTGTGCATGATCATTAATTTAGCGGAAGCAATGCAACATTTCAGAGAATATATTTTTCATGTTTTCACGTAGAACAAACATGTGAAGCACATAAATAATAATTCAGGGCATTGCACTATCATGTTGCAAAAATTCCACAGGATATTCAGGCTCTGATACCATGATGGATTTCTATACAAGGGGCATACCTGGGAAGACTTCTTGATTCACAGATACCCATGCTTGATCCAAATCACAGTTTGGAGTCCAGATGTGTTACACGGAAAATCCACCAGAGAGAGATTTTTGAGAGAGGGAGGGAGAGTTCTTTCTTGGTACTGATTGTTTTGTTACGATAGTCTATTTCGTAAACTACACTTGCCATCACATATAACACAACCAATCGTGTTATCCTTTTTGAATTTTGAATAAATTCAAAACTAATTGTTCCCCCTCTTTTCTCAAATTAAATAATGTATATAATAATATATATAAAATACATGATGATAAAATTATATTTTCGTCCCGCATTATTTTATATATATTCATATTGACCCCAAAAGCCAATTTATTTTCTTGAATCACCAAGGGTGGATTTTCATTTTCCAACAATATTGTTATGGATAAAGATGGTTGAAGATAGATATGTTATATTATTATAATTATTACTACCTCCGTTCCTATTTATAAAACCCTATTGAATTTTTTAGAGAATCCTAAGAAAATTCTAAGAAAGTTAATTACATTACTTTAAGACATTAAAATTTATCGTTTTTTTAAAATTATGTTGTTTGATTTATGAACTAATATTTAATGTAATAAAATATTATGATATTTGATATAATTAAGTAATGTAATTAGTTTTTTTTAAATTTTGTTAGAATTCTTTAAAAAAATTAATTGGATTTTATAAATAGGAACGGACGGAGTATGTAGTAAAATTTGATTAATTTTTTATTTACGATTGATGCCTATATAATTCGACCCGCTGGGCGTGCCGTTGTGGATCCGCACTTTAGATTCGAACACTACAAAACCCTAGCCTACTTCACTTTCAGGTCTCACTCCTCAACCCTTCCCAGGCGCAGCTCTTGAGCTTCGGAAGAACGCCAGCACTGTAAGACCTGCCCCAATTTCTATCTCTACCTCTCTTTCTAGTTGTTTGCATTTTGATGAAAAATTGCCTCTGACGCGCTGAATTTCAATTCTGGGTATTGGCTTATTGGCTGCTCTTTGCTTTCTTTTATCAGATCTCGAATAAGGGCGGCGCATTTTTCTCTGTAGCCATGGCGCTGGTGAGTTTTATTGTGGATTCTCAGTAATTTTCTCAGACAATTTTGATATAAAAGCCTTTCTTTCCTTGATTGAATTGGTGCTGATCTGGTTCCTTGATATTCTTTATAGCACAATTGTTCGCGTATGGCGAAATTATTTATCCGTCTTGTATTTGGTTTTCTTCTCCGAAGTTTGGCTTAGTGTGAGATGTTTACTCTGATAAAAAGTATGGTATGATGTTGAGTATAGAAACTGCACATTATTATGTTATTTGTTGTATTTAGATCATTGAATTCTAATCTGAAGGTAGTAATGGGAGGATGCCTGTCCTGATATATTCACTTAAGACGTTTATTTCATCATCTGATTAGTTACATCTGAGTTTTTGTACAAACTCCTATGCGGAAGCGAAAATCTATACCTAAATGTTGACTATGGGGTTTCAACTGATATTCATAATGTCAAGGAGAGAATCTTATTGAAAAGAATAACTTGAAATCAGCAATCTCTGTTTAAACATATTCCTCTTTACAATTGGCTTTGTCTATTAGACATAAGAACATTATACCATTAAATGACCTTTAATCTACGTAAGTTATAGAAGATTTCTGTTATATCAGCACAATTATTGTATTATTTTGCACTTTATGTCATCACCAGTTTCACGTTTAGCTTCCAGTTATCTCTGGCATTGATATGCTTGCTTGTTATGTTTCTAGATCCTTCATGCAGGAAAGAATAATAAAAATGCTTACAAGACTCTCATTGCCGCTGAGTACAGTGGTGTGAATGTTAAATTGGCCCCAAATTTTGAGATGGGTGTTTCTAATAAAACTCCTGAATTTATCAAGATGAACCCTATTGGCAAGGTATGCTATATTCTTATTCTATATTTTGACGATGATTTTATTGTGAACTTATAGGCATACGTTGTCCTTTCAGGTTCCTGTGCTGGAAACACCAGATGGTCCAATTTTTGAGAGTAATGCCATTGCTCGCTATGGTAAGATTTTTTATACAAAAATGTTTGTATTGTTCATTTAAGGGAGTATGTTTAAGAGTTTTTGTTGTGTTGGTGCAGTTGTTCGGTTAAAGGGTGACAATGCATTGTATGGATCTTCTCTAATGGACTATGTAAGGCTTTTTTTTTTTTTTTCTAATAGGTGGTCATTTCTTGTTCTCATGCAGTCTCCACGGGTTTCTTGCATTTATCTAAGTTTGTAAATTCTATAAGGAAGTATTTCAAGTTTGCTGATTCTTTTATTTCTTAGCCTCATCTACTTTTTGATTTTTCAGGCTCACATTGAACAGTGGATTGATTTCTCATCATTAGAGATTGATGCTAATATTATCAACTGGTTCAGACCAAGAATGGGACGAGCCACTTACCTTCCTCCTGTAAGTTAGACGAATTTTCCTTTTTCCTGGCTGTGAAATTGCTATGATATTTGCAATTATGGAGAACTTTTTACTTAGAATAATTTTCCTTTTTCTGCCTGTGAAATTGGTGTGATATTTCCATTATGGCGAACTTTGAAGTTAGAAGAATTTTCCTTTTTTTGCCAGTGAAATTACTTTGATATTTACATTATATAGACCTGATGTTGTCAATTCCTATGCAACATTTCTTTTTGTTATATATATCTTGGGAACACGTTATGGGTGATGAAAGTGTTGCAAGAACTTGATCATTTAGGCATAAAGTACCCTTTTTAGAACTACAATAATTGGGTTCTCTTGATTAATGGCTTATTTAAACTTGGAAGAATTGGTCTTTGACAGGGCCATGCATTCTTTTGTAGCTGATTCCACCTATATAAAGCTTTTGTTGTTGTTAAAGATTCTAATTGGCCTAATATCCGTTAATATTCTGATCTCTTTACATTTCTATAGTTTGATCATTAAATTTTGTCTTAATGAAGGCTGAGGAAGCTGCAATTTCTGCTCTGAAGAGAGCATTGGGTGCATTGAACACTCACCTTGCTTCTAACACGTTCTTGGTTGGGCATTCTGTGACCCTAGCAGACATTATTATGACATGCAATTTGTTTATGGGTTTCACTTGGCTTATGACTAAGAGCTTCACCTCAGAGTTTCCTCATGTTGAGAGATACTTCTGGACCTTGGTGAATCAACCCAAATTCCATAAGATTTTAGGAGAGGTTAAGCAGGCTGAAACTGTTATCCCCATACAATCAACACAGAAGCCCAAAGAATCCGCTAAGCCTAAGAAAGAAGCTCAACCAAAGAAAGAGGCTAAAAAAGAGGCTCCCAAAGAGGCAGAAAAGCCCAACGAGGCTGAAGAGGAGGAGGCACCCAAGCCCAAACCCAAGAATCCTCTTGATCTTCTTCCTCCAAGTAAAATGATATTGGATGAGTGGAAAAGACTCTATTCAAACACCAAGACTAACTTCCGTGAGGTTGCAATCAAAGGTAATCTCTAGATCTGACTGTAACGTTATTTTTATAAACCATAATGAAGCGTATACATCTTTGTTCCAGAGATGACATTCTTGTTTTTTTCCTTTTCTTTCTTGCAGGATTCTGGAACATGTATGATCCTGAGGGATACTCTCTCTGGTTCTGTGATTACAAATACAATGAAGAGAATACTGTTTCCTTTGTGACTATGAATAAGGTTGGTGGATTCCTTCAGAGGATGGATCTTACTCGCAAATATGCCTTTGGGAAAATGCTTGTGATTGGCTCTGAGCCACCATTTAAGGTGAAGGGGTTGTGGCTATTCCGTGGTCAGGAAATTCCAAAATTCGTTATTGATGAATGCTACGACATGGAACTCTATGAATGGAAAAAGGTTGATATCTCAGATGAAGCTCAGAAGGAGCGTGTCAATCAGATGATTGAAGATTGCGAGCCTTTTGAGGGTGAGGCCCTCTTGGATGCCAAGTGCTTCAAGTAAAAAGTTAGTCCTTTGTTGGAAGGGCTTTTATTTTGGTCACTTTCTTTTGAGTAGAATTTTGTTACTTGCTTAATTTATAGCGAAGTCTTAGCTGTATGTGATTGAGAAACATTAAAACCAAAGAGCTGCTGATTTTTTTAAACCTAATTTTGAGCATATCAAGACTATTAATGCAAGTGTGATTTTGATTTTATTTTGGGTATAAATTTGTGTGAAACTGTCGTTATAACGGGTTGAAAGTTGGATATAATTTTAATTCCTTTAGTTTTGTGTTTCTGTTAAATATGGCAGTTAAATTCTGTCTGGGGCTTTTCCTATAGGATAGAGCCGGATGATGCTTCTTATGATCGATGTTAGTTTCAATGCACGAAAAACCTGGGCTTCCCCAGTTCACCCCGTATTTCCAAGATCCTCCACATACATACAGCTAGGAAATATGGGAGTGAATCCCATCCATTTCCTAAATCTACACTATTTTGGGTGTAAAATGTCGGGGGTGGTTTAATATTTTTTTTCCCTTTAAAAAAATAACATTTATTAAGTAATTTTTTTAATATCACCTAGTATCATGAAATGTTATTTTATGCAGTCGGGGAAATAAAATATTTTTTCAATGGCTCTTATTAATTGGGAAGCTTACACCTAGAAGTATTGTTTTAGTAACAATGAGTTTCTTATATTAACTTTTTCATTTATATATTGTGTTAGTGAAAAATATTTTATGGTGCAGCTTGTTAGATACTAGTGCTTTTAAAAAATATTTTGTCATAGATTGTATAAAAAATTATTTTATGATATTGGGTGTCAATAAAAAAACACTTGAGGGCATTGAATATTATTTTTTTAAAAAAAATTAAACCACCCTAACATTTTATATCTAAAACTACTCAAAAATTAGCTAAAATACTATAATTTTAGGCCATGGATGGGAAGTACCAAGGATGAGAGCCACTTCCACAAAATATATACTTGTAAGTAATTTGATTTTTTTTTGATAAAAAGATAAAATAATATTACTTAAAAAACGTACTAAAACAAATGCTACAAATAAAATAATAAATTGACGACAATAAGTAAAATAGTCAGATTGTGAAATAACATAAATAGCCGTATGCGAAAGTCCTTTGTAGGATGTACTATTTCATGCCATGTGATGCAGTTTGCTAATGATAGGTCCGATGGAAACACCAAAAATACCTTGTTAACATAGGTTAATACTACCAAATGTGGACGTCTATATGATTTATGAAGTTGAGAGTTAGTAATGCAAAGTAGAGTCGCTCTCAAACATCTAGTTTAAAAGGGAAAATCTGGATTCCTTGTTTTCTTCCATAAAAATTAAATTGGAGTCAATTTGTTGGAAGCATTTGCTTTGGTACTTTGTAAACTTCTTTGGGAAAATGGCAATAAAATTCTAAGGAACAAACATAATTATTAAGAAGTCCCACTAATTTTATCTCTTACTAAAAAGTTCCAAGGTCCCAAAAGAAAATTAACAACTTAATAGACTCAATTTACAACTTTGATAGTGAGTTTTGATAACTCCATTCCAACATTTTAACAACGCCCATGTAATAGTTGTTAAAATGTTTGAACAGAGTTGTCAAAAATCGTTATCAAAGTTGTAAATTGGGTTTACTAAATGTCAATTCTGCCTACTCAGCTTTTACAACGCTTAGGTGATAGTTGTAAAATTGTTTGAATGGAGTTGTTAAAACTTGCTATCAAAATTGTAAATTGGGCCTACTAAATTGTCATTTTCGTTTATTCAATTAGTACAATGCCTAGGTGATAGTTGTTAAAATATTTTAACGGAGTTGTCAAAACTCGCTATCAAAGTTGTAAATTGGGCCTACTTAGTTGTCAATTTCATCTACTAAGTTGTTAATATTTCTCTTGGGACTTTGAGACTTTTTGGTAAGGGATAAAGAATTTGTGGGACTTTTTAGTAAATGTTATAACAGAGTTGTCAAAACTCGCTATCAAAATTGTGAATTGGGCATACTAAGTTGTCAATTCCGCTTACTAACTTGTTAATTTTCTTTTCGCACTTTGAGACTTTTTGGTAATGGGATAAAATTGATGGGACTTTTTAGTAATTATGTTTGTTCCTTTGGACTTTATTGCCATTTTCCCAACTTCTTTTAATTAATATCATTTTCTTTTTATAAAAAAAAAAGATGATCAGATTGAGGACAAATATGATATACTTTTTATTTAAAGCATTTTAATCTTCTTTAACCCTCAATCTTTTTTTTATATATAATTATTATTGAGGGAGCAGAGATAAATTTTATATTTAAGATTAAGATCAATTTTCATAAGTTTAACATTAAGAATAAATTAGAACTGGAGTAGTATTATAAAAGTCTCTCTTGATCTTTGGCTACAATTATGTAAACCTCTTAATGCTTTGAAGTATCATCTTTTTTAACCTTTCCTTTCTGATGTTAAAGTTTTAGCTTCTATAGATTTCAGGTTTTATTTCGAGGTTTTTAGGAATGAAGAGGTTTTAGAGAGAACCCATAATGGAAAAACACATTAAATCAAACTTTTATTATGAAACCTTCATACAAACACTTATTCTGCCCACCACTGTTACTACATCTCTTAATAGAGACTCAATTTATAAAAGGTATCTACATAAGTGTACACAAGTTATCATATTTTTCATCAAGACAAGACAATCAGGAGCAACACATACTATCACATAAGTTGCAAAATGCAAGCTACAAGACGTTTATCACATTTTACATGAAGGCAAAACATAATGATGACACCAACATTTCGCAAATTTTCTGAAATACATGATACTTTCTGCTACATTAACTCTTACGATAATTGAGATAGCATATGCTCGTTCTTGAATGGCAAATTGAATTAGACTTGTAAATAGGTTTTTGGTTGGTTGATAGAACTCCTTTATATATATATATATATATATAATGGTGCGAATCCAGGAAAGATTTCACGTACCCACAACAATCTAAGATATACTTATCCTAAAAAAGCTAAATAAATGTTTGGTAATCCACTAAACCCTTGAGCATGACAAAACAAGGATCTAAAGTGTTGGAAGACGTTACATGGTTGATTAAGCCTTGATAAGTCTTTTAGTTCTAAAAAGAACCCTTGAAAGAATCCACTCTCAATAAAAAAAGTGTAAAAATATAATTTTTCATTCAACAATCAAGTGAGAAATCTATTTACAAATGAGGGGATACAAAGTATTTAAATACTTCACCAATTCTAATTATAAGGGCTCGCTGATCTTTTTGGAGAATCTTAAGAAAATCCTAATAATGTTAATTACATTACTTTAAAACATTTTTTTTTCAAATTATATTGTTTGACTTGTGAACTAATATATAATGTAATAAAACATAATATATGATATGATTAAGGAAAGTAATTAACTTTTTAAGAATTTTTTTAAATTCTTCAAAAAAATCAATTGGCCCTTATAATTAGAATTAGAAGGAGTAGTAGTCTAAAATTTGACTTACTGTACATTTTATGTAACCTATAAATTAACTAAAACTTCATACAATGAACAAGGAACCCAAAAGTCAAATCTACCAACTACTTAGTAATCTTCACACGAATAAAATAAACAGTGGAATTTTGTTGAAAAAAGGGAGAATTATATTGAGTTCTAAATAAAAAAATTTATTTTTTGACAAGTCCCAGCTAGTTCTTTAGAGGTTGTCAGCTTGTTATAGGAACCTTTTTGATATTTTGCTATGCTCATGCTTTTTTCATTTTTATGACTAAACTATATTAATCATCCATTTGTTTTACTTAAATTACACAAACCTCCCCTTTATTGTTACAACTAAACCTAGATTTGTGAAAGCAATTTGCTCATTGCCCTTGGTGGGCAATTTAAGCCATGCCGTTATTGGGGTATTTATGATATTAATTTCCTTACTTCGGATCTCAATGTAATTTTCCTTTAAAAAAATATTCACAATAGAACTAGCATTTGAAGCCCAAAATTTGCTTATTTAGGCCCAAATGGGTCTTCCCTATGTAATATGAGGTTCAAACTCTTTAATTTGAAGTTTCTATGCCTAAAACTTGATTACATTTCCATTTTCAACCCAAATGAAATACATGATGCCCTTTGAGTTTTCATACATTCTTGTTGATCCAATTACCATTTTCTTTCCAAAAGTATATTTAACTGTTTGCCTAAATATTTTAGCTGGTGCTCTTTTGATTGATCGAGGTAGAATTTTGAAGGTTCATTTAAAATTGAAGAGTCATAAATTGAATTTAAAGAGACAACTTGCTAATTCTTGATCCTGTCACACAAAAAAGTAAGAATTAGTCTAAATAAAACCACCACTTTTAATAAAATTCGAACAACCTTTGTCATTTATTTTGGAAAAGAATAGAGAGGAAAGAGAAGTTCTTAGTTAAAGTTAATATATATGCTAAAATAAATTAAAAAATAAAAAATGTCCAATTGGTTGAAGATGCTCCTGGGCTTGTTGTTGACTTTGTCCACCCTTTCCCCTCTCCTACAATACTATATCCATGTTTTTTATCATAAAAAAAATTGTTTTACAAGGCTTAATGAAGAAATGACGACAATCGAGTGTGAGATACAAAAAGACTACTTAGGAATGAGAATTTAAATATTTTTTCTCAGCGTTACACATAAATGTGTATTAAAGAACTTTGCATCTAGCATAAACCTTTTGGTTTTAAAAGGTGGGTTAAGATCAATCTAACACTTTAAAATATTTTTTTAAAATGCATCCATTATCTTATGGTGTTTTGTGTTTTGTTTGCCCTTAAAATATGTTTTTAAAACTTGACCCAAAAAATGTTTTTTTTTCTTAAATTTACTATGAATGTACTACATGTAGTCTTTTTTATAAGCAATTTTATCTCTCTTATGCTTGATTCTTAATATAAGCAATTTTCTTTTCTTGTCTTAAAATTTAAACTTTTTTTTTTCTTTTCTACCTAGAGGTGGGAAAACCGGCCTATCTCCCAAAACACACCTCTATTTTGAAGCTAGCTAGTTTAGTCACAGGCTTTAACAAAAAAAATTAGTTTTTATATTCTTAAAGAAATTAACTTAAACACTAACATTTTAAAATTAAGATAAATATTTTTAAAATATTAAAAATTTTATCTCTTTTAATAAATATAATAAATAACAATTTGTCTTAAAATATTACAATTTTTATCTCTTTTATTTCAATGTGTATTATTGTTAACTCTTAAAAATTGAGAGTATTCTAGCACATTTTCTTGTCTTTACACTCATTTTTAGATTTAAATTGTGCATATTGAGAGACTTTAGGAGAAAATGTGGTGGGACAAGGACAAACACTAATTTATGTTGAACTATGAAACAAATGAGGATAATTATGATTATTAGGTGAGCTCATGTATTTTTCTCTTTTTGTAGGTGGAAGATGACAAATGTGGAAAACCTTTAAAGAGTAATGAAAGCGGTAAAGAGAAGATAAGGAAGAGAGAAGAAAGCAAGAGGAGAATCAAGAAGAGCAATGTGAAGGAATTGTCTATGAAGTTTTGCTGCAAAATGCTGTCTACCTGTTGGCCATAGAGTCGCTGTAGCGAACCCACAGCAAAAAGTGTTCAG
>JBAGKO010000015.1:22239527-22253092 GCA_037177275.1 Acacia concinna
TCCAAAAGAATTAAATCTTTTGGTTTAGTGATTCTAGAACTCTTTAGGTTCATGTCAAATAAATAATTATGAATTAATACAAATATTTTAATATTTTTAAACTCATAAAAATCAAGAAAGATAGCACTAAAAAATTTCAAATCATATCTTAACTTGGTTCAAAATATTCAAAAAGTATATCACAAGAAAGATATTGAATTTAGGGATTTTTAGAAACAAACCGCGTCCCAATCGGAGTTAAAATGCCTCTTCTAGGGCCTAGAGAAGAATTAATTCCAGAAAAATAAAAAAATATTTTATGGCGGCCCAATAAAAAAATGGGCCCAATTATTTTTTTTTTCTCAGTCCGTTTGCCCAGAAACAAATTCTGTTCGGGTCGGGCTAGCCCGCCCACTCCGCCTCAGTTTTTTTTTTTTTTGCATCGACAAAACAACGTCATATAAGGGGGAGGGAGTTGTCTTCGACCTCCCACCAAGTCACGCTCAACCCGGTTTGACCGTGGGTTGGGTCCGTTGACCCAGAAACTTCTTTCCTCCGTTTTTCCTTTGTTCGGTGTCCGTTTTGTGTGTTCTTGGTCTCGTTCTCTTCGTTGTTTTGAGATCTACGTAATGGTACTAATTTTATGGCCTAAAAACTCTATTTTAAAACAACCCAATTTCGAAAAAGAAGAAATCGTCGTATGTTCTTGCGTTTCTTGCAAGACGACTTTCTAGATATTGGTCATCGTGTTCTTTGGGTTCGATTTATGATTTTTCCCATTGTTTTCAAAAATATCCAAGTTTGTTTTCTTTCGGTTACATTTCCTTCGGTTTCACAAACTCCTTCTACGTGTTGTCAAAACTTTGTTTCTAGTCTTTGCACGGTTTTGACAACTAATAAGACTAAATCCATAGTCTAAAAAGTAGAATCGTAGAATCCAAACAGAACTTAACCGTGAACAATAAACAACCAAGAGAAACATATCGGCAAAATCCATACGGAATCGTAAAACAAGCACCAATGGATAATGGTAAATAGAAATTCACAAAAAGATCGCCAAATCAGTAATAAGAATGAATGCATCAAGAACTCTGCAGATCTGGAATCCAGAAGAACATGCATACAATTCATATCATGCTATTGCGAAAGCCAACAAAAACTTACATGCCGAACAGGAGAAGCCAATAACAGAAAAAAAAAATCTCATAAGATCATTATTTCATGTTAATGGCAGAAACAGTACCATATTACAATTCAGATATTCATAATATAAATCTAGGAAAAGCCAAGCTTTGATGCCACTATAGGATTTCGAGCGTACCTGGAATCCGGTTGATTCACTGAGTACCCACGCGAGATCGAAGCACCGTTATGGACTCTTATCACATATACGGGAAATGCACCAGAAGGGCAGAGAACAACCAAAGAGAATTTCATTTTGTGTGGGTAAACGTAAAAAACATAAAGTGCTTCTCTAGAACTCAAAACTCGTTCCTTTTTATTACGTAGGGGAAGTTTTGTTTTGAATTTTGAATTTTAAATAAAACATTAAAATTCCTCTTTTGAACCCATAAATTTCTCATATTTATATAATAGTTCCTAATTCATCAAGGGTGGATTAGACATATTCCAACAGAGATTAATGCTAATATTCCCACCTAGCTCAAACCAAGAATGGGACGAGCCACTTACTCTCCTCTTGTAAGTTAGAATAATTTTACTCTTTTTTTTCCTGCCTGTGAAATTGCTGTTATATTTCCATTATGGGGAACTGACAACTACGATTCCTATGCAACATTTTATTTTAGATACCCCTCTAGTTGTTAATGTAAGGCCTATTTACTAAATTTGATTATATTAAGAAAGTTAACACCATAATCATCTTCCTAAAGCATCTGCATTTCTCTCTTACTTAATTATTTGATAGAGTATCATTATGGGGTAAATTAGGAAAATATTAACTAATATGGGAAATGAGTTTTGCATTTAGGACTAAGATTAACTCTCCAATTACTTCCTTCATTAAGGACCGGAACATGTACTATGGGGAACACATTATGGGTGATAAAAGTGTTGTTAGAACTTAAATTTTTACTTCTATGGATACTCTCTTTTGAAACAACAATTATTGGATTCTCTTTATTACTAGTCCTAAGAATTTAGGGTGTACCTATAATCCAAATGACTCACTAAAGTAGCCATACAAAATTGAAAAACTAAGGCAGACTCTGATCACATTACATAACAAATACACTATAGAGGAGAAGAGAAGAAAGTACTATTATGATATATCCTTTTAGAAGGAGGAGTGTTATTCTATGAGTGTTATTTATTTCTTGAATCCCATTCTATATAATATATATACAGTCATATAGGAATAGATGTAACTCTTAAACATACAATTACATGTGGATAAACATAACCCTTAAACCATAAAGAAATATCTCTCTTTATGAACACATGTCTCTCCATATTTACATAATAACCCCTCTCAAATCAGGCTTAAACCTAATCCACCAAGGGTAGACCATTATATTCTAGAAATGGCTTATTGAAATAACTGGCCTTTGACAAAGAACAATGTAGCCGTAAAATTTTTGTGATTGATTCTACTTAGTGGGTTAAGATTTTTGTTGGCCCAATGTCCATTAATATTCTAATTCCTTTACTTTTACATAGTTTGATATGTAAATTTTGTCTTAATGAAGGTTGAGGAAGTTGCAATTTCTGCTTTGAAGAGAGCAATGGGTTTATTGAACACTCACCTTGCTTCTAATACATATCTGGTTGGGCATTCTGTGACCTTAGCAGACATTATTATGACTTGCAATTTTATGAAGGGTTTCAAACTGCTCCTAACCAAGAGCTTCACCTCAGAGTTCCCCCCAGTTGAGAGATACTTCTGGACATTGGTCAATCAGCCCAAATTCAATAAGATCTTAGGTGAGTTTAAGCACGTTAAAACTGTTCCACCCATACAATCTACTCAAAAGCCCAGGAATGAAGCTCAACCGAAGAAAGAGGCCCTTAAAGAGGCCCAAATGCCCAAAGTGGCTGATGAGGAAGAGGAGGAGGCACCCAAGCCCAAACCCAAGAATCCTCTTGATCTTCTTCCTCCTAGTAAGATGATATTGGATGACTAGAAAAGACTCTGCTGAAACACCATGACTAACTTCCAGGTGGTTGCAATCAAAGGTATTCTCTCTAGATTTGACTGAAACATTCTTTATATGAACTTTGGTCCTTAATATTAGAGTGATTTAACTTTTTTTTTCGAAAAAATTAAAGAAATTACTTAATTACAACACGTATATGTTACATGATTTCTTTGAAGTATTTATGGGTATCATTAGACTATATATAAGTTTCTAAGTCAAGAAAATTAGTTTGGATCTTGTATTTGTGACCAAAATTCAATTTTAATCAAATAAATTAATTTTAAAAAAATAAAATATTTTAAATTAATTTATTTAACACTCTTAAACTCTTGAAAAAAGGCAATTGTATCTTATATTAAGACCATAATGAAGGTCATATATCTTTATTCCATAGAAGACATTTTTACTTGTTTTCATTTCTCTTTCCTTTCTTGCAGGATTTTGGGACATGTATGACCCTGAAGGATACTCTCTCTGGTTCTATGATTACAAATACAATGATGAGAATACTGTTTCATTTGTGATTATGAACAAGGTTGGTGGATTCCTTCAGAGGATGGACATTGCTCACAAATATGCCTTTGGGAAAATGCTTGTGATTGGATCTGAGGCATCATTTAAGGTGAAGGGTCATTTATGGCTATTCCGGGGGCAAGAAATTCCACAATTCGTTATCAATGAATGCTATGACATGGAACTCTATGAATGGAGAAAGGTTGATATCTTAGACGAAGCTCAGAAGGATCGTGTGAATAAGATGATTGAAGATTATGAGCCTTTTGAGGGTGAGCCTCTCTTGGATGCCAAGTGCTTCAAGTAAAAAATTAACCCCTTGTTGGATGGGCTTTTTTTCAGCTAGTATTTGAAGCATTTTATGGATCATATTATCAAATGTCTGAATAAGCTACTACTCTTGTTTCGTTATTTGTAGTTGACTCTCTTAACATCAGTATCTGCTTTGGGACTTGAAATCGATATCTAAAGATATTTAATAGGTCTTATACCACTAAATCAACACTATGTTAATGAATGAGCTGTTATTTATTATGCATCATTTTTTAAATAGAATTTGGGAGACATTAAAACCAAAGAGTTGTTGATTTTGCAATCGTGATTTTGAGCATGGCAAGACTATTCATGCAACTGTGATGTTGGTCTCATTTTAGGTATACATTTTTTGAAGCTGTCTTGGTATTACGATATTAAAATTTGTGTTCTTCCCGATAAGATTGATAGTAGATTGGATGAGGTTTTGTTTGGTTGTCATTTGTATTGATATTAGTTTCAAAGCTGGGAAAAAGTGCAATGTTTTTTTTGTAAAACTAGGTCAAGGTCTCAATTAAAAAAATTAAATAAAAGTCTGATAGCTTGTTAATGGTAATTCTTTCATTTATAATTTACTTTTCTTATATTAAATTTTTTTTGGTTTGGCCTTTGATTTGATTTTCTTTCTTCTTTCCACCAAAATCTTCCATTAAGATCTAAAGCATGTTACCCAAATATCCCTTGATTTTTGCCAGTTAAAATGTTAAGAATAGAGAAAGTATTTTAATGCTATCAAACTTTTAAGTAAGCACCACAAGTATACGGGTCGTAGAAATAATGCATTAAGGTTGATTCCACAAACACTTAAGAAAATTAATATTTAGGTATTAAAATTCCTATTTTCATTCAAGTTAAGCATATCAAAATAGGTTTTGAAGAGTGAAAAAGATTGAATTAAAATATAAGTAAAAATTTATCAAACTATTAAATGTAAATTATCAAAATGAGCAATTTAGAGTTACTAATTCCTCACTAACTTCATAAACCATGTTTTCACTTAATTAGTATTCCACAAGGTTAATTTTGTTAATATTAAGTATTAATAAGTGTCTTTCGATTCACATATAATTCTCTCCCGAATAAAATAATGTTATATCTAACACTATTATTTAAGATGCATATTAATTCTAACTCACTCTTCAACAATTATATGGGGTCATTAGGTATATGTTTATCTTAATCCTAAATTAGATCTCAATCTAATTCCATCTTACTTAATTTTAGAGCTTATTTAAAATTCCCTTTGTCAAGAAAAATTTTAATCTTTAATTTTATATTCAATGGTGGCCAAATATCAAATGGACAAATTAAAACAAAACTAAGTAACTAAAATCAACATCAATTATAACTAATAAGTGAAAATACAATTTAATCTTGAGTTCATGGTTTTCTAAGTTGTAAGAAAAATTCAGCCACACATTACTTTAATCCAAATCATCTCAACCGTTCCAAAATTCAAGTTCAATAACATAATGAAAATTAATGGAAAACTGGAAACAAAATTCTGTGAAGGAAAGAGAACCAATTAAACAAGAGTCAGCAACGTCTTCCTCTAAACTGTCAAAGAAAGTAACAATGAAGACTCATTCCTATATCACCACCATTCCTCTCTAATCCAGCCATCGAAAGTTCCAAGAAAGAAAAAAAAAAAAAAAGCGACCCAGCTGTTGCTCCTCTCTCTACAACTCTGGTCTCTCAACAAGAAGACAATGAAAATGGCGACGAAAAGTGTTTCCCTTTCACACCCAGCCACCACTAGCATCTGATGAGAACACAGCTACCTTGCTCTCCTTCCAATCATGCCCCAATCAACAATGATGAACAGCTTCCCTCTCTAAACTTCCTGCAACGCCTCCAAAACCAAAGACGTTGAACAGTACACCCTCCAATTTCTTGCGGCTGCTTCCCTTTTTTTTTCACCGTAGCTTTCTCTTTTCTTTCCATTAGGTTTCTTTTTTCTTTCTTCAAAACGGTGTGCTTTGCTTTCTTTTTTCTTTTTCCTTTTTTTCAATTTATTCCACAAGTCAAAACTTTGCTGCAAATAGGGAAAAGATATAATAAAGAAAATAAATTAAAATAGATTTTTAAGTAGAAAAATATTTTTTTTCTTTTTTAATATATACATACATATATATATTTGGAAACAACTAAAAATTATCATTACTATATTTATTTTTTCCTAATTTCTATTTTTAATTAAAAATATGATATCTATATTAAAATCTCTTAAATGATGCACACATTGATTTCTTATCAAATCTCAATCAAATCTTTAAAATTATATAGATAACTCTATATATCCTCAAAACATATCTTAAATGTACAAAATATGGAGATTTATTATATTTTTTTAATATTATACAACTCAGTAAAATTTTGTACATATATAATATATGATGGGAAATATTTATATATGTTGGGAAATATCAAGGTAAAAGGGAAGTTCTATGGCACTGTAATAAGACTAATAATACTATATGGTAATGAATGTTAGGCTTTAAGGGTCATCATGAACATAAAGTAAAGGTAGCTAAGATGAAGATAATGAGATGATTGTGTAGTCATACAAAAAATATAGGATTTATAATGATTTTATATGCGAATGAGTTAGAGTGTCATTTACATTGGTAAAAATGGTGGAAAATTGTAAGCGCTTATTTTGGACATGTTAAAATAAGGTTATTGGATGTGCAAGTGAAAATGGTTGATCAAATGGTATTGAGTCCTATGAAAAGAAATAGAGGAAGATTGATGGAACACTTAATAAGATTATAGATCAACATCATTTAGTTGATAATATATTTTTGTTGTCAAAATTTAGTTAATAATCTATTTAAAGATTTAGTATTTGATAGATTATAATGGCAGTATGCAATTAATGTAGGCAACCTCACTTAATAAGATAAAACTTTGTTATTATTGTTAGTGTTATAAAGGAGTAGACAATAACTTCCCCTTGCAAATCACCATTTCGTTGTAGAGACTACGTAAAATTATAGATGGGTAAACATTCTTAGCAGGATAATTAATTAGGGGTAAAAAATGGTAAAAACACACTAAATACTGAGACAACCTTATATGGGTTCTTATAAAAATAATTAAGGAAATTTAAATTTCATGTTCATAAGCAGGGAATATTTTGTTTCATTGAATTGGTAAAAAATGCTCACTTCTATAACATTCCAAAAAATTTTAGGTCCAGATATGGTATTTTGGAGTAGACCGAGGGTCATACCCTAATATTTTTTGAGGCCTAGATGAGTTATTTGGAATGGATAGGGGGCCTTAGTCTGTAGAGGAGAGAAAGATCTCCTGACTTTTGAAATGAAATATAGGAAAGACCTATGTGCAAAAAGTAAAAATTCAGCAAAATTAGAGGCTGAATTTTGGATAGGTCCGAGAGCCCCGAAAATTCTTATAAAATCTCATAAAATATTTAGAGTATCTAGAACGGTATGGGACAGTCAAAATAATTTTTAGAGACCACATGAATTTTTGGTGAATTTATGAATATTTTATTAATTTTGGCCGGATCGGGTTTTTTGTCAGAAATTAATTATATCATATATTTAGAGGCCTCATTGGTCTGGACTGGGATTAGAGAAAATTAGTATGATATTTTAGGAGAATTATATGATTTGTTGGAGGTCAGGAAGAAGTCCAGAGGAATTACTAAAAATTGTTTAAATCAATTTATCTCTGGTATAAGGGACTTCTTCATAGAAAAATTAATTTTGGGAGTTACAAATGTTGAAAATTTCTGAAATTTTTATGGTAGCCTTCTGGGGTATTTAAATATTTTTGGGTAAATTTTGAAAATTTTTCAATGAGAATTAAAGTTTTTAGAATTTTCGGATTAATTAAGGTAGTACAGGAAAAACTGTCGCAAGTACTGAAATATGTGGGACCCCTTATCCCAGCAAAAGCCTGCGCCAATTGTCTTGAGAATTAAGCTAAGGAAGTCTCAAGAAGCGACAAATGGCGTGAAGGGGGAAGTTTGGCATTAAAATATCATTTTTTTAAAGTTCCACATAATTACGAGATTGCCATTACAAGAGTCTATAAATAAGAGTCTCCTCCCTTCATTTTTGGCACACAAAAGAGGAGCCCTGAGGAAGTTCTGACCGTTTGGAAACTCAACCCTCCTTCACAGAATTTTGAGGCGAATCAAGCTACGTCAATCAATCCTTCAATTAGGTATATTCTAGCCTATATCTCTTTTCAATTTCCTTCTCTTCTCCATAGTTTTGGAAGCATTCCAAGGGGTGGAAATGCTGTCCAAGCTTTGGTCAAGCTACAATAGGAAGGGATTGAGGTTGTTTGATGTTTAGAAAGATTGGAAAAGACTAGAATTTGGTGTATAAGCTTGATTTAGGTTGAATTCTTGAAGTTCCTAGCATGCATGTGGTTTGGCCAAGCCTCCTAGGGTAGTGTGTGGTTTGATGGTTCCAATGTGTTCATGATAATGTTTTATTTGAGAAAAATTTAAAAGAACACGTGTGGAACCCAAACTGATGAAATCACCAAGGACCCTATAATAGGGGGAGTGTTCGGCCAAGAGGGGATTGAGGGGAGGAGTGTGATTTTGATTAATTGAATGGCATAAACGGATTCAAATGCAAAAATTGTGTAGGATTGACCTCTGAAATCGGTTAAAGAACAAGTATAGTTTGGACCCTTATGTAAGGGGAAAATGGTCTTTGGTCAAGTATTAGTGGCATACATTGATACCTTAACATTGTGTTATGTTTAGGCATAACAAAGGAGTCCGCCAGTATCTCCAGAAGCGAAAAGGACGCGCCTGCACTGTCCTGAAGTAACTGGTAGCTAGAACTTCTAACCTTAATCTATAATTGCTTTACTTGTCTGCTATATGTTATGGCTTGTTTTACTGTGTTGTGGTTGAGCAAGCATGTATGAAATGTATGAGATATATGACTCCCTATTTATATGCATTGACTATGTGACAGAGGTAGATTCATGTGCATGCTCCCTATATACGGTAAGTGCCAAGAGAGAGGGCACTAGATGAGTAGTTACGAGCATTGCATATTGCATTACTTGCATTGCATTATATTGTTACTGGTTACTGTTCTGCTACTGAGGTTTCTCTAGAAACCTTACCCTCTCCACAATGCAAGTAAAGGAAGTTCAAGAGGCAAGGAAAAGAAAAAGAATGAGCATGTTTAAATTGTCTCCTGTTTGCTTCTGGATAATTGTATACATTTGTATTTGTTGTGATACTGGATTTTGGACTAGTATTGTATGTTACGTATCATGATGTAATTATGAGGATATGCTTTAGTATAGTCATTATGTTGTTCGAGTAGCATGAACGATGTGAGAAAAAGGAAATTGGCATGGCAATGTGATCATGGTAATTTTGTACTTGATTTTTAGCTATTTTAAGCTTAAACTTGGGTTGGCTATGTTTTGAGCAAATGAATGAATCTGACCATGATCCTTTGTGTGCTAATAGAGGATATTTTTAGTTGCAAAAGGAGTGATAGATCATGTCATTTGAAGTTTTATAGAGAAAGTTATGCCTTCCTAAAGTTGGGCCAAAAATAATAGAAAATGAGCAAATAAATAGTTCAATTTTGACCATATGAACATTGCATCTTTGAGGGCCTGCGCATGTTCATTGCTATGCTATCAATGTATGAGATTATTTTTCCCTTAAAGAAGAATCAAAGAGCTTTCCAATGAGATTGGAATCACTACGTTTCAATTTTTCTAAAATTAGTTATAATTTGTCAAAGTTGATTGAAACTAAGGGGTGGATGAATAGTAACCCGATAAAGTGAAAAAAATTTCCCCTATTTTCCCAACTTAAAGTTATAACTAGTTATTCTAATAGCTCTAATATGGCAAAGTAAAGGGTAAAACAGGAAGGTGTGACAACTTCCCAATATTACCTTGCAATTAATATCAACCTATCTTAATTACTCATTTCGGTTTATAACATATGACACTTCTAGAAGAATAGTTTAGTTTAAAATAAAGTCACTTATAAGATAATTAATAATCATTTTTTAGTTTTCTCCCTACAATTAATACTTATTTCCTAGTTGTTCAGTCACTAAATTTTCAAACATATTTTTTTAATAAGAAGTAAAAGTGGAAATTTTTTTTAACTTAGAACATATTTAATTATTATTTATTGTTTTCCATAAATTAATTAATGTCTCATATACGTTGGACCAGAGGAGTCCCATAATTCTTTCTTATACATTATCTATTTACAATATTCCCCTCCTTTCTTATATATAAGGTCCTTATTGTTATAACCAACTGTCACTTAAGAGGGGGTGAATTGGGTGTCAAATAAAAACTTAAGAACTTTTAAAATCTTTTCGTAGATTAATAAAAGTGATAAGTATGTAAGTAATGATCCATAAATTCAAAGACAATCAATTAAACTAGATATGCTAGAAATATAGGAGATAAATTAAGAGAATATGCAAACTATGATTTATTCTAATTCGGTCAAATCCACGATGACCTACATTTAGTCCTCAAGCTCCACTTGAGATTTTCAATCCACTATCTTCTTATTTTAAAATGAATACAAGAGAAGTCGCTACAATCCCTCAAATTTTCCGGGTACTTAAGAACCTTTACAAACACAAATTTACTCTGGACACTTGTGAAGCCTTTGTAACTCTCTCAGAGTTGCTCCCCCTTATACCCCTTGAGGATTTTACTTTGATGATAAAGATTTACAATCGATATTCTTTCACAAGAATAGATAGATAATCACTAAGGCTTAAATGTAAAACTTTCTCTCTCTATTGGTATGTTACATAATCACTGAAAAAGAGAGAGTATATGATATAGAGATGTTAGAGTCAGAGTATTGGCATTTTGATACTATATCTATGCAAGCTCTCTTTATCACATTGAATACTTCTCCTTTTATAGTTGGTGTAGATTTGATGACTGTTGGAGATGATCCGTTGGCTCTTGAGACATTTTTCTTTCTATTGAAATATAGTCATAAAAGTTCTAACACAAAAGTTCTTTTTGTCATGTTGATCTTGTATCTTTATATTGACGAATGTAATATATTCTCTATCACAAAATAGATCTTGCAGAATCATTGGCATCTAATGGGTATCAATAACAAAAGCACATAAATGATTCCATGATTATACGTCAATCCCCTATTTTTGAAAATTTATGAATTCATTGAGAGCTTTGAGTTCAAATATAAGGTAGCTCGAGTTCTCAAGCTTTTGTAAATAATATCTCATTTATTTTTTGAGAAGGGAGCTCAAGTTGAAATAAAAGATGCGGCTTAAGCTCTAGGATAGTTTACAAATAAATTTGAGTTCACCATTTTAAAAGGAGAGAGCTCTAGTTTGAAGGGAGCTTGAGCTCTTAATCATTTGATAATTGAATTTGAATATGAGAGCTCGAGTTGAAATGAGAAGGGAAGCTCGAGCTATCAGTTTGGAGTATACTCTCAAAACGAACTTCATCATTAAAAGAAGAAAAGGAGAGCTATAGCTCATATAGAAGGGAGCTTGAGCTATTGGGTTCAAAATTGACAAATGAGGGGGGAGAGCTAGAGTTCATTAAGGAGAGAGCTTGAGTTATCAGTATTTTATAAAATGAATTTGTGAGGAGAGAATGGGAGCTCCTGGTTTTGATCATTTGAAAGTGGAATGTGTGTGTGAGAGCTTGAGCGAGAGAGAGAGAGAGAGAGAGAGAGCTCATATGAAAGGAGAGCTCGAGCTCTTCTTGAGGATGAGAGAGTTTTAGAGAGAGAGAGAGAGAGAGAGCTAAAGCTCTTGTTTTTTTTTTACACAAAGGATTTTGAGTATGAAAGAGTTTTAGAGAGAGAGAGAGAGAGAGCCTAAGCTCTCGGGCCATTTTGAATTTTAGTTCAACACATGTGAGCTCTAGCTCACTAGAGAAGAGAGGATGAAGAGCTTGAGTTCAAGTGTAAGAACAAACTCAAGTTAACTTATCATTTTACCTTTAAATCCAGTAAATGGCCTATCCTCAAAAAGCTCTTTGAATCCTATTTATAATGCAACAAGAATCATCCCCAAACTCATTGTATTATGAAAGATATGAATTGAAGAATAGCAATTGTTCTTACACATATGTTAAACCACAACATTAGTTTCAAAAATACCTCATTCTCTCATATGATCTTCATTTTGGTTAATCTTGACTTCTTTAGAAAGTTGTATGATTTAGTTTTATATCCAATTCAATCGAGAGATATGTTAAAAACATTGAACCTTGTCATGATTATTATGATGAAATCAAGCTCTGGAAATTCATATATCTTTCATATGAACTGATTTGAGCCTAATATGAATGTTCATTTTGTTAAAACCGGCTGTCACCTAAGAGTGGGTGAATTGAGTGTCTGATAAAAACTTATGGAATTTTAAAAATATTTTTGGATATTAACCAAGGTAATAAGTATAAAAATAGTAATCCATAAATTTAAAGATAATCAATCAAATGAGATATGCTGGAAATATAAAAGATAAGGGAAGAGAATATGCAAATTGAGATTTATCCTGGTTCGGTCCAATCCACAATGACCTACGTCCAATCCTCAAGCTCTACTTGAAATTTTCAATCCACTATCTTCTTGTTTGAATTGGGCACAAGAGAAGTCGCTACACTCCCTCAAGTTTCTCAGGTACTTGAGAACCTTTACAACCATACAAGTTTACTCTCGCTTTTCGTAGTTCTCTCAGAATTACTCCTCCTTACAACTCGTAAGGATACAACTTGGGTGATAATGAATTACAATCAAAATTCTCTTATAGAAGTGAATGATAATCACTGAAGCTCAGATATAGACTCTCTCTATGGTATATTACATAATCGTTATAAAACAAAGAGTATACAAAATAGAGATGTTGAAGTCAAGGTATTGGCATTTCTATGCTTTATGCGGCAAGCTCTCATTCATTGTCACTTTGCTCATTTTGAATGTTTATCCTTTTATAGTTGATGTATATTTGTTGAGCGTTGGAGATAATGAAGTTTCCGTTAGGCTCTAAGAGAATTTTTCTCTCCATTGCAATGTAGGCGTTGGAGATCTACATAACTATGCTTTTTGCAATCTTGTATTTGATCCCATCTTTGAAGCTTCTAATCTATTCTTAAACATGTATGATAACTTGTAGAAGTGATTAGAGTCAATGGGTATCTATAAACATAGGAATATAAATGAATCAAATATTACCGTTATGATGCTATGTTTTTCTAGAAATTTGATATTTGAAATTTCCTTGAGGTTTGAAGTCATCCTTGATGTAATCCTTTAGAAATCAATAGGCTCAAGGATTTACTCAGAAATTAACACATGAAGTTTTAGAAGAATGTATCCTTGAAAATTTTATAAGTTGTGGTTACCTTGAAGATAAGAATTACCCTTGAGGTTGCAAGCATATTTAGTTAGTACCCTTGAGGAATAAATCTTACCTCAAGGTTATTCTTTGGAAATCATAGTACATAGTATGCTTGCACTCTTGAGGTTAAAAATCAATCCTTGAGGTCTCAAGTTTTTTATAATGAGAAATTCAGAGCATTAAGTTAAAAGAGCTTACCATCCTCGAGGTCGATGAA
>JBAGKO010000015.1:22278581-22293066 GCA_037177275.1 Acacia concinna
TTTTGGGTTGGGCTGGGCAATTTTTAGACGGGTTTGGGTGGGCATACTGGGCTTCATAAACACCCCTAACTATCAGGTGTTGTTGACAATTTTAGTACAGACAATGACAACTTAAAAATAACAATTTGAATACATAAATTATCAATTTGGGTAGAAAGATTTACAAATAATTTTGGATTATGACCAATGGAATAATGTGATTAACAAAATGAATAGTATCAATGACGAAATTCATAATGGCTTTGATAAAATTAATAAATACTAACAAAATGTGCAAAAAAAATTGATAAAGTTTTGAGTTGTGATCAATTGATAGAAGATTAATAATTTTGACTAAATTTGTAATGATTTTGACAAAATTAATAAGTATTGACAATATGTTTAAAAAAGAATTGAGTAATTTTTTTTTTTTTTCATCCAAACATGAAAAACCCAAATTCCCACCCCATCCCCTCTTTATCCTTTTAATTTCTTAACGGGTTTTTGGGGTTTTGAAAATTTAAAAGTTATTTAAATAGGATTTTCCCAAAAAGTTTAGCATTAATATTGATAAGAAGGACTAAATCAAAGCATCTATGTTTTGTTTGTGTGTAAAACTTTTGCAAAGGTTCAATTATGAGGATCCTATATTTTTTACATATAAATCTTTAAAAAATCATAAAAAATTGAAAACAGATCTGTTTTTCGCCTATAATATATTAAAATGTCACTCATTTTATGTAAAATCTAGTCATAAAAAGAACTACAAAAAAAATATTTGAGCTACCCCAAATTGAAGGGGCATCAAAGGGGGTAGCTGCCACCCTAGATCCCAATTATGAAGGTTAACTATGATGGCAGGGGCAATTTCTTTTATGATATAATATTTTAAATGTATTAATAAAATGATTACTTTAAAATGTGTCCTTTTTTTGTTTGTTCAAAAAGAAAAAAGTATACTTTTTTTACAATATTAATTTTTTAATAAGTATTTAGTATTCAAAATTATTGTCTCAACATAGGATAATTTTACAAGTTGCTATTATTTCTACTTTATGTGGGCAAAAGAAGTTATTTCTACTTTAACTAATTAAAAATAATTATAGGACATCATCGAGTTATGCCGACTTAAAAAACAGAAAATTAAATTAAATAAAACTTAGTGAAAATATTTTTAAGGAAAAATTCATTTATCATTTCTTATACTTTCACTTGTTTTATGGAATAAACTTTATTTATTATTAATATAATAAAAATTATTATTATAATATATAATCATATCCTTATTACTTTATATCTGTACATGGTATTGCATGTGCTATATGGTAGATTTTATTTAGAAGCCTGTGAAAATAATATTCAGGTGTATATTGACTCCCATAATCATCTACTAATCATTACTCTTATAGATTAATAAATTATGAGTATACAAGTTAATATTTATTATTGATGAAATATAACATTCGATATAAAACCAGGGAGAATTCTATTAAATCCATTTGAAATAGTCAAATTTAGGCCTATATTTTTAACAAATTATTAATTAGGCTGTGAGGCTTAATTAGGGATTTTAGAATGTTGTTGAAATACTATAATGCCCATATTTAAGGTAAACATGAATATTTTTAATCTATATATTATTATATACTTTTAAACTTAATATCAAAATCTATACTTATTTAAATCATTGTAATAATTGGGATCTCAACTTTTAGTGAATTTTTAACAACATTGAAAGGTAATATATGATAGATTTTACTTAGATGCCTGTGACAATAATATTTAGGTGTATATTGACTCCCATAATCATCTACTAATCATTACTCTTATAAATTAATAAATTATGAGTATAAAAATTAATATTTATTATTGATGAAATATAAAATTTGATATAAAACTAAGGAGAATCTTAATTAAATCCTTATGAAATACCTAAATTTAGGCCTATATTTTTAACAAATTATTAATTAGGTTGTGAGGATTAATTAGGAATTTTAAAATGTTGTTAAAATACTATAATGTTCATATTTAAGGTAAAAATGAATATTTTTAATCTATATGTTATTATATACTCTTAAACTTAACATGCTTATTTGAATCATTGTAATAATTTGGATTTCAACTTTTAGTGGATTTACAACAACATTGAAAGGTAATATTTATAGATTAAAAATATTTATTTTAAATTTAAATAGGAGCATTATAGTCTTTCAACAATATTCTAAAATCCTTAATTAGATTTCACGACCTGATTAATAATTTATTAAAAGTGTAGGCTTAAATTTAAATTTTGATATTTTATAAAAATTTAATTAGGATTCTCTCATAAAATTATAAGAATTTAATTAAAAAGGAGATGAATTTAACGACTTGGATATTAACTTTTTAATATTTAATTACTTTTTTCTAAAAATTAATTTAGTGATAACTTATGTATTTCTATCATTTGTGAAGTCAAAGGTTGTCTCATAACATCTCTCATGAGTAATGAGTTTATCAGAGCGTAGCCGGCCAAAAATATCTGTGGGCAACTTTTTGGCTATCTTTTCCCGGGAAACTTGTTCATGAGGTCGCAACTTTGATGAATAATCAGAAGTAAGAAGCTCTCCCTCGTGATCATCCATGGAAGCCATAAAGTCGCTAGTAAAGACGAAGACCGCGAAACTTAAGCCAGCGACTCTTCTGTGGCTCGAGGGTTTCAAGGAGGCTTGTTGTCTTCATCGCGTTGTAATTCTCTGCTCAAGGTCCTTCTCTTTTTCATGTTTCCTCTTTTGCATTCTTTTGTATCGGCTTTCCCTCTACTTTCTGTTTGGTTTCCCTGAAACCCGTGGGGAACATCGGTGTTGGGAAATTTGTTCTCAGTTGTGAGTTTCTGTGATATTTTTCAATTTGATTTATGCTGCCAAATCCATGCCATTATAAAATTGAGGATGAATAGACGACGTTGAGTTTCTCAAATTGGATAATTTCTTTTCTTTGCTTTCTATACAGACAAACAAAGCTCTGATCGGATAATGTTTATCTTTTTTTCTTCTTTTACTTCTATATTTCTGGCATAGGTCTCGAAAGCTTTTGATTCGGACCGGGCAGTGCTTTCTCTTAAATGGATTTATTTTCTTAGGAAGGTAATTTCTCTTTGTCTAAAAGCATATTTTCTGTTTTCACAATGTATATCTAAATTTAGTTATAGTAATCCTGTTAGTGATATATATACCTGATGAGCTTATTCCAATCTTACTAATTCTTTTGGTGATTCTGTAAAGATTTGGTAATTTAACTATATAGAATTGAGGTTTTAAATTTTAAGTGAAAAACTACTTTCATTCAGGTTGCAAGTTGTATTTTTGACCTTTTGAAATGTGATGTTTATTAAATTTGAGTAACTGAGGTTCTAAGCAATTGTAAGGAGAAAAGGGCGAGTCCCTTTGACTAAAGATGGTTATGTTCCTCCTCTGTTCCATGTTAAAATAAGGTGGAGGGTTTGGCTTCCATAAATTAGATGAAAGCTTAACTTACACCATAAGTGATATATTTGTAGCTACTAAAGATGTATGTACTTTATATTATAACAGTGTGAAGATGGCTGGATATTCAAAGGAATCAGTTTATCTGTAGATAATTGGTTTTTTTTTTCTTTTGGATAATTGAGTGAGTGTGGTCATCAACCAAGTGTTGTTGAGAAAACTGAGCGACTGCAATAGGAGTTCTCATGCCTCCTGTTTATATTTTCCATTTGACTTCAAGCATGTTTTTCTGTAACCAGCAGTTAGGTTCCTGCGTTTGGAAGAACTTGCTACCCATCTAGGCGGTCTCCATAAAACATTTGGTGTGGTTTCTTTTTTATATTTGCTTTTTCCCCTTTTAATTGGTGAACAGTAGTAATGGGGAAGGAAACAATGATATTTGCGGGAACAGAAAAATTTCAAATTTTATGAATAAAAAGCATGATAGGTGGTTTTCATTTATTTATTTATTGTATTTTATTTTTTATCACCATGAGGCATTGTGTGACTGATAAATTGATGAAACTCAATTATTAATGATTTTCTGTCATATAATCTCTTTTTTCTGGCTATCACTTGTTGGTTAATGCCTACATATGTCGGTCGTCTGTGCATTATACGGTCTTGTATATATCTTGTATTGAATAATTTGAACATGTTCAAATCTCTGTACAGTTTATTCGTCTTGAACTCAGTTGTCATCCCGACATTGCAGTGGATATTACCCGATCAATGCTCACAATTGGGTTCTCATAAATTGTGCGACTTTGGTGGGATTTTGAAATTTTATTCTTTCTTGCGTCATGGGCTCATTCATTTGTTGTATGTAAGTATGTAGTTACAATCATCTGATACTGATGTTCACTTTTTTTTTTAAAAACAAGAAAAAGAAAAAGAAAAAAATACAAGCCTTCTTTCTTGACAGGATTTTTGTGTTATCTATTACTGTGTTTATATGTTCAAAATCTATTTTATTGATCATATCAAGCTAGCTGTGTGCTCGCCAAGAGTCTTCTTGAGTATTATTGATAAAATATTCAAGATGCTTGTCTATATCTATTAGATGCTGTGATTTTCTGATTATTATATCTCTCATGTTAACCTGCATGTGATTGTTCCCTGCAGGTCTTTTGGTTTTTCCCTTTATATGTGTTCAGCATAGTTTTAAGCACCATCTGGTACGATTATTCTTTGAAACTTTTTGCATCTTTCATTTGGATTGGTGTTGCTAGTTGTCAAATTATTTGGTATTTGAGTGTTTCTTCTGAAATAAGGAATGGAACTTTAATAATTTTGGCAGAAAACTGAAATTAGAAATTAATCAATTAAAAGCCCTCTGATACCCTTTCACATTGATATATCCAATCCTTAACCCTCAATATTGTTGTGCACTGAAGTAATCCATGGAAACCCTCTTGACTTCAATCATTGACATCAAACTGCAGCTAACAGCACAGATTTCCAAACCCATGAGGCTCTGGGTTTCTTCTCCTCTCTTATAATAATGAATAACTCCTCTAACTTCTGTGACCTAGTCCAACTTTAATTAAAATGCTTTATACTTTACTTACTATTAAGAAATTAGAACTTGAGAAGTAAATCTCCTGTGTATGAGATCAGCCCTTTGAGAAGAGGGCAAAAGCTCAAATTCTTCAACATTCTTAAAAAATTCAAGAGTTGATCTAGTCAACCCTGACACTTAAAGAATGTTTCGCTTTCAGGTATAATGACATTGCTAAGCATGGGTATGATGCAATGGGTAGATCCAAGTTTTCTGTTGAGGAAAGCTCAAGCCAAACCAAATTATTGGAGAAAGCAAATGCTTCTAGCAGTAGAAGGCTTTCTGGCTTGGGAGGGTAAGTATAGAGTCCTGGAAACCTACTAGTAATACTATATTTAACTCACTGTTTATTTTTCATTTATAATTTATAATTGCCAGTGATTCTTACCGTGTGAATCATGCATTGAATGGTTGAGCTCTACTGTATTTTCTTGATCCAGGTTCATGATTGGGATTGGAGAGCAAGTTTACTCAATAATCCTTTTGAATGTATTCTTTCTCAAGGTGATAGCCGTTGCCATCCCCCCCCCCTCCCAAAACAAAAAAAACCACGCACACATTTTGGTATTTGATCTTGCAAGTTTGTTGAGTACGTTCAAATAAGTTGATTTTGTAATTATTGTTTGGGTATTAATAAGAAAGTTATATGATCGGTGTGCAACCAACTTAGTGTGACCTTATCATGTTTTTTCTGTTCAGATGATTAGCAATTTCTTACATGCAGGTCTATGCAACAGGGTTTGTGCCTTTCATAGGGAAGGTGCTCAATTTCTTGCTTCTTTCCTGGTTGTATGCATATTACAGCTTTGAGTATGTCCTATATAAATCACCTTTGTTTGATGTCTTTTATCTGCTGTTGTGGTTAAGATTTGGGATATATTTTTAAAATCCTTTTGGTAAATGAAATTTTCTTTTGAATTAGGTACAAATGGAATTTTAATGAAGTCGCTTTGGACAAAAGGCTGGACTACTTTCAGTCCTCATGGGCTTTTTTCTCTGGTTTTGGTAATATAACTTGTTTTTTTCATTTGGGAATCATCTTCAAGTTAGTTACATTTTCACTTTATTGGGTATACTTGTTTGTGTACCTAGAGAAAAGCCAATTGGATTAGATTTAGTGGCTTTATCCCATTGTTTGATCTGGTTTCTCCAGAGACGTATTGACTTATGTCTGTGGCTTTAGCAAAGCAATTCTCAAATTGGCCATATATTCACTACTAAGAAGTAAAACTGGAGTCAGTCTTTGTAACGTGCTAGTACATGTTGAAGTCAGTTGCCCCTTGTCTCAATTACTATCACCGTGTCACTTGTGGAAATCCCTTTGAGTTGTTGTCAGTTTGTGTGCAACCTGTGCATTAAATAGTTAATGTTCAAAGTTCTGGATTATCTATTGAAAGGGTAGGAAACAGCTATGAAATGAATTAGATATTAAACAAATGAACTTCACGTATGCTAGAATCTAAGATAGGTAGACAAAAAGAAGGATTAAGTAAATTGTGTGTCCTAACCATTCCACTGCTATTTATGCCTCGTGTCATCTTCCTTATCAACCTCACTTGCCTATATGTATACTAAAACAGTTCACATCAGTGAATTTTTCCACTGTCTTGCCATGTTTAAAGAAGGCCATTGAGTGTACCAATAAGGAGGGTTGACCAAGTAGTATGGAGCTCTGTAAAAAGAGGTTGTGGAAGGCCGAAGCCAGCACTCAATGAGGTTATAGAGAGAGATCTTTTAGTTAATAATCTCTAAAGATTTGGTTTTTAATAGAACATAGTGGCGTCATGCGGTTCATGCACAGCCGACCCCACCTAGTGGGATGAGGCTTTGCTGTTGTTGTCTTGTCATTGTTTAGGGCTCCATTGCTAACTGTTAAGTATATAGGGATTAGCTTAGCAAGAATTTTGTAAGATAGGGACATGTTTAAATGTTTCTAAGCTATAGGCGCCAGCCAGCCTACATAGTAATGCAAACCATAAGGATCATTAGAATAATTTTCCCAAGTTAAAAACTTTCCACATTACACTAACAATTCTTTTCTGCTTTATTGTCCATAGAATTAGAAGACAATGCCAAATTTGTTTCTATTTCTTTTCAGTTATAATGTGTTTTTCTTGCCTTCCAGGAAGCCCCTGCGTTTTTGCTATATTTTTTTTCTCACCTCTTGTCAGCTATGGCATTATGGCTATTCTTTTCCCGCTGGTACGTTGGACTACCTCCCTCCCTCCAAAAAAAGTCTTTTCTTCCTACATTGAATTTTTAATGCCTTTTAATTTTTCTTCCTTGATTTTATATTATCATGAATCAATGATATTAACATTTTTTTATTTATTTCCAGTTTGTTTTAACTGCAACTGGATGCATGGTTGATCGAGAAATATCCTCTGAAAAAAGCAAATGGAGAGGAGTCAAAATTGGACGGCTTCCAATATTTTATATTGCAGACAGTGTGGCGTAAGCTCTGAAACCCTCATCTCTTTGCTCTGGAAACATGGCACTTTCAAGCTTAACTACTTGACTAATGACTTAAAAGGAATCAATCGGGTGATTAATGAAGTTTAATCATCATAATTATAATAATGAGTTGATGCAATAATGATTTAAATGCATTGAAGAAATGATGATTCATCAATTTTGGTGTCTTCATATTATTAATTAACAGTCTACTATAATTATGATGCAATCTTTCTAGCAAATTACTGACTTCCCAGGAAATTGTTTCGGTTAGTTTGATATAGTTAAGATGCAATCCCTTTCTTTTTGAAGTTGTATATTTGTTATGCCTACTATAAGTGCCATTTGGAATGATTTGGAGCTTGTTTTCTTATGAGTGCTTTTGCATTTTCCTCAGTTTTTTAAGCTACAAGGGTAGAGATCCTGGTGTGTGACATCAAAACTCATCAAGAAGTTGCCTATTGTTATTTGAGCTTCGCATGAAAATTTAAAATCTTGGTGGGGGAGAGTAAAGCATTGTTTCAATGAAACCATTACATTATAGGAGCTGCTCTTCGATAGGGTATAATTGTTGAGGCCCTAGGATCTTAGTTTCTAACTGCACAAACCTGGCTGTTTACTGATGGGTTTGATTGTTTTCTCCATCTCTATTTTCGAACTAATTTATAGAATTGGCCAAGTGGTTGTTGACAAAGCACATTGGCAACATGCGATTCAGGTAGCTGAAGACTGCTTGTTATTGTTGAGCTACATTTTAAGAGTTCTGTTCATCTTTTCCTAAGACAGAATTGTTGTGCTCTGTTTGTTCTGCTAGGTTATCTGGAGTAATGTTTATTTTGGCCTGAGATAGATATATATGAAATCTACTTTATCTACATTTGGCATTACAATTTTTTATGTGATTCAGACCCTATGCCTTAGCATGTGTTTGGGTTTTTGTTGGAAACCACTAAAACGTGAAACCTAACATGCTCATAGTTGTTAACTCGTTATGAGTACTGCCCTTATTTAATTACCCTATTAATGTCAATATAATAAATTTTCACAGTCCCCAAAGATCTATTACTTATACCATATTTATTTTCTTATCTTCTCCCTTCTACAATCCTCTTTATTATAATAATTTCCTTATTCTCTATCTTATTCACTATGTCCTCATAAATAAGGGCATTTTAGTGAAGAAGGGTTACAATTTTGGCACATTTATTGTTCTCAACTGACATTTTGAACCGCAACATTCAGTTAAACCTTTCTTACAAAAAGAAAGGGATGATTAACTTTGAACTGTGTTTTTGTGTGGAACAGAACTAACTGTTAACCTCTAAATGGTTGTCCCCTGCTATGTCTATATCAGACCATTTGCTATCCCAAAGTGGGGAAAGATATGTATAGATTTCTGGAATTCCTAATAAGTTTTATGCCCATGGCTGCATAAGAATTTTATTATCATCATTTGAACTTGATCTTTGTCCATGCCTTGATGTAGATTGTGGATCTTATCTCTGATCCCCTTGGAGAACAAAGACCAGGCAAAAGACAACAAAGCTCAATGATATGTAAGAAACACTGACTTTATATAAAAGGACTAGTTTTAATTTGTTTCTGTGCTTTGCCTTCTGTTGTTATTTGTTACATTGTTTGCAATATTGTAATATGGTATTCTTGCAATATATAGTATGCTATTTTTTTTGTTTGTTACAAGACAAAAAACCTTGTTTTGGTCCTCAAAATTTGGCACAATAATCAAAATTAACTCAAGTCTTGTATTTTTTGAAGGGACACAACTTATGCCAAGTGATTTATATTTATTAGGTCAAGCTCTCCAATCACATTTACTATTTTGCGATGGTTAGTTGTTAAAATGCATATATACACTTGTTAATTTTTTTTTTTTGCCTTCATATGTACACTAGTTAATTACATTATGGCCATTTGTTGTTTTGCTATTGTGCTTGGATGTCAAAATTATTATTTGTAAATTTTCATATGGATTCTTATTATCTTATATTATTAGTTGTTAAAATGCGTAGATGCGCTTTTAAATTCACATATGAACTTGAACTAATGGATATAAACAACTTACATTAGTTTTGTTCTTTATGAAATTATGATTTCATGGAAATTTCGCCTTTTCATAGTTTTGATGAAAACATTTTCTAATTTAGGAAGATAAATATACTTCTCACTCTATTCATTTTGTTTAGTAATAAACTCTTGTTTCAATGCAGCAGGTAAAATGCTTTATGGCAAAGTGGATGGGTGGGAGGAACGCTGTGTTTTAACTTAAATATGCAGCTTCACTAAGATTCATCCTCGTTTCTTTTCCATTGAGAAGAATCATTCTTCTCTGTGCACATTCTTGTCTTTAACTTCCGTTTTTTTTATTTTTTATTTTTTTATTTTCTCGTGGTAGAAGATATTATTTGTACAGTGTAGATTACTTGTTTCTGGTGGAAACTAGTGGAGGAAAATTCTTTGATTGGTTCATGAATAACTTTTTTTTTTCTTTTCTTTCGCAAGGTATCTCTATCCCGGTAGGTCAAAGACTAATCCTCCGCTTATTGTGGCTTATTGAATAACTTCTCGATTTCCTAATATACCTGTTGATATAACAACAAACTTAGAATCTAAAATAAAAATAATCTTTTCACTATCAATTTTTCTTAAAAATATTTTTTTACTTAAAAATTTTAAATTTAGACGTAAACCGTGGCAACAATGAGCATTATTCTCCGGTTTCGTTGACATGTGCAATAAATGGTTAAATTGCAAATGGAGAAGAGCCATCACATCACCCCATTCCCATTATGAAAATCAATATTCTTTTTTTTTTACCCCCAATATGCAACTCAATATTCAGCTTCAATAGTTCCACTAAAAAAAAAAAGAAGTCAGTTTCAATAGTACTGGTCTTGAATTCGCAATCCACAGTGTGGTTTATTTAATGTAGGATTGCTTTAATTTGTGGATAAAAGATAGATAACAAATTATTAGACTTTTATTAAAAAAGTTGTCGCTCTGAAATATAATAACCAACGACCATGAACAAATTCTATAGTGTATTAAACCCAATAACTAAGCTAATCTCATACCCACTGTCTGCTTATATAATTCTTATAATGCATCTAACTAGGTCAATATCAGACAATATTCCACAGGGATTAAACTCTCTCTCTCACACACACAGATTGAATTTGCTAAACTGATTTAAATAAGTAGTGACGATCTATTTTATAATAGAATCATCAAATTCCATCTCTGAATTCTATAATTAATTAACCCACTTCCTTCCTTTCTTTCTTTCTTTCTTTTGTTTTTGTTCTTTTGTGGTGATGCTAATGTGCTCCATGTTGTTAATGGCCTAACACAACCCTCATCTTTTATCTAAGTTTGAGACCAGCTATAAAATATAGGTAGAGCCATTATCTTTTTTTGTATATAAAGGGAGCCTCAGTACATGAGGCTCCCACCAAGAGGGGCGTGTTATATAACCTTTATTATGATCATTTTAACTTGAATTTTGGCATGCCTTAATTTGTCCTTCTATAAGATGTGGATGCTATCTCTGATACCCTTAGAGAATAAAGACTAGACAGTAGGCCACAAGGCTCAATGGTATGTAATAGGGTGAAAGGGCAAAATTGCCCTTGAAATATTGCCTCAGGAGCAATTTTGCTTTAAAAGTTTGATAAGGGGTAATTTTACCTTGAAAGTTTTTAAAGTGGGGCAATTTTTCCCCTGTCGTTGGTTGACCATTAGTTGACCAAATATGTTGAGCTGACAGTCTACATGTCACTTATTTTATTTTTTTTAAGGTGAAATTTTGTCTTAAAAGTTTTAAATCTGTTAATTTTGGTCATTAGTTGACCAAATATGTTGAACTGGCAGTTCATATATCATCCAGTTTATTTTTTTCAAGCTGAAAATTTGTCTTAGAAGTTTATCTGTCATCTAATTTATCTTTTTTAAAAGTTCCAGTACAAATTTTCACTTGAGCAAAAATACAGTGAATGATTTGTGGACTGCCAACTCAACATATTTGGTCAACTAACGGCAGGGGCAAAATTGCCCCACTTTTAAAACTTTCGGGGGAAAAATTGCCCCTTATCAAATTTCCAAGGCAAAATTGTTCTTGGGGCAATACTTCTAGGGAAAGTTTGCCCTTTCGCCCTATGTAATAAACGCTGTGACTTTATCCAAAAGGGCTTATTTTAATTTGATTATGTGCTATGCTTTCTGTTGTTAATTGTTACAGCGTTTACTATATTGCAATATGGTATTCTTGCTGGTAGTTTTTGTTGTAACACAAAAAAAAAAAAAACCTCGTTTTGGTCCTTTAATATTGGCACAATAAACAAGATTAACTTAATTCTTGCATATTCTGAAAGTGTGATTTCATGGAAATTTCACCTTTTTCATTGTTTGCAAGAATATAATACTTGTCAGAGTTCTCACTCTATTCTTTTTTTTCTTTTTCTTTTTTTATATAAACTCTTACCTGTTTAATGCAGCAGAGGTGTTATCACCTTATACCTTACGAGTTATTGGAGGCATGACCTGTACAAAGTACAATAAATGTATAGTTCGAGTCGTGTTCAAGAATAATGTGCCATTAAGAGATATTTCACAATTTTCCTAATAAATTAAGAAGCGCACTTCCTTAAATAAAACAAATGCTTTCTAAAAAAAGGGGTGACATAATAGTAGAAGTATAACATTTTAACTTAGGAGAGGATAGAGAGAAAGAGCTTGGGGATAAAACTTGGTGTCATTTGATCTTGGTCCTCTAACCTTAGTCCTTAGACCTTAGTTGTACTTGACCATGCACCAAAAATTGCCTTTTACAGGAAGATAATTCGTGACCGTTGATCAACCATAATGGTCGTTAAAGACAACTTAATGACAATTATAATGACAGTTACATATAATGATTAAGGATTAATGATTATTTAAAACCATTTAAATCGATAAAAAAAGTTAATTAAAACACATTAAAGCTCCAACAATCATTTCCATGAGTTAGTTCAAAGTCTCCTCTTAATTTCCTTTTTAACTAATTCAAGTTCACATTTTATTGCACACTAGGCGTATTCTTAATTTTGAGTCATATAAGGACACAATCACTCTCAACATGTACAACATAAAATGTTTTATGGCAAGTGGATGGGTGGGAGAAACGCTGTGTTAGAACTCATGCATGCAGCTTCACCAAGATTAATCTTGTCTTTTTAACAATGTTTTAAAATGTGGATCGGATGTTGAGTTGGAAAGGTTATCAGATCATATGGTTAATGGTTGGAACGTTCAGACCATTAAATTGAGCCGATAATATAATAATTAAATGTACAAATGTTATATATATGTATTTAAATTTGTCTAATTTCAAGCAAGTAAAGAATGTCACAAAATATTATTTATAGAAAGTCAAAAAGGTTACAAAATAATTATGAAGTCAACAAGGTGACAAAATACTATTGAAACATGGACATTAATAAACAAAATAGCATTAATAGAATGTCAATCTAACAAAATATACTAATAATAATAATTTCATGACTTTGTTTGAAGGGTTAGGGTTCGGGAAGGATTTTTTTAATGTTGGCAATTAGTATTTAATAAAAAAAATTGTAGGATTTTTTTAACAATTTAACTTAGGTTTTTTTTTTTTTTCACAATTTTGTTGGGCTAGACAGTTTTTGAAATCCCACTCTGGGTTTTGGGCCAACAACGGGTAATGGCCCAAAAATCGATTTAAAAACGGCTCAACAAAAAATGCTGAATGTATCAATCCAGCCACCTCAGTGACCAGCTGACGGTTCAATCATTGAACTGTCCGGACCAAGTTTGAAATCATTGCTTTTTAATGAGCAGATTTATCCTTCTTGTGCATCTTCTTGCACTGAAGTTTTTTTTTTTTAATTTTGCCAGAAGATATTAGTTGTACAGTGTCAATTACATGTTTTTGAGTGGAAACACATGAAGCAAAATTATTTGATTGGTTCTTAAATAACTACTCCATCTAGACTCATACCCTGATTTCCTTAAAATACATGTTTGATGTAAACAACAAACTTGGCTCAAGCCAGTGAGGGTATAACTCTATTGTCATTTCTCAAATTAGTAGGTTTCATTGCATACTCCTCAATTATTATTTAACTTTTTGGTGATTAAATCTCTTCTTTAGAACCTCATCGTAATCCTCCCTTAAATAGTATATTTTTTGGAGTTTCTGTATTAATGAGATGTTGCTACTCAAATGTAAAGATAAGGCATAAGCGAATGTTAGGGTGTTTTTTTTTGTTTTTGTACTTAAGTCAAAAGTAATGTACTGAATGTAATATCCTAGATTTTGGAATCAATAGACCTTGCAACTATTTAATTAGTGAAATAAAAATGGTGGATTATGGTATAAGAATTAGGGCCCAAGTAAGTTCTGAATTCTGGAAAGGGACTAGTGGCAGTCTTGTTACACATAACTTTTACCTAAGTTAATGATGTCCAAAAATTATAAAATTTTCCAATATAGAAGTAGACATGTCAAGCTTTAATTTGATATGTAGTTTGTATAATTTGGATAGGAATTTTTGAAGTCTGCCCAAAGAAATTCGCCAGTGTCAGGAACAGTGTCCAGAAATAATTTTTTTTGAGAATTTTATGATTTCAATTGATCTAATAAAGTATTTTTTTTACCTAAAACTAGATTCAATAAGGGACATTTGGGCTTTAGAATCACTTCAATTAGATATTTGTGTAATTAGATATAGATTTTCAAATTTGGATGAAAATTCTATCCATAAATCTAAAATTTCACAAAATGTAATGGCATGTTAGTAAATTGTGGCTTAACTAAGGATAAAAAGGGAAGATGAAATATGATCTCAAGGGTAAGATGGGAATGCCAAAATGAAGGATCAAGATTTGGTCTTACCACTCAAAATATCAAGATTGGGGAAAAACAATTTATGTGGCTATAATTAAATTTGATTAG
>JBAGKO010000015.1:22293166-22303930 GCA_037177275.1 Acacia concinna
ATAATTAAACATTTAATCCATAAAGTACAAATATCATGCAATTTGAAGGTAAATGTGTGCAATTAAGATGTAAAATATCCCAGAAAACCATATAAATATTGTGTCAGATCACAAACTTTATAGATTCGGGTTGTGTTACCTTTTCTAAAGAACATTAATTCAAGACAGCTCATAATTTATTTTATTGTGTTGTAGTGACTAACAGAAGCCAATACCTTAGGCTCAATGGAGTTTTGAATCTGATAGCAAATCCAAGCATCTTGTCTTTTCCATGACATGCTCTTTTCATCATCACTAGGTGGCGGATCTTTCTCAAATGGCCCTCCTCACTACCCATAAGATACAACCAAACAATCTTGTTCCAATCATGATAATTCATTCAAGTCAACCTTGATTTAGAAGTTTGGCAATAATTGGAAGAACCTCAATAGCGACAATGGGTTTTGATTCAGTCATGAGTAACAATTATAACCAAACAACAAATAACAGATATAGAAAAAACTTAGAAACTAGAAAATAATTATAAATAACTCCAAACATAATCAAAAAATTCTCCCAAATACAAAAAAACAAAAACTAAGACTATATCAACTCATAAATTGTTGTTACAAACATGAAATAACCAGAATAGCACAAATGATGAAAATCGAGCAAAAACGACAAAACTAGAATAAAAAAACCAAATTGGACAATGAAAACACCTAGGAAATGTAGAGAACATTAAGACAAACACAATGGCATTGAGATAACCAGCAAACCCTTCCTATGGAAGCCACATGTGCTAGTCAATGTTGGAGCGTGGTTGGTCAACCATCGCGGCACAACTGGCTTCTGGTTGCGCATGAAGGAGTATTTATGGTTGAAATTAGATGGAGTCAACGGTGTTCGACTTGTCTCAGCTTGCTGAATCTAATGGTGTGGCACATGTAGCAATATGAGCTATCACGAGGGAGTTTGAACTTGACAAGGAGGAGAAACGGCTGTAAACAAATAATGAAGGATGAATTCTCTTAAATAGACAGAAGAACAACTCAAACAGAAACCCTCGAGACTGAGGGCTTTGATACCATGATAATTAATGTGATAATCAAAGAATGAGAGAAACTAATATGAGAATGAACAATAAACTGAATTCCTTGATTGTTCATGTACAAGTATGGGTCTATATATACAAGTATATGAGGCCTATGGATTAATAGCCCATTAAGCCTAATAACTGCTGATTATAATCAATCAATCAATCCCTATCACCTAATTTATTTCCTAACATAACTTAACCATATTTGACCAATCAATATATCTCGTCTTCTCCCTCACTTCCTCTGGGTAGTAACTGAGAGCCATTAGTTTATATTAGAGCTTCATCTGCCAATAGGTCGCAAGCCCCTCCTCACTTTGTTTTTTATCGCCTAATTAATATATCTCTCACATTAATAAAAGCGTTTAATAATAAGAGTCAACCTTAGAGAGTCCTCAAATTTCATATACTCTCTCAAGTCCACAATATAAGTTACTTCTAAAAGAATGACTTGATCTATAATATAAGTTATTTTGAGAGTAATTGATGCTTATTTGTCAATTTTGCCCCTATAAGTAGGTAAAGTTGAAAATTTCTTTTTAAGTTAAAACGAATTTAATGAATTAACTCTCATTTTTTGGTTTTGATGAATTAGTTAAAGTGATTTATATTGTAAATTAGAAGGTGTAAGCTTTTTCATGACAAAGAAAAATAAAAATAGCACTCATGTCCGTTCTCAATATAAAATATATTTACCTAATTTGATTATATTAATATGGTATGTATTCTCTTAAACATCCTAGCAAAATCATCTTCCTTGATTCTTTCCTTCCCGTGCCTCCTTGATTATTGTTGAGGGACATCAATAATAACAACTTAGGAAAATAGTAACAAATATAGAAAATACATAATATATTTATAGCAAATATTAACTCATCAAATAGGTCGTATATCAAGGACATGAGCAAGTGCTTGAATGGATGAGTAATTTAACATTGGTTGGTGCCATATTCTACAACGGTTCCCCTCAAACCGACATACATAGTTCGGTTTTCTGCCATATTGTAGATAGTCTATTTTTTTCCCCATTTAGTGCAACCGATAGATCTCATTATAATTAAGTTGCCGCACAATGTGTAATGTAAATAAATATTTAAGATCTAATTATTATATTGGATTTTGAATTGAAATGTTGTGGAGGAAAGATATATTATAAGAAAAAGGTTTGTATGTACATGACCCATCCTTTCGTTCTTCAATTGCTCATTCTCCTTTTATTTCTTGTTTATTTATATAGAAGGATTTTATAAACTCTTAAATTCTCATATATAATCTAACTCTGTCCACATTTCAGCCGTTGGTCCGTGTTATATTATCTTCACAATTCATACGAGCTTTTTAAAGGAAAAGAAAACCAAAAAGGCTAACTACAATTGACATTATTAAAAAAAAAATATTTTGAATATTTTCTATTCTGATTTTTATTAACAAGGAAGCATGTGTAGAAATCTAGCCAATTAACAAGAACAACTAAATGGATAATTAGAATATTTACAAAAAAAAAAAGAGGATAGTTAGAACAATGTTCATTAAAACTTTGTTCAACATTGTAATGATTGTTTAAGGAAAAAACGCTATATTGAACGAGTTTGTTCCAAGTTTTTAATCTGAGTATTTTTAGCAAACTATCCTCTTAAAACACTAATAATTCTCATAATCTAAGTCAACAAGCCGTTTCTTACGTACGACACCTTATAATAGGAGCTGGAGATAGATGGGAAAAAAAAACAAGAAAGTTGTTGGAAATTATGCAAAAACAATTACTTTATCGTCCAAGGGAAAATACGACTTTCGAGAACCAAAAAAAGAATATAACCTAAAGAAATAAATATCACAACTAGTGTTTCTTTTAAATGACAAATACTCAGCATGTATTCTTTTTTTAGAAAAAAGGAGCATTATATATAGTTAAATGATGGTTAAAGGAAAGCATTTGAAATTAATTTAAATTTATTTTTTAATTATGAATTTTTAAAGTGTTCTTTCTTAAGAAGTTTCTGAAAGCTTAGTTTTGTATGATTATGAACTATACTTTTGGTATCCGATTTTTGATTTACTTAGAATAATAAGCAAAATATGACTTACATTACGTATAGTCACAACAAGAAAATAAATAACGTTAGAAAATGTAAATAATAATAATAATCATAATAATATGTACTCGGTATCCCTTCACTTAAAGAAAACAAAAGTCTTAAAATTTACAATTAAATATAATGATTATGTGAAAAGTTAAAATAAACTTTTAGTCCTTTAATTTTGTATGAGGTTTATCATTAATAATAGTTTTAAAATCAATTTCACATAGTAAAAATACTCATTTATGATATTTTTTTCCCAATGAAACTATGACATATATATATTATTTTTATAAAAGTAAAATATAATACACTTTTTTCAATTTCTATCATAATCTAATTATCTACTTTTTTTCTTCAAGTTAAAGAATTTTACATAATTAAGTAGGTTACATTTAAATGAATTCTACAAATATGAAAATTGATAAACATAAATTGCAATAAAAAAAAGGAAAAATTCCAAAAAAATACCTCCCCAAATTCAAAATCCCAAAAGGGATGTTAACATTTTAAAAAGACACTAAGGTACCATGGACCAAATTGAGTTTTTTCAAATTCATTGACATGAACAATGACCACTACAAAGTAACGAAAACCATTACTTTTCTTACAAATCTCATTACTCAAATAGCGAAAATCCAACACTGTTCATGTTACAGGTAGATTCCTCTCTCTCTTTTGTCAGATTAATAGTGTCAGTGTCAGATGAACAGTGTCGACAAATGGGGGGGAGAGAAAGTGATCAGCACGGACTTGCGACAGCCGTTATTCAACTTGCGAAAACCATTACTTAAATAGCGAAAAGCCACTACTGTTCACATTAGCGAATTGAGGGGGGAGAGAGTGATTAATACAAACTAGTGAAATCCATTACTCTTCTTATGAAAACCATTACTCAACTTGCGAAATCCATTACTGTTCATGTTAGCAAATTTGAAAAATCCAATTTGGTCCATGGTACTTTAGTGTGTTTTTAAAATGTTCACATCCCTCTTAGAGTTTTTAAATTTGGGGAGGTATTTTTCTGGAATTGTCCCATAAAAAAATCATAAAAAAGTTAAAACTATATCTAGGAAATAAAATTTAGGCGTACTTTGTCATCTTTACAGTACCGTTTCAGCATTTCCCTGTAGCGTCACTAACTGTGTTAAAATTATATAACTAAAAGTATACTTTATATTATTAAGAAATCAAAATAAAACATTATGCAAACTTAAATGGCTAAAAATGCACTTTAGCTTTATTTAAAATCACAATACAAGATTAAAAAGCACAATTTAGGTATGAAGGAAAGAACCCTTCTAGATTTTGTGGGAGAAAGTTATTTTGTGAATGATAATTGTAAAAATACATATATAGCATTGAAAGTGACTATAAATTACTCATGTTTTGTCAGATTAAGTTTGTTTGATATAATTTACATAAGCTGTACCATAATAATGTTGCGACTCAATGAATTTATATCATTTAAATGCTACTACTACAAATAATTATTCTTCCTGTATAATTAACAAAAATAAACATCATTATTATAATACATTTTAAAATTTACATGCATCTACATAGAGTCAAAATTGTTTAGTTAAAATATTCAAATAAAATATCTTACGAAATAACAGAAATCCAACAAACAGAAAGATTAAAGCGCCATCTTGTTTCTTGGTACGTCCAATGTACCGATCCTTATCAAAATCATTTTTTTAAATCTAAAATTGATTAAGAAACGAAAAGAGGAAAACATTTAAATTCTTCTTTGATCGATTCCCCAAGACACTTAAAGATGCTATTCACTTTCTTTTTTTCAACAAAAATACTTTCACCAAAAAAATCCCCTATATTGACATATAAAACAAAAGAAGAAATATACGAATTAATACTCACAAATATTAATTTCATCCAATGAGAAAACAAATAACTCTCTTCCTGCTTACCATATCAGTCCTGCTTTGACCTAAATCAAAAAAGGAAATCACAACATATATATTTAAGTAATCCTCCAAACCAAACTGCAGATTTTGTTTTTTTATTTTTTTGTTTGGTTTTTTCCCTGAACCTAACTGCAGAAATGACGACCAGCTTAAACATCAGAAAGGAGGAAAAATAAGAAAAAACACAAGCCATATCCCAGATCACCCAAATTCAATTCTCAAGCATTAAGATTTAAAGAAAAACAAAGGAACATAAAAGAAGAAAAAGAAAAAGAAGAAGAAAATCCCTAGGAATTGACATATCTGGGTATATACAGGAAAAAGAAAAAGCAACTAAACAGAAAAAGACCCATGAAAAGGAAACAACTTTCTGAATCTCCTGTAATGAGTAACTGATATATTCATTCAGAACTGTAACCACCTTCTTCTCCATGATCACCAGCTTCCTCTGGATTCACATCTTCAACAGCACCAGGAAACGCATTCAATGCAGTAACGGCCATGTTGAACCGATCATCCGACATCTGAAGATGATGATGATTAGGCATAAAAAACGATATCGTTGGTGCGAGTTAAAGACCTTGAAATTCCACATTTCCATGGCCGAAATTCAAACTCGGCATGAATTGCGGCGAGCCTGCTTGAAACTGATGATTCATGCTGCCATCGCCTCTGCCGCTGCCTCCAGTGTGCAGGTTCGGAAATGACACAGAATCACTGCTGTCTGCTGCGGCGGTCACACCTGCACCTCCGCTTCCGGATGTCAGCATCCAATATGCGCTACTGACAGCTCCTCCACCGCCACCACTGCCGCTGGGCACCACCCACATGGGGGTGGTGGGGAGGAAATTGGTAGCCGGACGGAGGACATTCAAACTCGAAGGTTCAGCTTTCTGCAGGTGCAAGTCAGTTAAGAAAGTTATGGAAGAATTCTGATTATCATTACCTACGCATTGGCTTTGTTCTTGTTGGTTAGCTTCTTCTTTGAATAAATCTTCTCGGTAACGTTTTCTCATATAATTCTCTGTCGGTTCTCCATTGTCTTCTTCTCCATCGGCTGCATTGGGAAGCGCTTCTGAAATTTGACCGGAAGTCGATAAATGGAGCTGATGATAATCTTGTTGCTGATGAAGCTGATGCTGCTGCAAGCCTAACACGGTAGAATGCAGAAACGGATCTTCATAAGGTTGTTGATAATGGTGATGATCAGGGAGAGGTAGAACTCCATGGAATGTATGAGGAGCGGACCTAGACGGTGGAGCTAGGACGGTGGAAGAACCACTGCTCCAATGCGATGACAGGTTGAGTGTTGTTGAGAAGTTTGAAGCCGTTGAGCCGGTGCCTGTGGCGGCAATGATTGATGGCTCTGCCAGACGCAGAAGCCACTCAATGGTCTCTCCGTCGGACCTATGGCCCAGCTCTCTGGTTAATTGGAAAACCCTAGCCGCACAAGCTGCTGGTATTCGGATTCTCCGGCCACGACCATCCACCTTGACGTGTCTGTCCTTGGTTCTTGCCGGTGATGGGTTCGTCGATGCAGCTACAACATCCCTCGCTGCGGTCGCAGTAGAAATCGACAATTGTTGCTGCTGATGAAGTTGCTGTTGTGTCCTGGTCGAATCCAGCACAATTCCACCGGCTCGTGCAGATGAGTGTGGCTGATCAGATCTAGGAATGACAATGGCAGGCGGGCCTACCAGAGGAACCGGAGGTGAGGAAGACGAAGAAGAAGAAGGTGGTGGTGGTGGTGGTGACGACAAGGAAGGGGTTATTGTCGCAACACTGTCGCCAGAGAGGCCAGCTTGGCTGGATGTGGGGCCCACATAGATGAAACATGAGGGATCTTCTTCTCCCCCATTGAAAGGGACCACAGCCTGCGAAGAAGCGAACTGTGATTGATTTTGAAGAAGCAGCAGCTGTTGTTGCTGATGCTGATGCTGATGCTGACGGTGTTGTTTGGATGGTTCCATTTAGGAGACAGAGAAAAGATACAATATAATTTTGAAAAAATGGGTCTTTATGGGATTTTATGAAGGTTTTCTTTTTCCTTGGTTTGGGTTGGCAAGAAAGGGAGGGAGGGAGAGAGAGGGTATCTACGGACTTTGATTGACCTGTGTCTTGCTCTATATTCTCAGACTGAGTGATAGACTCTGAGGGAGAAGGAAGAAGAAGTAAATTTATGACATATGAGATAGAGTAGTGAGAGAAAGCCACGCCTGGGTTTTTATAGTGAAAGAAATAAAAGTATGTGAATAATAATATTAAATGTAAATGGATGCTTGTAGACTTGTATTTGCACTTGTAGCTATTAGGGGTGGAATCAGGCTAAACGGCCTGTCAGGGGCCTGGGCTTAGCCTGATATACTAACAGGTCAGGCCAATGTCAATTTTTAGGCAGGCACAAGCTAACTGATAACCTTATGAGGCTTATCAGGCCGACCTAGCACAAACTAGTAGTCAATAGCTCCTATAAGTATTTAGATTTCTCTTTCACTAAACCACGGTTGTCTACTAGTTTGTTTTTTTTTTTTGAGAATTTGTTCTGTGATTTTGTTCTAGTTTCTACTCCTTTTTTGCATATTTTTTGCATAATCTTTTCTTGTAAGTATTTAATGTTGATGGTTGAAGCTGCTTATATGTGTATCTTACATTATGAGCTTATTTTTTTTGCCAATCTTACAAAATCTGTTATGGCCATTTTATGTGCGATTCTGTACATTTTTTTTTTGTTTTCAATTTTCGGTTGTTGTAACTTGTAAGAAATTGGCGTTGATTGTTGAAGAATGACGATGCTTATGTGTGGTGTGTCTCTCTGGATTGATGAGAATCTGACAAAATAAAGTCAAGGAAATCAGTATATTAAAAGAAGCACAATTAATGAAGAAGCTATTGTAAAAGGAATCTAAATTGTGTGTTTATGTAGTGGACTAATCTTTGCATATGCTTTATGTTTAAATACTTGCCCTTTTTTTTTTTCAATAACAGATCATGAGAAGGCACAATTTGAGTCTTAGGTATATACTAATTGCTTCCAAATTAATTTGTCCTCTTGTTTTGATTGCTAGACTTGGCTTCCAAAACAATCTAATTGTTGTTCTATGGAACAAGATGAAGAAGAAGTCATATTTGAATATTTGATGATTTGAGATTTAGTCCCAACTTTTGTAATTTAAATTGACATGATTTTTATTTTGGACTGATTTATAATATATCTGTGATGTATTTTTTATTCAATTATATAACTTAATTTGAGCCTGCTTAGACCTGTTTTCGATGTGGCCTGTTTTATGTTTAGGCCTATTATTCAATCAAGCCTCTTCATAGGCCTCGGGCCACACATGCCAGACTTAGACCCATCACAAGGCCTGAAACAGGCCTTAGGCCATACTCAGGCCCTTTTGTCCCAAACCAAACCGGACCTATTAAGTGCCAAGCCTGGCCTGGCCTGACTCGGCTCGTATCCACCCCTAATAGCTATCCTCTATCTATTTTTATTTGGACAAATTTCACATTATACAAAATTTGATAAAAAATTATTACATCAATTATACTACTCGTTCTAAATATAAGATCTAGTTTATAATATAAATTTATGATAAAAAGTAATTATGATTTATATTTAGTTGCGAAGCCGTAATTTATTAAGGTTGGCTATAATAGGTCACAATGTCATGAATTGATGATATTGTCTTCAATATGATTGTTTTAAATAGGAAGATACGCGTGCTTATAAAAAAAAAATTGATGAAGTTTATTTAATTAAAAAACTAGTATAATGTTAAGAAATATAAGTGGATTGGTTAGAAATATTTTAAGTCAAGGTACGTAGATTTGAGTAGTTATTTATTTTTTTCTAAAATTCAAGTATTTTGTAATTAAAGTGTTTCCTGAAAATCAAGCTGTAATCAATATAAACTGGTGCGGGCATTTTGGAGGAAAAATAAGGGTAGGTAAACGAATAAATGTATTTGGATACATTTCAATATTTCATTAATTGGAAGAAAGACAATAAAAATATTAAAAATGAATAATTTGTTTTCTTCCATAATTGTCACATTTTGACACTTTCTCTGTTGTGGGATTGTAAAAAAGGATCACAGAAAATGTGAGGAAAGGCAATATGAATACTACATAGAGGGGAGCATCTGGTAAAGGCATCTCATGCAGTTGGACAGGTCATCACCCTCACATTCACCTCACTGCCTTTCTTTGTTTGTTTCTTCTTTTTACAACAAACAACCATTTTCTTATACAAGCTGGGCTTGAAAAGACAGAATTGCCCTTAACTCATGAGGACTTCATTTCTATGGTTGCATCAGTTACTTGTAGAGGAAGCTATAGCTTAATTAACAAGTAGGACTAACCATTTCCATCTCCCTTTTCTATGTACACAAAAGGGGTTATGAACAGTAATAATGATATATATTAATTTTATCATAAATTATACTCCTTTGGCCCTATTTATTTATAAGGTTAGATGGAAAAAAATTTTGATCCTTTTATAGAGTATAGAATTTTTTTTATATATATGAATGTATAATTTTACCATTTATTTATAGTTGTTTTGACTTTTTTCTTATGGGGTATAATATATAATAAATATGGGTCAAGTTGAAAAATTGTCGAATTTCTAAGACAGAGTTACTAAAGGTTAAGGTTTTCATTATTGGTATATGTGAAACATAAATTGTATAAACATTATTTTGTAAGTTTGTTGCAAATTATATTATATAAATGTGATATTTTGGATAGTTCATAAAATCATAGTTTTGGACAGAAATAAATGGTTTTGAGAGAAATCTGCTAATTGGTTAATTGTGTCAAAACCTCAAGGCTAAAACCATGGTCTTATATGGAACCATATGTTTCTATTTTTATTTTTTTTTGGAAAAAATGCGATTAGATCCTAACTAAGTGAAAAAACGATCAAACGGTTCCATAAAATCTTGTAATTACATTGCAATTAAGTCCTAGTTAATAACTCCATAGGCTTTCATTGACTTTGATTGACAACTCTATAGAACTTAAATGCAATTATGAGATTTCACAGAATCATTTGATCGTATTTTCTCTTAGTTGGGACTTAGACGCAATTTTTCTTTTCTTTTCTTTTCTTTCTTTTTGGGTGAAGAAACCATATATGTACACAATCTCTGATTCTTCTATAAACAACTTTTTTTATTACATGAAATAAACTAATGGTAAAGATTAGTTAAAAATAATAAATGTGTAATTTCAAATATGACCATTTATGAATAGTGCTTAGGAGAGAGAAGAGTAACAAAATATGAGAGATAATGGATAATAAATGATTAAATGAAATAGAATTAGTAATGAGTGGGGATATATAATTAATACAAAAATATTTTATTTAATAGGGTAAAAGAGCAAAAGGTAGTTAAGATTTTGGGATACAAGAAAAAAATTGCTTATATTAAGGACCGGCTCCAAGAGTGAAAGTTGCTTATAAAAAATATCTGAAAGGGTATTAATCAAACATATAAATAACAAATCAATCCTACATATGTACACACACAAATAATTTTTTTTTTAGCATCTCTTAAAGAAAGATATCTCTTAGACAGCTCTCCTTTTGCATAAAAACTAGTTTGTTTTGCTAGTTTTATAGAAATGAAGTTAATCCAAAAGGCAAATTTGGTTTTACAAAAATACTACCTCC
>JBAGKO010000015.1:22304030-22318743 GCA_037177275.1 Acacia concinna
AAATAAAGGTACCATCGGAAACAAAAGAAAAATAAAAGTTTTAATTTTTACGTATTTCAGCGTGTAGCAATACTCTAAAGGATGTTAAGTGACCTAAAGACGGTCTATAGTTAAGGTGTTGCACAATACAAATCTAGACTATTGGAAAGAATAAATGAGATACACCCCGACTTCCTTCCTTTACAATATCCATTACTATTCCCATTATGGGGTTGGTGGTTATACTGAAACTATACAACACTTGCATTGTTAAAGACAAAAACACTATCACAGGTTATGCGTCTTAGTGCGAAAATTCTTGGCCTTCTTACTTCAAAATAGGGATAGTGAGTGGTCAGTTATATTGCACAGTGGGAAACTGTTCCAACAATTTATTGTTGATGGTTACATGATGATTATTGAGTCATATAAATTGGCCTTCATAAGAAGCAAAGCTGAACCTTATCAAGGTCTAATAGATACTATTTTGTTGGGTGAGATGGATGCTACATCAAGAGGGAAAAGAATCATCCTCTTATCTTCTTTCTCTAGGGGTTCACGATATATTATGCAAAAATATCAAGATGCCGTATCAATTTGTTAGTGGGCAGGGTACCCTAATCTCTTTATTATATTTACATGTAATCCTAAGTAGCCAAAAAATAATAAGATTTCTTGAAGAAGAAAATCTTAAACATGAGGACTGTTCAGATATTGTGACACGTATTTTTAAAATGAAGTTAGACTCACTAATGAAATATTTGAAGAGCGGAGACCTTTTCAGACATATTAAAGCATGTTTTTTTACTTATTTTAAATACTGATAATCTAACATTGTTAAGCTGTTTCATATGTTAATGATTCATTTTTTGTTATGTACACATCATACTGACAATAACTTTGCTCAACTGTAGCACTGTACACTATTAAATTTAAAAAACGTGGTCTTCCACATGTTCACATACTCCTCTTCTTGGCAAATAATAGTAGGATTGTCACACCCAATGACGTTGATTGTGCATCAATGCTAAAATCATAGACAAAGATACTAAACATGAGTTGTATGGTGCTGTAGGTGCCTACATGATGTACGGACCATACGATGTTGCCAATCCAAAGTCACCTTGCATGAAAAATGGCAAGTGTACCAAACATTTTCCTAAGGAATTCAATTCAAGCATCATTATTCATGCAGATGGGTATCCACAATATAAAGAACCTAATAATGGGGGAGAAATAATGAAAAATGGAATTCCTCTAGATAATAGATTTGTTATCCCTTATAATCATCATCTATTACTAAAATATCAAGCACATATTAACATTGAAAGGTGCAAACAAGGGGAATGTATCAAATACTTATTCAAGTATGTGAGTAAAAGGCATGATCGTGCTATTGTTCCTTTCTACACAGAGTCAAATTCTTGTGAGAATAATGAGGTGCACAATGAAATTAAATTATACTATAATGCTATATACTTATCCCTATGTGAAGCAGTTTGGAGAATTTTTGGTTTTGATATAAACTTCAAAAACTCATCAATTGAGAGACTATCTTTCCACCTGCTAGGTCAGCAAACCATCATTTATGAAGATGACTATGATCTTAATGATATGTTGAATCGAAATGCAAGGAAATTGACAATGTTTCTAGCATGGATGAAAGCAAATAAGGATTTTTCCATAGCTCAATCATTAACATATTTGGAGTTCCCCACTAAGTTTGTATACAAAAATGACTCACAGATGTGGGATCTTAGGAAAAATGGCTTTGCAATTGGATGCTTGTATTATATTCCTCTTAGATGTGGTGAAAGCTTCTATCTACATCTATTTCTAGCAACAGTAAAAGGCCCTAAGTCATATCAAGACATTCACGTAGTTGATGATGTCTACTATGATACATTTAGAGAAGCTTGCTATGCTATGGGACTATTAGAAGATGATAATGAATACAGAGATTCCATCTAAGAGGCTACCTGCTGGGCTACAACTGGGTACCGTCGTCACCTCTTTTGCACATTACTTTTTGTAATTGTCTTGCCAAACCTGAAATATTATGGCAACAAATATGGAAGTATATGTCAAATGACATAATATGTGCACAACAACGCTTTACTGGACATCAAGGTATGCTTAACATCTATTTTACTCCTTATTTAACTTTGGTATGACTACTTTGTTTTCCTTATTGTCTTGTACAATCTTAAATCACTAATTAGTTTTCTTACTTCATGCAATTTTTTAGGCTATACTCTATCAGAATTAGAGTTATATTACTATACCTTGCTAGAGATTGAGGAATTGTTGTATTCACACAACTAAAGCCTTTTTGATTATCCAAGCATGCCTTACCCATCTACAACTTCACATTTGTCTAGAGAGAACAAATTTCTTGCTATGGAGCTTATTGTTGACCAATATGCCTTATTGCAGGAGTTGATCATTTTGCAACCTAACCTCACCTAAGAGCAAAAATATGTATACGATGCAATTATTGACTTTGTCAACAACCTAGGTGGTTACATGTATTTCATATATGGATATGGTGGGACTGGCAAAACATATTTATGGAACACACTTTCTATAGCTTTACGATCTAAGAGGAAAATTGTTTTGATTGTTACATCAAGTGGCACTGCATCAGTCTTGCTTCCAAACAATAAGACTGCACATTCTCAATTTGCAATTCCCCTTTCCATCAATGAGGGTTCTGTATGCAACATAAAACATGGATCACATATGGTTGAGCTAATCACTCAAACTTCTCTTCTAATTTGGGATGAAGCTCCTATGGCAAATAAGTTATGCTTTGAGGCTTTAGATAGGAAACTATGTGATATAATGACATGACATAACCCTGCTGGTGGCAAACCATTTGGAGGTAAGGTAGTTGTTCTTGGTGGTGATTTTAGACAAATTCTTCCAGTCGTACCAAGAGGACGCCATGATGACATTGTTTTTGCTACTCTAAATTCTTCATATTTGTGGAAAGAGTGCAAGGTTTTTACCTTCACTAATAATATGAGGGTGACTGCTTCTACCTCGAAATGCAGTAGCAACAAATTATTAGAGTTTGCCAATTGGATCATATCTATTGGAGATGGGACTATGGTGGTGGAAGATGGAACTAATGACCTTATTACCATTCCCCCATAATTCCTGTTAATGCCCCTGTTTGACCCATTACAGAGTATTGTTCAGCCAACATACCCTGATCTTTTACTCCATTTGCATGACAAGTCTTATTTTTAGGATTGAGCTATACTAATAGCAACATGGTCTGTTGTTGATGAAGTCAACGATTTCATGCTTTCATTATTGCTGGGTGAGGAGACAATTTATATGAGTGATGATAGCGTGTCCAAACAAGATGGGTTGGGAAGTTCTGTCGCAAACATTCATTCTATCGAATTCTTAAATTATAGTACCATGTCTGGACTTTCAAACCATTGTTTGAGACTAAAGGTTAGTGCCCTCATAATGTTGATGCGGAATATTGACAAATTTATATGTCTTTGTAATGGAACACGACTCATTGCGACTAGATTGGAGAACATGTCATTGGTTGTGAGATACTTTTAGGAGCAAACATTGGTCAAATTATACTTATTCTGCGACTTTCAATCACACCCTCAAATTCAACATTGCCATTTACACTTTGTAGATGATAGTTCCCCACAATGCTCTCCTTTGCCATGACAATTAACAATAGTCAAGGCCAAAATCTACTTAACGTGGGTTTATTCCTTTCACGCCCTGTGTTTACTTATGGACAATTGTATGTAGTTGTGTCTCGCATACAATGCCAAGAGGACCTAAAGATCCTAATTCTAGATAAGGACGGTATCTCTACAAATAAAACATTAAATGTTGTTTAGAAAGAAGTGTTTTGTAATGTTATTAATTGACTAAAAAATTTGTTGGAAAACAACGATTCTATATCGTACATAATCTATTTTGCTTATTTATATACTTTGCTTCTTTTTTTTCCTCCGATATTTATATACTTTGCTGCTCATAACCCGTGCATCGCACGGATTATATACTAGTTATAAAAAATAAAAAAAAATCCAAAAGACGCATAGCAGAAGTTCCCGATTCTTCGTTTCAGTCTAATTTGGGCTAAGACTATCGGGTTGATCCAGCATATGTCCAGCCCAAACCGGCCGGATCCTCTGTTTTTTTAAAATAATTTTTTAATACCCCTCTTTGAATTTTCTTTTTTCCAAGTATAATTATTATTTATTGTTCGGCTTATTTGCGTTCAACGGTGCTGCTCTCCATGTTGGCTATACTCGGCAACAGTGTTCTGATTTCACGGTGCCGTTGTCTTTTGCTTCCGCGCATCTCCTCCATTTCTTCTACTCCTAAACTCAGTTCTTCCGCTCCAGCTTCTATGGAGAATCATGCCGATAAGAACACCAATTCCAGGAGCTCTTCATTCTTGTCTCACGCTCATTCTAGTCCAAGGTTGTGCTCTTTCTCAAATTATCTTCTCCTTCATGGGGGAAATTATTTATTTATCTTTTTCTTTCTTTTGGGAAATCTTAGATAATACTTGAAATGGCCATGTAAACTGATTTTTCTGTTTTCTCTACATTGCTTTGAATTTCGGGATTAAAAAAGGGAAAAGTTTTGTGGGAAATTTGAGGAAGGCTTTCGAATAGGACCTACTACTGAAATTCCCCGTCGAATATAATCTAATATTTGGCAGTGGTGGTAGGGAAAGGGCCTTCGAGATGAGAAATAAAAAAGATAGAACAAGAGGGCGTGGCGGTGGAGGTGGCGGAGGAAGTGGCTCTGGAAAAGATAAAATTGACGCCCTTGGGAGGCTTTTGTAAGCACTTGCAGACCATGTCATTGTGACTATTTTCTTTTTTTCCTTACTGCCATTGTTAATTACTTGTAAAATGTATTATCCCCTTTAATTAATAAAAGAAATTTTGCAGAATTATGGTGTACTTCATTTGTTTGTAACCGCCAATTCTGCTGAATTATTATGGTAATTACTTCTGTTGTAAAATTTGCAGGACAAGAATTTTACGTCATATGGCATCTGAATTGAATTTGAATATGCAGAGCGATGGTTTCGTGAAGGTTAATGATCTATTGAAGTTGAATTTGAAGACATTTGCCAATATTCCATTAAAATTGCATACTATCGATGACATCAGGGAGGTTAGTTCTTTTCTTCTTGAGTTCTTGTTTTGTTTTCATTCTTAACTAGTTTATCTTTATTGTCAATTCTAACTGCCATTTCTTTGGAAGTCAATTTGTGGTTGCCTTTAGAGAAATGCATTCTGGGATTAGTATTTAAGTCATGTTTTTATTGCTTAAGTCATTTATTGTTATACTCTTTATTATGGTCCGCATTTTGGTATATTAAAATACAGTGAGGAAACAAAATTAGGACAATTGGAAAAAAAGGAACTTTTTTGGGTTTGGTTTGGTGTTATCCTAATTTAGTTTCTTCCTCCTTTGTTTTTTGGGTGAACTAAGGAGCTTAAGGTCGACAATTAAGTGTGAAGGTTCCTGTCCAAACTAGTAACCTAATTTTCCCCATAAGAAAGTTAATGAAGACCATCAGGATCATTGTTGTAAAGATGCAAATCAAATATGGAACTTGTCATGGTACTTGGTGTGTGTTTTAGCTATATATCTGAGACATCACCAGAGTCTTTCAATTTTTAATTTGTGACATGTATCATAAATAAGATTTTCTTGCTCTTGTGCATTAGAGTATACCCTGAGACATCACCTGTCTCTTAGATATGAACTTCCTTAAAAACTGATATTCTTCATTATCTTATGGATATCCTTAGGCTGTCCGAAAGGATAACAAGCAGCGGTTTAGCCTTACAGAAGAGAATGGGGAGCTGTTAATACGAGCTAACCAAGGCCATACAATTACAGTAAGCATTCCCATTGCATGAACATCATTCGATCTTGCATGTTATGCAAGTTTTGAAGAAATAACCACTTTGGTATTCCGCTATTGTAACTATTCATGTTGAGTGATGATTCTAATTCACTGTTGAATTTGCATTGACTACATTCATGTTACGAAGTCATTGAAGGGGAAGTAAATGTAGTACTTGGGGTCTAATTTTCTTCTGTTTATTTTTCTGGTTTGTCTTAATGTAAATTGCAACTTTGCAGGATACAATAAAACACCTCTGCTTGTGAATTCCTTTAGCTTATTGGAATTTTTATTTGTAGAAATCTTGATTCTTATTCTTTTTGAGCTTACTGTAAAATCACATCACTGTTAGGGGCACAATTGTAAATTCACTTTAGCCTTAGGCTGATAAATAGTGGTGCCTATTTCATTTGTGTGCAAAAGTTTTCATTTATAATTGAATACATTTCTCTGTTCTTTCTCTCTGCCTTCTTCAGTAATTTCCATTTTTTCACTGCAACTAAAGATATAAATTGGTATTTATTTTTATAAATTTTGGTTCTAGTTACTTGAAGTAAAGCACTAGAATATGGATTTTCTTTCCTCACCAGTGTATTTTCAATGGAAGTCCAAGTACTTAGAGATGAGTCTCTTGTATCAGCTTGATTTGGTCAATTTACAAGCATTTTTTTGGTGTACAGATATTAAAGGACTTGAAACAAAGAATCAAACCAGGTTGAAGTCCCAAACCTACTACATTACATGCCTTAGAATAATGTTACCCTCAAGTACTGTGATCATCCATTATCCTGTCCCAGGCTCCCTAACTTTCAGACATAGGTCTTGTTGCCACAAGTTTAGCACAATCCATGTATGATTTTGTCAAAGGTGATTGCTAATGATCATACTGCAGCATCTTAAAACATTCCTGATTCCATCACAGAATGTTTGTAATAATCCCTGTACTCTGACCACGATATCATCTTTACAGATACTGCTAATAAAACTATTTATTTAATTGATATGCTTTCTCTTTAATAATTGCAGCCTATGTCTAACTAGTACTACCAACTTCACTTTCAGAGCTTGATAAATAATTCCTCACATTTTTCCTATCCTTGACTTATCAACCCAAGTCTAGGGGTGATCACTTCCAATAGAGGAAAATCTTCTGTAAAGTCAATACTGATGAGAACTGTACCTATTTTAATCCTTTCTTGATTCACTTAAGCCACATTTTATTGAGAACGAGTCATTAGAATAGTTTCTTTTTGTAAAATATCAACTTTTTCTTCCAAACAACATAGATCTAGCAAAGTAACATGGGAAAAATGGATGACCCATAGTTACTTGACCTTGATGACCCTGGTAACACGTTGGCCATTCAAGTATGTTGGTACCGCTAATCTTGAAATCTTGAGCACAATGAGTCTTGGGACTGAGAAAGGCCTCTTAATTTTCCATGCAATGTTGGTATCAAAATTTGCAGTCTCATTAGACCTATTATCAGACCTTGTTTACTCTTGATGAAGGATTTGATTCTCTTTTCTTACAGTATTAGCTGTCAAAATCTACCGATCTGGTTCAAGTTTGATTGTCATGAAATGGATTCTTTAGCACCTCAAACTGATATGAATTCTGTTTCTGTCCCCACCAAAACTTCGTATCCAAGGAATTACCACAATCATTTCCAATCTTCCATTTAATACTACCGATTTACCAGTAATACTATTTGATTTGAGTTTCTTTCAAGTAGCGGAGTTGTTACATCAGTGCTATGCTTCAAACTCAAGTTGGGGCTAGAAACACTTCTTTTGCCTTCTTAGTTGGTTAGACTTTTTTCTTTTTCTTTTTTATTTTTTGCTTTTTCCTTTTTGAGTGGCCTGTTGCTAACTACTGGATCTAATACCAAGTAATGAACCCTGAAGTTGGGGAACCTTTTACCTCCTTCAAAACCAAGTATTGTGGTGGGAGAATTAACCCACTTAAGGAACCATAGTGCAGCCCAAACTAGTCAATGTGGAACTAGGTATCCCATATTATGTTTTTTCAATCAAATACTGACTTATTTTTTTAGCAGATTTTGGATTGAGAATTTATTTAATTAACTTTGCTCTACACTATGATTGATGACATTTAATCTGCAGGCTGTTGAAACTGAAAGCTTATTGAAGCCAATTCTTTCAGCTGAAGAAATTCCCGGTAAGTTGTCTTTTTTTTTTTTTTTGTTTGTTTGTTTTGGTCATTTATGTTACATGCTCCGAATTTTTATTGTCATACTTTTTGTTTCAAATTAGCGTGTTCCATTGCTTTGATTTGCCACTATATGCAGTTTGTGTGCATGGGACCTACAGAAGAAACTTGAATTCAATTTTAGAATCTGGTCTGAAGCGCATGAAGAGACTGCACATTCACTTTTCATGTGGTTTACCTACAGACGGAGAAGTAACAAGTGGTAATACCATGCTTTATGATAATCTCCATTTTTTGTATTTTATTGAGATGTGTTTTACTACGTATTTGTTTTTTGCTGTGTGAAAGCTGGCCTTCATGCCTTTTCATCCTGTGGCCCATAAGATTTAGGCTGAATATGGAGCTAAGGAATTTCAAGGAATTTCATCACCTGCTTTTACCTTTTGCATTTGCATTCTCCAGTGTGCAATGTTATAGATATCTCCAACTCATTCAATGATTTAGGCTCTTTTGGCGGCTTGTGAGTTACTTTGTTAACTGAAAATTGCGGTTTTGGTCTTTAATGTTCTAAAGAATTTGAGTGCAAAGACGTCATGTTATTGGAACTCAATTTATAAAAATGTATGGTCCACTAGTTAAGTGGTGGGTCCCAAGTGTTTTGCCTTTCTCTCTTCGAAAATGAATTGTTTATTTCTGCAGCAAATGTAAAGCATAATTTTGGAGGATCAGTGTGGGTAGACCGTTTGCTCAATTCCTCAATGAGATCTTTGCCTATCAAGAACTGAACTACTATGTGCTTAAAAGTTTTTGGTTTTCACTAGAGACTCATGTAAAATAGGTTTGGCTGGCTTTTATCTATCTGTGTACATGATTTCTAATCTTTATCTTGTTTTCCTCATCCAGGTATGAGACGGGATGTCAATGTCTTGATCTTTCTAGATGTTAGAAAAGCTTTGGAGGGTATGATGGACTTTGCCTTATTTCCTTAGCTGTGTTGTAAATGAGTTCAAGTTCTAAATTTTCCCCAGTTCTAAGATATTCCATTAATCCTGAATGTAAGCCTTATTTAAATAATTCGATTAGATTAGGAAGTTAGATAAGTTAACTAGTTATAAAAAATATGATGTTTTTCCTATAACCTTATTCATTTTCCTTAATTCCCTCCTCTGTTCTATTTGATGGAATATCAATATGGGTAATTTTTGGAAAAATAGATGAATATGAGAATTCAGTTTTAGATTTAGAACAAAGATTGACTTCATAATAAGGTCCTATTCCTTTGGTCCTCTTTACAGGGTAGAGAAGATAAATTTTGATCCTATTTATGAGGCAAAGATAAAATTTTTATAATGATGTACAAGTTCACCCTTCATTTATTCTTGTATTGACTTTGTTCCCATGAGGTAAAATGTATATTAAATATGGTAAAATTAGAAAGTTTTTAAATTTTATTGAAGAATTAATGAAGTTTAAGGTTTTTCTTTATCGGTATGAAATATGCTAGAAATGTCTAATATATAGGATCAGAGGAGTATATCAAGGACCAGAGGAGTACTATAGAAAGACTATTTAGTAGTTAGTATTGATTATTGAATGCTAATATTATGTTTTGATATTTATTTCAGAAGGTATGAAGCTTTACATTTCTGATAACAAGGTGATATTGACAGAAGGTTTTGATGGGGTTGTGCCAGTAAAGTATTTTGAGAAGATGGAATCGTGGCCAAGCAGACAACCAATTCCATTCTAAATTTATTGCATGATTTGGTTAGTTTTATTTGTTGGGAAGAGTTGTGTTGTAATGCCCCTATCACTAAAATGTAATTTTTGTGCTTAGATAGATAGGATAACTTTGCAGAGGCAAAGCACATAGCTCCCCTTTTGGGTGAGCCTTTTCTTTTTCTTGTCCTTTTCTCCTTTTCTTGTCTTTTAATTTTAAAAAGCAAATTACATCAAGAGGGTTTAAATCCGAAACTATATCTCTCAACCCATTCTTGTCACCACCACATTAGACAATAAAATGAAGAGAGTTAAAATGCGAGCAATCCGGAGGAGAAGATAACACCATGCCAATATTCTTAATTACATTTTTTTTGCTTAACGATTCTTAAAATTAGTTCTATGTCCTCTCTTTATCATTTAGCCAAATATCTTATAACCTTGGTCACAATCAATTTGATTCTTTGAAACTTTGGGCAAAATATAGTTAGGGTGGAATGTTTACGCTCTTTTCATTTAGCCAAATATTTAATATCTCATCCACAATCATTTTGAAGCTTTAAAGCTTTGGAAACAATCGTTAGGTTGGTATGCTTATGTTATGATATAATAGATTGTTCACGGTTGAAGATAGGTTACATTTGATACTAAAATTTGTAGTCCTTTAGATTGGTCAATACTCCCTCTAGTTTTAATTATAAGAGTCAATTAATTTTTTATTAGAGAATTTAAGAAAACTAATTACATTACTTTAAAATATTAAACTTTATCATTTTTCTTATTTATCTTATGAAGTAATATATAATATAATAAAATATAACATATCATATGATTAAATAATGTAATAATTTTTTTAGGATTGTTCAAAAAAAAAATCAACAGGCTCTTATAATTAAGACTATAGTTAAAATATCTTTTAACAATGATTTCAACTTCATACATAATTTTGTTGTTTGACTATTTAAAAGAACGAGTATAGACCCCGCCCAATCTGCGGGGAATTTTTTTTTTTCACAATATATTTTTTTATATATTACATATCTAATAATTTTTAAGGAGAATTCATTAAAAATGTTATATTTTAATTTTATTACCTTATCGGATAATTGTTATATTTCTTTAGTGTTTTTTTTTTGCCAACTATATTTCTTTAGTTTAATACGTCTTTGTAATTTTGAAAGGGAGCAAGTTTTATAATGTCTTTTGTATGACTGTACAATAAAACATATAGAGAGAAATATACTAATTTGTTATAGCAATCCAAAGAAAAATAGACTAACTTTAGCTCTAGTGAATAAACGTAGTCACTTTCTTGGCAAAAAACTAAGCCCAATCAAAATCATAAAAAAATATAACATAAATATCTGATGCTTCACCATCGTACTGGCAAATTTAAAACAAAGAATCAAAATCTTCAATTTTCTTAGCGTTGCAGCCTACACAAGACAAACTCGCCTCTCTGCAAGATGATGATTACAAGGCCATAAAAAGCCATTATATATAATTATTTATTTACCAACATTAAATATGATGCAACGTATTTCATTAGATAAGTGCAGATAAATATAGATATGCCTAATCATCCACTACATGATACGGATGTATTAGACGTATAAGTTATTCTAACAAGACAGAGAAATATACTGTAGTACAGTTATAGTCCCTCCCGTCCTAATATAAGGTCGGATTGACTTTTTTTAAAGAATCTTAAGAAAGTTAATTACATTATTTGATGTTGTGTTTTATTTTATTATATATTAGTTCACAAGTCAAACGACATAATGAAAAAGAAAAGATAAATTTTAATTTCTTAAAGTAATATAATTAACTTTATTAAGAATCTTAAAAAATATTAATTGAACCTTATAATTATGACTGAAGAGAGTGTAAGTCACACACACTTATAGTAAATTCCTCGTCAAACATGGTGAAAGTCCACCTTACTATCATTGAGAATCACAACACTGAGGAAATTCTAATTTGATCGGAAGTAAGAGCTCCGGTGCCCTTCAATCTTTTCCCTTCATTGGCTCCCAGTTAACACTCAGTAAGGTGTTTTCTCCCTTGAGATTGTATATGAATACTAGCAATTAATTAAAAAAAAAAGAAAAAAAGAACGACAACGATAAGAGAAGGGGAGGATAGCAGTAGAAAGTATTCATATTCAAATTTAGTACCCGTACATACGGTGCACTTCTTGAAACAACCGGAGGCTCTGGTTGAAACCGCCATAGTATCCTCTCTCATGAGGACTTAATTAGACACCCTTGATTGTCCTCATAACAGCCGACGAGCTCAAGACGGTCGTCCCACTCTGCAGGCAAAATCTGCAACGCTCAAACTTGGAAGGCATGAATTTTGACTTGCACTATGACCCACGCGATGAAGACACATCAACTTCCCCTCCTGCTTGCGGAGAAATTCTGATAAGAACTTGGTTTGCCACGTGACACGTCATTTGTGATTTCATTAGTTAAAATATAACATCTCAGTTAATATTAATCTTAATAGACAGTTCATGTGTTTCATATTTTCATTTTCTTTTTAAAATAAATGAATCCCGGCCTTAATTAAGATTTCACAAATAATAAAATAATAAATCTTGTAAAATCTTTTAACTTTATTGATATGCTAACTAACATTTAGGAGGGTACTAAATCATCTCATGAATTGGTGTATTTTAAGTGGTAAGACTGTAAATGACATAACAAACCAAATTTATATAATAATTCTTAGTGAATAGAATGATAGAGGATAATCCTGCAAAACGGTACTTCAAAGAGGTTCACTTCTCTAGTTCAAATTAAAAAAGTTCAAAATTTCACATATAGGAATATATATATATATATATATATATTTAATTGTCCAATTTAGAGAAAATAATCCTAAACACAACGCCCTTTCTTTTATGTTTTATTTTTTAAACATTCATGAGAATCCTAAGATAATTATTTTCTTGCCAATGAAATCCTAAGTTAATTATTGAAAATATTTCTAACTCACATTATCTGATTTTTATTTTTTTTCATTGTTTCATATTTTTCTTTTTTCTTATAATTTTGAACCCTTCATTCAAAGTAATCAAGACAATTTGTTCAGAACTATATTAGAAAATAAAAAATTGTATAGATAAACGTTAGTCATTTTAATAATTATATTAAACAAAAGGAAAACTAATAATTGTTGAGGATCATTATAACTTCAATAATATATAAGAGTATAACCATTTCAAGGGTATCGATGGAATTCTTTTTTTTTTTTCATTTTTCTTATTTGAACACCTTTCTGGATTTCTTTCTCTTAGAAATTCAACACAACTTGCGTAATATATATGAACCATGGCCATTCCAAACTCTGGCGCTGTTGAAAATTTAGAGACATGAACTTTTACTTACTCCAGTATCTACAAATGTAGGACATCAGTTTTTTCTGGCCATGGGATATCGAACTATAGCTGCATTTGATTGATTTGAATCCAAAAAGGGCAGAAGAATCATTGTTGTGCCGACAGGCATGAGTGGCTGGCAAGCACAGACAACTCCGATTGATGTGCTGTGGCTGATGGAGATGAGAGTGACAATAGATAATTTGAATAATTAATCTTCAAATCCATATCTAAAATTTTCATTTTTCATTCATTAAATGGCTTTATCATTATGTTATAAATGATAAATTAGGGGACAAATCAAAACAGAATTACAAAGCAAACGAATAGTTTGCAAAGACAATTTGAAACAAGAAAAAGAGTTAAAGGAAACAATAAATGAGATTGACCTGCAAATGAAAGGAAGAAAGATCAAGTATGTGTGCAGCAAATTAGATTCTCAGAGATTCAATAGGTATTTCTTAGGGATTCAGATGATGAGAAAGAAGAATGACTAGATAACTTGTTATAATTTCGGTGGCCGAAAGTCGACATCCAAGTTTGGCCGTTTTCCCAACATACAGTTGCTACTTGGATGGCAGAAGCAGATGGTTCAGCTACCTGGACCTACTTGAAAGCTGCTTCTTATTTGTATAATATATATATATTTTTTCATATAGAAAAACTAAGCTGTGCCGATTAAAACTCTAAAGAAGAACTTGTTGGCATCAGTTTCTAAATTCATGCAACTTAGTAAGTCTTCCCACTCTTCTTGGTGCTTTGCACATCCTATTGACAGCCACACTTACAAAGAAAAATAAATAATATGAGTTATGTATGAGGACACTGTCCTTAAAAGCTATTCTATAATTACTGGCTGATAAAAAGAGGCACTCCCTAAGATAAAATGGATCATTCCTATAAGAATAGGGTAAGCAGAATAACGGAATATAATAGAACTCAGCAGGCAGCAGGGGCAAGATAATTTTTTAAGAAGACGAGAGAGCTCTAAATCTAAAATAGGATTTCTAAACCTCTTGTAAACACATCCTTATATTGGCTTCTGAATAAAAATATTGCAAAACTCACAAAGCACCATAAACACATTTGATATTCTTCACAATACCTTTGCTATATGTTTGAAGACATTAAAACACTATAAATGAATGGTTTCAAGTAGTGAGCAGAATATGATCTTTAATGCCATAAGTAATTTGATTAATTACCCATGAAATACGTTTTAAACGGTTCAAAAACTCACAAGGCTGTCCATGATTAATATTTTAAAAATATAATATTTTTGGAGAAGCCTTTCATAAAAGGTGCTCTCACTCGTATAGGCAAAATTGCCAAACTTTCATGTGACTCAATAGTCAATATTATGTGCAAGCTTATTCCTCCTTTTAATTTATTTACTAGTTCAAACTCTAAAGCTATAGTTTCACTTAGACTTTCTCACTCCCAAATGACATTTATACTATAATTCCAATGCTTAACATTAACAACCTCCTGTTGTCCCTTACCCTTACTCCACGCAACGCTGCCTTATATATGGT
>JBAGKO010000015.1:22352483-22369994 GCA_037177275.1 Acacia concinna
CATTAAATGCAACTTACCTAATATGGCTAAAGTCTTCATCTTCCTTCCGTCACCAACCTCAACGGATATATTTATGATCAAGAAGGAATGTTCCTCAACAAATACTTATTAGAGGAATGATGCAATGCCAACAGCTACAAAACGAACTCCAACGGATAGATCAACAGATATAATTCCTCAGACTATGAATAAGGACTCTTAATGATTCCACCAACTAATGAATGAGCTATTATTGCGAGTCATAAATTTTTGAGTCTGATGCATTCATTTAGTCATTAATTCTGCTAAGAACTTCAGTGTTTATTATTCAATTCTTTTGAGAGAATATTAATTGTTCACAACAACTTATTCGTGAGGTACTCAAGGGTAGGCTACCTTGAGTAGGGGACTTGGATTGTATATTGTAAGAGGGAGTGATCCTTAAAGAGTCAATTGAGTTTGTACTGTGGTGCCAAGAGCTCATTGAAATCTTAGGGACTAGTGGAACCTAGTGGTAGCTAAGAACTAGACGTAGGTCGTGAGTTTGACCAAACCAATATAAGTCTTGAGTACTTGCCTTTTGCAGAAAAATTTGTAAATAGCCAATTCACCTCCTCTTGGGTGATACGTTTTCTCTTTCATAAAGTGGTTGTCAAATAAAGAACTATTTAATATTTAAAGTGCCACGTCTTTTTCAACCAACAAAAAGCAAAAGGGCACCACGTGCTAAGTGGGTTTTATTATTTTATTAAGCTATGGCATCCTCATTTTACAAGGTTTTTACGGTATAGTCTCTCAAAGAATTATTGAGCGGACCTGATTCAATATGTCATTTATGGTTTGACGAATTAAAATAGAACATTTTATTAAACATTAATCCTAGTTGGTTGCTTATGATTTACGTATTTTTATTTTTCTCAAAATAAATGAATTCATTAATTAAGCTTTCACAAATAATAAAAGAGGTGAATTTTGTGAAATCTTTTAATTTTAATGATATGCCAATTAATATTTAGGAGGCGTCAAATCATCAACTGAGTTGTTATATTTTAATTGGATAAATCATAAATGACGTGGCGAATCAAGTTCATACAAGAATTTCTCATAGTCTCTCTTCTCTTTCCGGTCTTAATTCCTTCCATTTCTTCTTTATAATATACTATTGTTTAACTTGGTGTATTTATTTTGAGGGAAAAAGAAAAAAAACATACCTCACAAATATTAAAAACCATGAAAGATGACTTAAATTTGATAAATGACAAATGAGGAGTAGAAAATTAGTCAATTTTAGTCATTCTGTTTTAGTTATTATCTGCTCACTTTTAGTCATTATCTATTGAGTTTTAGTCATAACCTCTCATTTGTCATTTACGAAATTTGAGTAATCTTTCAGGGTCTTTAATGTTTAGAGGGTATTTATTTGTTTTTTCCTTTATTTTTATAAGACACTGTTTAAACAAGTTTAAACACTTCATACATTTATTTTATAATTTTACCCTCAATTAACTATATGTTTATCTCCTCACTTTTCCCACTCATTCTCTCCCCTTCACATTCTTTATAATAAACAGTGGTATGGAAAATGAGATTTGTGCGTTACATTTTATTGTTTTAAACAATTTTTAGTTAACTTTTTTATATACATAATCTGGTTATTGGTATCTTATTAAAAGGAATGGAGGAAGTGATAACTTTTTGTTTTTCTAGCAAAGGAGGAAGCAATAACCTGTTGTAAGGTTACAAAAAATAGTTGAACGGTTTGTTTCAATAATGGAAGAACGTATTTTAGATAACAACCAATACATATTATAAATAACTAATTATTTGCGAAGGAAAAATGAATTATTTAGTTTTCTTAATCTTTTATTATAAATTAATTATCTAACCACCATATTAAATTAGCATCAGGTTGAAAAAAAAAACTAAATTAGCAACTCAAAAAATGGATCAAAATTGCTTAAGACAATAATTATGTAAATAAAACAAACTAACTTGTTTTTCCTAAAGCAGACTTATTTATAAAGAGGGTGAGTGGAAGACAGAATGAATAGAACACAAAGATATGAAAGAGATTGATAAATAATTGATTATAAACAAATATGAGAAAATAGAAAAAAATTAAAATGAAACTTATAAAAAACGATAAACTCATTCAAAAGACTGAAATTTATAAATATCTCAGTGCGAACAGAAATTTTACAAAGAAACAAATTGAATAAAATACAACAACATCCCCTGTATTTGCTCTAAATTATATATAGAAACCTTTCTTGGTAACAAAAGCAAAAAAAAAAAAAATACAAAACAAAAACGTTTTCCACGTTTCTGCGATTCTGGGCCACATTGTACCTCTATGAAATATTCCTCCTTTAAATTTAAATCACATATTCAATGGCACAACTACATCATAGGAACAAAGTTATGTTGACGCATCATTCTGAAATTATCATGTGACGGAAGCGATCTTTGCTCACAAAAAATATTGCCCTAACCAATTTTGACTTGTCTTTCAAATATGTCGCATGCGTAAATGCTTTTTGTTCGTGAATTTATAAATTAAATATAAAAACAAAAAGAAACTGCACACACGTATTTTTAAATTGCATTTGTAATATTAATTATATTTTATATAATGTGGTTGTCGAGTAAAGAACTATTCCATATTTAAAGTGCCACGTCGTTTTCAACCAAAAAAAAGAAAAAGTGCGCCACGTGCTCAGTTGGTTTTATTATTTCATTAAGCTATGGCATCCTCATTTTAGAAGGTTTTTATTGTATAGTCTCTCAAAGAATTCTTGTGTGGACCTTATTCGATATGTCATTTATGGTTTGACTAATTAAAATAGAACATTTCATTGAACATTAATACTAATTGGCTGTTTATGATTTACGTATGTTTATTTTTCTCAAAACAAATGAATTCATTAATTAAGATTTGATAAATAATAAAAGAGGTGAATCTTCTGAAATCTTTTAGTTTTAATGATATGCCAATTACTATTTAGGAGGCATAAAATTATCAACAGAGTTGTCATATTTTAATTGGTTAGATCATAAATGACGTGCCGAATCAAGTTCATACAAGAATTTCTCATAGTCTCTCTTCTCTTTCCTGTCTTAATTCTTTCCATTCCTTCTTTATAAGATACTATTGTTTAACTTGGTGTATTTATTTTTACGGAAAAAGAAAAATACATACCTCACAAATATAAAAAACCATGAAAGATGACTTAAATTTGATAAATGAGAAATGAGTATTAAAAAACTAGTCAATCATTCTATTTTAATTATTATCTACTCACTTTTAGTCATTATCTGTAGAGTTTTGGTCATAACCTCTCATTTGTCATTTATCAAATTTGAGTCATCTTTTAGGGTCTTTAATGTTTAGAGGGTATTTATTTATCTTTTTCCCTTATTTTTATAAGACACTGTTTAAAGATGTCTAAACATTTCATACATTTATTTTATAATTTTACCCTCAATTAATTATATGTTTATCTCCTCACTTTTCCCACTCATTCTCTCCCCTTCACCTTCTTTATAATAAACAGTGGTACGTTTGGAAAATGAGTTTCGTGCGTTACATTTTATTGTTTTAAACAATTTTTAGTTAACTTTTTTATATACATAATCTGGTTATTGGTATCTTATTAAAAGGAATGGAGGAAGTGATAACTTTTTGTTTTTCTAGCAAAGGAGGAAGCAATAACCTGTTGTAAGGTTACAAAAAATAGTTGAACGGTTTGTTTCAATAATGGAAGAACGTATTTTAGATAACAACCAATACATATTATAAATAACTAATTATTTGCGAAGGAAAATATGAATTATTTAGTTTTCTTAATCTTTTATTATAAATTAATTATCTAACCACCATATTAATCAACAGGAGTTTTAAAGAATAGAGATAGTATAATAACATAAAATGTCAAGGTTGTGATTAAAGTGTGAATATGTTACTTCCTCCTATTCAATTTATAAGCTTAAAAAATAACTAAATTAGAATCAGGTTGGGAAAAAAAAAACTAAATTAGCAACTCAAAAAATTGATCAAAAAACTAAATAACCACCATATTAATCAGGTGGACTGCTAGGAATCGCAAGCTATAGATAACCTCTGCCAATGAAATTCACAAAAAGCCTCCGATTAGGCCGGGTTTTGCAGCTTTCTTTTGTTTGTTATCTTCTTCCATTCGTAAGTTCTTTAGCTTTTCCCTTCATATGGCTATGTACACTTGTAAATATTAGATGAATAAATCCACTTTCCACCCGAAAAAAAATAAATAAATTCTGCTAACGCAAGCACTCATCCATCCTATGAATTATTTGTTTGGGGATAGAGAGATGATGCATTTTTGACATTTAAGTATTCCCTCCGTCATTATATATAAGAGTATTTTTTTTATTATGCTTGTCCCTAATATAATATCTAAATAGTATAAGATATGCCAAACATTAGTTTTCTTCTCTCTCTTTTTTTCCGTCACATTAATGTTATTCTATGTTTATATATACACAAGTAATATTCTTAAATAGTGCATGAATCAAATCCAATAGCTAATTGCACAAGGGAAACGAATTTAAAACCTCAATGAAACGTTAATTAATTTTTAAAACTTTTCTTTATTCATCTAATTCGGACAAAAGATTTTTCATTAAAAACTTCATTGGTGTCCTTCTTTATATTCAGGAATATGACTTTTTTAAGAATTTATATTAAATTTAATCGGAACTTTTGTTGTGATAATGAAAAATGATGGCGACATAGATATTTGGGAAAATCCTAAAAAAAGACAAGGGAAATAGGGAAATCTCTATTCAGAACAGGAAAATCGGGAAATCCCAAATTAGCCTTTTTGTACTTTTTTTGTGTAATTACAAAAATGCCATTAGATTTTTAACAACACGAGTATCTAAATTAACAACATCAGAAGCATTTACGTACTACGTATTTACAGTGTGAGTTGTTTGTACTGATATTGTTGCTCTTATTGTGAATTATGATACTTGTGTTGTTAAAAACTCAGTTGCATTTTCGTAATTACACAAAAAAAGTACAAAAAGACTGATTTGAGATTTTCCAATTTCGCTACTTTGAATTAAAATTTTCCTATTTCCCTTGTCTTTTTTGGGATTTTCCCTAGATATTTATGCTACCCAAATTTTGGTATCAATTAATAAACTTAATTACGAATGTGTTCGAATTAATTTGTAAACATGTTCCACGACATTAATTCCCCAACAACCATATATGGTCCAATCAATTCAACAACGGTATTTCTTTTGGACATTTATATGATTGCCTATAAATAGACAAAAGCACTAGTACGAAGGAAAACTCAGTTGCAAAAATATAATAAACGACCATGGAGCCATCAGAAGAAGCGAATTTGCAAGAGAAAACACTGCGTCAGATTGGCCATAATGGAGTGCTAGATCACAACGTAATGGAGAATAGAAGATCAGCAAATTACAAGCCCAACATTTGGAAATATGATTTCCTCCAATCACTCACCACCAAATATGATGTGAGATTTTCTTATAGTTAAATAAGTTTGTTATTTGAGTTATTTTTAAACTTCATTATTACCTCATAGATTATAACCCCTCCTGTTCTATATATATAACATAATTTTTTCAAGAGATGACGTGTTTTCATTTATCAGATAGGCTAATGACTTATTTGAAACTTTTAGTATCATTTTTTTAATTTTTACCCTTTTTAATTATTTGTTGGTCTCACTACATTAATTTCTTCATCTTCATATATATATATATATATATATATGCTCATTATCTCTCTTACTTTCTTAACTTTTTAACTTATTTGATGTCTTTAATCATCCTTTTCATCCATGTATTTTGGTTAATTGTATGTTAAAAAGATCTAATGGAGTAGTATGTTTCTTAAATTAATGATAGAGATATAGTTGGACATTTTTTTGATTTAATCACATTTATATACCCACTTATACAATTCATTATTGAGTGAATGTACACAGAAAGAAGAATTTGGGACGAGGTTCCGAAGGCTGATGAAAGAAGCAAAATGTCAGCTGTTTGTGGGCGAGATTGATCAATTGTCCAAGCTGGAGTTGATATCTACCATTCAAAATCTTGGACTCAGAAATCATTTTCAGGAAGAAATTAAGGAGTTTCTAGAAACCCTAATCTCAGTTAAGAACAATAACAATACTAGGGTTCATGATCATGGACATGTGTATTCCGATGCAAAGTGCTTCAGGATTCTTAGGCAAAATGGATATGATGTTTCTCCCGGTAAGCCTCTTTCCAAATCATAGAAACAAACTAATTACATCCTTTAAATGGAATTGAATCGAAAATAATTAAAATATACACAAAGAGACTGACATCAATATTGCATATTATTTTCGTCGATCCCACAAAGATAAGTCATGCTTATTAATAATGACCTTATTATTCAACTGCTAAAATTTTTAAAAAAATATATATCAAAACAATAGTTTGTTAATTGTTTATCCGAATATAAATTACTTGTACATGCTTTTGGAAAAACCTCTTTTAAATTCAAATTATTCAAAATCTATGGCCGTTCTAATTAAACTTTGTAATCATGCATTATATATATAATCCCAACTAAAACAATTTGTGATGTGAGCGGTAATCTGCAGATAAACTTGGTGCGATATTATTATCTGGAAATGAGAATGAGTGCAAGAAACGATCAACTTGTGATGAAATCAAAGCCTTAATAGAGCTTATTGAGGCTTCATGCATAGCTATGGAAAGTGAAAATATATTAGAAGAGGTTAGAACATTCGCTATCAGTTGTCTCAAGGGATCAGTTTCCACCAAATTGGTTAATTCATCAGATGAATTTTCAAAGCAAATAATGGTGTATCATAATGCCTTGGAACTTCCTTCACATTGGAGAGTTTAGTGGTTTCAAGTCAAACGGCACATCGAAGACTTTGAACAAAACCACATGAATCACATCTTACTTGAACTGGCCAAAATAAATTTCAACATCGTTCAGACTAACCTTCAGAATGAACTTAAGGAGTTATCAAGGTATAAATCCTTTTGTTTGGCTGAAACAGTTTAGAAATTGTTAAATTACTTATTTCTGTTAGATAACTTGTATAACTGTTTTTGTGATAATTTTAATTATTAGGTGGTGGAAGAATCTTGGATTGGAAAAAGAGTTGAACTTTGCAAGGAATAGAATGGTAGAGAGCTTCATGTGTGCAGCAGGAGTAAGTTATGAGCCAAAGTTCAAATCTTTGGGAAGATGGCTCACCAAAGTAATCAAATTCGTGGTGGTGCTCGATGATATTTATGATGCGCATGCCTCCTTCGAAGAGCTGAAGAAGTTTACACTCACTGTTGATTGGTTTGGTTTCTCTTTAATTTAAATACATATCTTCATATTAATCAACTACAAATTTTCTTTTATTTAATTAGTTATTACTCATTATCTCTCGTATTTCAACTCATTCTCTCTTCTATTTTTTTTACTCTTTCTTTCTTCTATATTATTTTCATACATAGATGTATATTTAGAAAAAATATTACATTTTTAACACATTTATTTTTGTTAACTAATTTTAAACGTTAGTTCATTTTGTGCAATAAAAAAAATTGACTAAAACAAGGACTAGTATTAATATAGTCAAAGTTTCTTTCACTTAATTAGTACGTGGCTGTGTCTCTTTCTTGAAAAGGAAAGGACATACAGCTAGAGAAGACATGTGCCTTTCTCCCTCATAGAAAAGAGACCAGACACGCAACTGATCAGGGGTCACTATTACAAGGGATCTTCAAAAAGAAATTGGTGCATGGTTCTCGTTACAAGTTGCTTTCATAGTTATTGTGTTAAGATCAATAGCCATCGATCCCCAGTTAATTGAATTATTTCCTCATTTTATTTTCATGTGCTTCTCTCTTTTTTCTTCCTCACAGGTGGGATGCAAAAGAACTTCAGAAACTTCCAAAGTACATGAGGATTTGCTTCCAAGCTCTCAATGACGTTACCATTGAAACTGCTCTTGAAATTTCTGGAGGAAATAACATGGACAAAGTCTTACCACACATTAAGCAAGCTGTAATACAATAATTTTCAACCCAAGCCTTCCCTTTAATTTTCCTCAACTTTTCTGAACTATACTTTAACTGAACCCTAGGTTGTTTTCCCCCCTTTTTAACAGTGGAAAGACTTCTGCAAATCTTTATATGTAGAAGCGAAGTGGTACAAAGAGGGTCACATACCATATTTGCAAGAATATCTCAACAACGCTTGGATTTCATCTTCAGGACCAGTGATTCTATTGCATGTATATTTTGCCACTTTGTATCAACCAACACATGACATCAACAATTTTCTCCTGAAAAACCAAGACTTCATCTTCAACGTATCCCTTATAATTCGTCTCTGCAATGATCTAGGAACTTCAGTGGTAAGGTTTCCTTTAATTTTATTTTCTCTACATTTTTTAGTTCTGAAAATGATATAATATAATTAGTATCCCGTTAATTAAAACAGGCTGAAAGAGAAAGAGGTGATGCAGCATCATCTATAGTATGTTACATGAATCAAGTGGATGTGACAGAGGAAGAAGCAAGAAGACATATTGAAGACATAATAAAGAGAGCATGGAAGAAGATAAACAAATACTTCTTCACAACTACTCATCAATTATATGCTCCTTCAGAACAAGAATTTGTGAATCAAGCCATGAATGCTGCTCGTGTGGCTCATACTCTTTATCAGAATAATGTTGATGGTTTTGGAATACAAGATGGAGATATCAAGAAACTAATCTTATCATTGCTTATTGAACCCTTTCTAGATATATGAATTGGATAATTAGTAACCTTCACTACTAGTGGTGCTTAATGTGCCTCTAGCACAATAATATTATTGTGGGTGTGTACTTTTCCATTGTATAATCACTTTATATATTGAAGAATAAAGTTTATGTTAATGTGAGTCCTATTGTTATACTCCTTCCAATTCTCTTTATAAGAGCTTGATAATTCAATAATGTGGTTTAATAAAGAGTTGAAATAATGAGTATGTCTGAAATAAACTTGTTTCCTAAATATGCCCTTATTTATAAGAGGCTAGAAAGGCAGAGAAATAGAATTAATATCTATAAGTACCGCAAACCTTTTAATTAATGTCATATATATAATTAATGAAAAAAATCGTAAAACTCATTATATGTTCAAACAATTCTTATCATATTGACAATTCCCTATTTTATTATATATTTTTATACTTTATTTGGGGATTGTATCATAATTATTGAGCTTAAAATATCTTTATTATGATTAATTGAGATTAAAAGTAAATGCATTCAATTAGAATTAAAAAGGGACAAAATTATCATAATAATTGTTATTACTCATAATAATTGATTTTTGAGAAGATTTAATATTGGTTTAATTGTTTTAAATTCTATATGCTTGAAGAAATTGGATTAAAACAGAAAATGACAGTTTGGGGCTCAAATTTTGGAAATGATAGTTTAGTCCAACAAATTTAAAAAATACCAGAATGGTCCATGACCAAAACTACAACATTTCGTATCAGAAATTAGGTATGAGTTAGAGGGTAGTTTTAGTGAAAATAAAGAAATCCACAGCCGACCATTTGAAGGAGAGGACAGCCGTGAAAGAGAGAGATCACTATTCACCATCACCCTTCAATCCGCATCTCACTTCTTTCCACCTCTAACTTCACTCCCTCTTCTTCGTCCGGTAGCCTCCCATAACTTAGACAGAGCTTCATTCACCAAGAGAGAGCAGAGCACCGTGAATAGATACCTTGCACCACCTTCACCTTTCACCATGCATCATCATCCTCTATTCCTCGTCATTTTCCTTCAATGCCTTTAATAATCTTTCATTGATTACTTCATCTCTTCATTAATTGACCATGGCTGAATCTCTTAAGATATTTGGTGGAGCTATTCAGATGTCTTAGTGTTGCTAAACCCTTCAATCCTTTTTATCATGGCAATGGCACGAATTTGGCGCTTTAATAGGGGAGTTTTGGCTCTTCCATTCTTGTGTTCCTACATTATATTTGTGATTTTTAAGTCTTAGTATAAACTTTATAATGTAGGACTGATTTAGTTTGATGTATTTGGAAGATTAGATGTGGATAAACCTTTGTTAAACACATGACATTGTGTTTAATTAGCTTAATGATTATTTCTTTGTGCTGGTTAGTCATTGAAGTGATGATTTTATGAATATTTGTGCTAATTTCAAGGTGTCTTGATTAGCAGACCAATAGTGTCAAGTGTTTGCATTAGTTTCTTGAATTTGAGCTTATTAGTTGTGTTTGGCCTTAGACTTTAGCATCATTAATGGTGATTTTACATATGGGTGGCCATTGTTCAATTAAGATTAATGAGAAACTCAAGTAGTAATATAAGGTGGCTCGATTGGATTATCTATACAATTACTGGCTAAGATGTAGTGTGATAACAAGGTTGCTCTTCATATTGCCTCCAATTATGTGTTTCATGAACGCACAAAGCATGCATATTGAGATCAATTGTCACTTTGTGTGCAATATGATTAAAAAGAACTTGATCTCTACAGGGCATGTGAAGTCTGATGGCCAGTTAGGAGATTTATTGACTAAAGCTTTGACTAGGATACATGTAAATTACCTTTGTACCAAGTTGAAATTAATTAAATCTATGCTCTAACTTGAGGGGAAGTGTTAAGTTAGGAAAACTCAGTTGCCTATAAATAGAAGTACCTGTAAGCTTTTTCTTAAATGGTCATAAACAACACAAGCACTAGTACGAAGAAAAACTCAGTTGCAATAATATAATAAATGACCTTGGAGCCATCAGAAGAAGCGAATTTGCAAGAGAAAACACTGTCAAATTGGCCATAAAATGGAGTGTTAGATCACAACGTAATGGAGAATAGAAGATCAGCAAATTACAAGCCCAACATTTGGATATATGATTTCCTCCAATCACTCACGACCAAATATGATGTGATATTTTCTTATAGTTAAATAAGTTTGTTATTTGAGTTATTTTTTAAACTTCATTATTACCACATAGATTATAATCCCTCCTGTTCTATATATATAACAATTTTTTCAAGAGATGACGTGTTTCCATTTATCAGATATGCTAATGACTTATTTGAAACTTTTAGTATCATTTTTTTAATTTTTACCCTTTTTAATTATTTGTTGGTCTCACTACATTAATTTCTTCATCTTCATATATATATATATGCTCATTATCTCTTTTACTTTCTTAACTTTTAACTTATTCGGTGTCTTTAATCAACCTTTTCATCTATGTATTTTGGTTAATTGTATATTAAAAAAGATCTAATGGAGTAGTATGTTTCTTGAATTAATGATAGAGATATAGTTGGACATTTGTTTTGATTTGATCACATTTATATACCCCTTATACATTTCATTATTGAGTGAATGTACACAAAAAGAAGAATTTGGGATGAGGTTCGAAAGGCTGATGAAAGAAGCAAAACGTCAGCTGTTTGTGGGCGAGATTGATCAATTGTCCAAGCTGGAGTTGATATCTACCAATCAAAATCTTGGACTCACAAATCTTTTTCAAGAAGAAATTGTTAGATCCTATGTTTTGATGATATTTAAAACTTAGTATAAAAATGGTTTGAAAAAGATATGAACTTTTGGATTTTGCAAGACAGAGGTTGACTGCCATAGTTTGTAGTCAAACCTCGAGGTTTGGACAAACTCGCTACAACAACAATGTTTGAAGCAAAACTCAACATAACTGTGAGGTTTGCTTCAAAACTCACTGGCAACGAAGTTTTACTGCAAACCTTGAAGTTTGACTAAAACTTGGAGGTTTCAGTAAACTTTGCACAACAGTGAGGTTTGGTTCACAACTCGCTATAACTGCGAGGTTTGGCCAAAACCTCGCAGTTGGTGAGAATACTTGCAAATCTCAAGGTTTTGGTGATTCTTGCTCTACTGCAAGGATTGGCATAAGACTTGACAAAACAACACGGTTAGTCTTAAAACTTGCTACATTTGATTTTTCCCACTTCCCTCGAGGTTTATGTAGTACCTCGAGGTTTCAAAGTAAATTTATATAACAACAAAGTTGACTATAAACTCACTATAGAAGCAAGTTTTACTAGAAAACTTGCTGAAGTCTAAAAAGGTAAGAAACCTTGAGGTTTGACTGATACCTCGAGGTTCAAGTAAACTTTATTATTTCTCAAGTTTACTTTTAAAAACTCAATTATATTTTGAAACTTGCTATTCAAAGTAAGAAGAGAATTTCTTCAAGTAAAATAGTCAACCTCGTGGTTAGTAAGTATGTTTTTGAATTTAGATTACTCTGAGATTTCTTAATGCTTAAACCTTAAGGTTATCATTAAATCTCAAGGGAAGTTTAAGGAAATTCTAGGTTGAAACCTCGAGTAAGTTTAGGAACCTCAAGATTTCATATATAGCTTAAAGACAAAACCTTGAGTTTAGTTGAAATCTCAAGGTATCAGATTTTTTGAGAATTCCTCGAGGAAGCTTTTGTGAACCAGATATGTAATCCTTCTTCAAAAAGAAAGCCTTGAGTAAAATCATTTCATTTAGTTTATCATTCTAACCTCGAGGAAGATTTAAGACTTCAAGGTTATTTAAAATTCTTAGAAAAACTTAAAACAGAGCATCGTAGCGTCATTTGTTATATTGACTTTCACATGGATTATATTAACACCCATTAATCTCTAACTTGTTTAGACATCTTCTTTTATATATTAGCACATATATGATTCATTGAAAGAGCAAGATGAATAATTTTCTAGTAAAGAAGAGTGATCGAAGTCAAAACTGTCGCCTGAATTGGTTCATCAAATTGATTGCACCAAATATGTAGTATAGGGCACAACCAGTCGTTCTTCTCAGGGAGCTATTCTATTGGAATTCCTAAGTAATTTCCTAATTTAACTAAACTAATTAATAGATTAATTAGGGGGGTTTTCGTGGTGCAAATAATTAATCTAAACTAATCTAAATTAAACTAATTAATTTTTTTTGGGTATTTAGGGTTTTGAAAATGTTTTGGTTTCTAATGTTAGGACTAGTCTCTCGATGGTGGTCGCTTGGTTATCCTCGCTCTCAAAAGATTATGGGAGTTTTATATTCCCTAAGTTTATTTTGAAAACCCTAAGCAATCGCTTAGGTCCAACGATTTAATTAATTAAAAACCCTTCCCAGGATCCTAAGTTGATTAATTATTAATTAATTCGTTGTTACATTCTCTTAGAGTGCAAAATGAATGAATGAGTCAATCCTCAAATTGTCAATAAACAATCTGAGAATTATGTGTGAGAAGAATAATTAATCACGATCATGAGAATTAAACTAATCACACATAAAAGTCTTTAAACTCATATATAAATAAATAACAAACTTCATACATCAAACTTGCATCAATCCAAATCTCATTTACAATCGTAAACAAATTCTCAAAACTAAATAAAACTTCCTAGATCTAGGGAATTTCATAAAGAAGAGAATTCAGAAATCTAAATAGAAAATCTACTCCCCTGGTTATTATGTAAGCTCCAACCTCGCTTCTATCACTGAGAGGTTAAGGGTTTAGCCTCTCATGGCTTCAGATCTCCTGCAATCACGCTTGATCTTCAACTCCATGAGAGATGGTTGAGGTTTATGGTGAATTGATGGGTAGAATTTGGGTAGATGGATGGTTAGGGTTTGGAATTGGGGGAAAATTAGGGCATAGGGTTTTAAGGTACCGTACCGTGAAATCTCATGGATCCGGACCATAATTGATTAATGGGTACTCTCCCTTTTTATAGGCTTAATTCAAATCCTATCTGAATTGTATCTTTGAAGATTTTTATCTTTATTTGAAAACATATCTTATCCAAATCGCAATCTCTATCAAAAATCGCGTCTTCGCAAATTACGTCTTCAAGTCGCAACCTCAAATCATCCATGTTATGACCTGGAGTCATGAAAATTCCTTATGGGCTCGACTCTGCTTCAAAATGCATAGCTTCATTAAAACATCCCAGGTCGCGACCTCACATGTCTACATTACAACCTCAGTAGGCAGAATAACATAATCTATGTGTTTAGGCCTTCAAGCTCCAGTTTCTTCATCTGCTCCATTCTTGCTCCATCTTAGGCTCTAATTTCTTCTTTGCTTGCTTGAAAACATAACAATAAAGAGGCTTTGCCAAGGCAAGTGAAGAATCATAATTAAGGAGATAAAATAATTACATTTTCACCCTTAATTTAGAAAAATGCAGAGTATGAATCATACAATCCATAAACTATAAATACCATGCAAATTGAGGCTAAATGTGTGCAATTTAGATAGAAAACACCCAACAAAACTATATAAATATCGTGTCTTATCAAAGAGTAATGTGTCAGAAGCATTCAATGTTGGCACAAAGTAGGTATAACTTCTCACATAAAATCTTCTCTCAGCTTAACGGATACTTTATTATACCAAAAAGAGAACAATCTATGTATTGTTAAATCCAAGAAGAGCAAGCCTACTCCAACATCAACTGAACATCTCTTAACGGATTCAGAATGTCTCTCAATGGCTATAATCTTCAAAGACACTATAAATAGCCAAGGAATTTAATACATTCAACAACCGATTACATTAACATTGATTTTGTTTTGATTGTATTTATTCTGTCTCAAATTCATCTAGTGACCTTCAGTGTTTATTCATTTTCACTCTTAAAAGAGAGTTCTATCGTTAAATCCTTGACTACTGGTGAGTATAACTCAAGGTATAGGGACGTTGTGTTGGGGCTCAAATTACACACTGTAAGGGGGAGTATCTCTTGTGTGGTAGTGTAAGTGAGCTTTTACTGAGGCACCAAGAGCCCATTGGAATCTTGGAAGATAGTAGAAACTCAGAGAGACTTCAAGTAAATGGACGTAGGTCGTGGAGTTAGACTGAACCATTACAAAGTGGTGATATTTATTCAGTCATTTCCTTTATATTTAGTTCTATTTAACTATTGCATACTCTTTTGTTAATTGTTTGAAAAAAAAAATTATTATCACCCAATTCAACCCCCTCTTGGTTAAAAGATTTTCTCTAACATTTGGTATCAAATCCAAGTTCTTCTCAGTATTGCAGGTCTAACAACTTAGAAGATAGAGATCCGATGGCAAACTTGGGTGAAACATTCTTCCTGATGGAGCTTCAATTACAAGACTACTAGGCTTTGAAGGTGAACTTTATTCCTTATGGAAAGCAAAGTTTAGAGTGTTCATGATGGCAATAGAATATGGGCTCTTAGAAGTAATTCAAGATGGGAACTATGTTCCAATGAAAGAGGAAGGAGATAAGATGGTAAAGAAAATGACAACAAAGTTTGATGAAAATGACAAAAGGCTTGTGACTCTTAACAGTAAAGCCATTCTTATAATTCAAAGTGCTCTTAGTCAAAAAGAGTACTTTCAAATATGCAATCTATCAACAACCAAGGAAATATAGGAAGCGTTAGAGATTGCACATGAAGGGATGACAACTATCAAAGAAAATAGAATCAATACTCTCACCACAGAGTACGATCTATTAATAATGAAAACTGGAGAGAAATCATTGTTGAATTTGAGCTCAAATACACTCATATCATCAACAGTCAGTGGCCCTTGGCAAAACCTATGAGCAAGGAGTACAAGTGAGAAAAATTCTAAGCTTTATCACAAGTGATTAAGAAGCCAAAGTCACTACTATTGGGGAAGCACGAGGTCAATCCATGCAATCAGTAGTTGCTCTATTGAGTAGCTTATCAAAATATGAAGGAAAATATAAGTTCAAGAAAGAACTATTAGATTTGGATGAGAAAAAGAAGAAGGGTCTAGCACTCAATGTCATCAAAGAAAATAAAGTTGAAGAAGATGACGAGATAGACGATGAAGAAATGAGAATGATAGTCAAAAGATTTAAGAAATTCTATCATTATGAACAAGGTTTCAAAAAGTTTCATAAGGAAGGATCTAGCAATAGAAGAGACAAAGATTTTATCATCTATTACGAATGTAAAAAACTTGGACATATGAGAGCTAAATGTCCTACCTTGTCTCAAGATAAGAAGAAAAACAAATATAAGAGAAGGAAAGCATATATTTCATCAATAAGGGGAGATAGTTCGTTAGAAGATGAAAGTGAAGGAGAAGAAGCTAATATGTGCTTGGTAGCTCAAGAAGAGTCTGAGATAGAGGAGTATGCCTAAGAGCTTCCAAGGGAAACAAATGGTATATTGACAGTGGTTGTTCATGACACATGACTGGTGACAAAAGCAAATTTACTATTCTTGTTCCTAAAGAAGGAGGAAAAGTAAGCTTTTGAGGAAATCAAAGTAGACTAATCACTAGAATAGGAAAGATTGGAAAATGAAAATGGAATTCAAGTTGAAAATGTATTTCATGTAGAAGGATTGTGTGATAATCTCCTCAATGTAAGTCAAAATGCTAACAAAGGCAATTGGATGATCTTTGATTTAGTGGAATGCTTGATCATGAACAAGAAAGACCCTCCAATTAACAAACCAAGCCTCAGGTTCAAACTCAAGGTAGCAAGGGATGGTAATTGGATATCACCAATAATGTATCTGAACATCGATTTATAAGTAAATCTGAGGAATCTTGGCTATGGCATAAGATATTGGCACATATAAATATGAGTCAACTCGATAAGTTAATTAGGAAAGATCTAGTTATTGGTATTCTCAAATTAAGTTTCAATGAAAAAGAAATTTGTGATTCCTATTAGATGGGAAAACAAACTAGAATTTCATTCAAACTGAAAAATCAAATTTCATCTACAACTTCTTCATATGGATTTGGTTGGTCTAGATAGAGTGAAAAGTTTAGGAGGGAACTTATATGCTCTTGTCATAGTTGATGATTTCTCTAAATTTACTTGGACCATTTTTTTGTCATCAAAAGATAAAACATTCGATGAATTTATTATCTTTGCTAAAAAGGTTCAAAATGAGAAGGGTATGTCTATTGTTTCTATTAGAATAGATCATGGAGGAGAATTTGATAATCAAATGTTTGGATAATTCTATGATGAACATGGTACTAATGATACATTCTCAGCTCCTAAAACTCCACAACAAAATGGTGTTGTAGAAAGGAAGTCTAGAGTTCTCACATAAATGGCAAGAGCAATGCTTAATGAAAATGGTATATCTCAAGTTTTCTAAGCTGATGCAATGAGTACAACATGATATATCTCAAATCGTGCTTACATTAGGAAAACTCTTGGAAAAACCCCATATGAATTATACAAAGGAAAAAAGCCAAATATCAATCATATGTTCATATTTGGATGCAAATGCTTCATTCACAACAATGACAAGAACAACCTTGGGAAATTTGATCCCAAGTCAGTGTTAGATATTATGCTCTAGTGGCCACTCATTATACTTAGAACATTTTGATGTTTTATGAATTTCTCCAATTTTAATTATCATTACATTTGCATGTTTATTATGATAATT
>JBAGKO010000015.1:22370094-22383564 GCA_037177275.1 Acacia concinna
TCATTTTTTCTTAATAACAAACCAAACAACTTCATGTAATCATCATTACATTACTTTCCATTACATTCTATTACATTCCCTCTGATTCCGTGAACCAAATGGGCTCTTAGTTAGTTTTTATTTGAGAGATTAATGAAGTCAACAAAGTCAATTAGATCTTATAATTAGAATTGGAAGTAGTATAAATATCATATTATATTTACATGCCAGTCCAAATTATATGACCCAGTTAATTTTTTTTAATAGATTAAGGAAGTCAAAAGAGTCAACTGATTTTATTTGTTTACTTTTATGAAAATTTATTTTCATTTTCTTTTATAATTTTTAAATATCACAAAAATATATAGATATGTATGTGTGTGTGTAATCTATATAATATGTTTCATACCGTTTTCAATTAGTTCCCATCAAAAAGTAACTTTTAGAAAATTTCAACTAAACAATTTTTACTTCTGCATAAGTAACTTCTGCAATATTTATTTCCAATACAAATTAGATTATCCAATCTTACCTTTATCTAATTTTATTTTTACAAAAGTCACAATTGCAATCTTTACTTCAAACACATCCAATTGAAAATTGGAAAAGTGGCTTTTGGAAAAGTAACATCGGATAAAAGTAAGATTGGGTAATTTGATTTGTGTTTGGAATAAAGATTATAGAATTTACTTATAAGTTATTTATGCAAAAAGAAAACTTATTTGGTTAAAATTTTCAAAAGTAACTTTTGATGGGAAATGATTGAAAAGCACATGAATCATATTATTTGGAATACATATATAATGGGATATCAAAAAATTAAAAAAATGGAAAATAACTTTTCACAAAGGTTAAAAAAACAATAAAAACATCAAGGTAAAATGAATAAAAATGCATATAAATTAGAAAGTACACAGATGTAAAGTTTATTGTTAAATAATATTACATCACTACTTAGATCTCATGGACCGTACAATTTAGTCTCTAATGCCATCACTAACAACATTCATCTAGCTCAGATCCATAACAAATTGATGGTGAAGTGATATTTGTTATGAATATGCTTGCCATTTCATCTGTCACTCCTGTACCAACGGCTAGGTTAGTACCAAAAAGCTCGTATTTGCTATCCCCTGAGCCTTCTTCTTCATCCATGGTGGGTCAATACACGTTGCTCTGATCTTCCTAATGTGGTTGCGGTTGCGGCTGCACGTATGATGGTGGAAAGAATTGTTCGCCAGTCACCACAACATCCTTGAAAATCAATCTAAGCTCATTCTCATGTTGCAAGCCAACGTGTCTGAACTTTCTATATGCTAAATTCTTCTGCATGCATTTAAATATAATGAAATTAAGCTTTCTCATGTTATAATGTCATGATTTAACTTTGCTGAAACTTAAAAGCATGTAACAATTTATGTATATTTATTTTTTGACCTGCCACTCAATCAATGCAAACATGGCATTTGTTATAAGGTCACAGTCCACTTCTATCTCTTTAGTTAAGGCATCCCAGTGCTTTAACTCTTTTATCAAAACGTCTAACCTATTTTTAAATTGTTTCTTCCCATATTCTTTCCCAATGTGCTCATTAAAGGTCACAGTAATTGTTTTCCAACTTTTCGGTGTAAAAGTGCTCCCACTTTATTCTTTTTTGTATGTTTGATCAACGCATGCATGGATGGAAACCTTAGTTGTGTAATCATCTCATACTACCTTTCCTTTATCATCATCTATAATTGACAAAATGCTAGCAATGACATGCACCTTATTAATTTTATTATAATTAGTTAGCTTCAAAAATATCTGATATGATGTTTAAAATACAACCCCAAAGTTTGGATACACGTGGACATTCAAATCGTACATATCAATCATTCGCAATCATCCCATAAAGACCACACATCAAATTATAGAAGCCCAGACCACATAAGAAAGTAATCAACATGAAACAAATATAAGCCGAAAAAAGTGTTTTCTTCTCATGGCACAACTAACAACTTCATCATTCATTTGACGCACATGCATATGATGTCTGATCTACCAATTAAAATTTCATTGTAACATGTATATAGAGAAATATATATATGTGCTCAGATAAAAGAAAAGTTCAAATACTAAACCAAATTCAAGTAAAAAATTCCAAGTACACGTTTCGCAACTCTTCACTTTTCATGAGCATACAAGACTTCTACCTATTAAAATAACTTATGTCCATTTGTCGTTAAGCATGGACCTCATTGAGCTATGTTCTGTGGTTAGACAAAACGATTGGATGCAAAGATGGGCTAATAAAAGAAATAGAAATTAAGAATAATAAGGTCCTTTTATTTTTCTACCTTTTTATCTTGCCAAAAGAAACAGAAATTAAGCATATTTCGGCAACAACTAGTCAACAGAATGAGAAAGAAAAGGAACATATAGATTTGGCCGAAGCATGGAAACATAATGAGAAAGAAATGAAACATGGCCGAAGCATGGCAATAGAATGAGAAAGAAAGGAAAATCCCACGTACAGACATTACAATTTTAAGATAGCAGATGCAATACTTGTTCAATGTTTTTCTTTTTCCTTTCCGTGGTCAAACATCAAGCACATTCTTGTCTGCCATCTGGTAATTTTCATATTAACACTCACAGCTCACTATTAACGCTCACCGGTGGCTAAGCATTGACTGAAAGAAGACACCACAAAACAAAAACCATTCACCAGCAACTAAGCATGGAAAAAAGCAGAGCTAGCATGAACAAAAAGCAAAGCTAACACTCACAGCTAGTTGATGGAAGAAGGTACTCTGCTTTGCTTCCATATTCAGCCACAGATCGGCCACAAAACGTAGAGAAGAAGCCGGATCTATGTGGATCCATATGTATATCAGACAAAATGGCGAACAACAACAGGGGTGTTGATCCCGTCTAACTACCCTTTGCGTGGGTGGATTGGCCTCCTACCACTCGACAGTAGCGTCGGCGGGGCTTCAAGACCACATTCACGGTGACAGTGACGAATTGCGGTGGGCAACGGCAGATTTGATGGTGTTTCTGATCAAGTCACGCAATGGGGAGCAACGGTGGTGTCTGAAGATCCCTCGAGTTAATGAGAAGGAGGAGAGAGAGAGAGAAGGGTTGATGGACCATTTTAAAAGGCATTCAATACATATTTTACCGTTGATATTTTGCTGATTATTGGTACTCATTGGATCCATAAGTATCAAAATGGTGCTTCTACTCAAACCCACGATTCAGCATAAGTCATGTTGAACCAAAACGGTGGTCCAAACATGCATCAGATGTAACCCAATTCCAATCCCACGTTTTGAGCTAATTTGAAGTCCAAAACTGAGATCCAAACATGGCCAATAAATCACTGGTCCAATTCTTATGTTCATTGACCTTGCATTAGTTATTCTATCTTGGATGCTTCTACTTTTATAGGTATAAGTGGGTGATTAGCCAGTAGACACAAATATCAGTCTTGCCATTAGAGTTATATGTCTTCCCATTTGAACTCTCATTAAATGTGTCTGCTAGAAAAGTAAATATGTTTATTGAGCTTCACTTTTATGTGATATCCATGGTTAAAGATCATTGGTGCATACTTAGAATAGGGTTGCATGTAGCTTCATTGAAGCGTTAGTTCTGTTCTTGCTTTGCGTATAAGTTGGGTTGAGCTAATATCACTTGTCTTTGATTTGAACAACTAGCTAGGAGAAAATATATTGATATAAAAGTATATATGATGATGTTGCTATAAAGTTCTCCTTATGTCTTTATTATAAAGCTTACTTTACTTTTTTGAAAAAATTTAGAAAGCTAAATAGGTTATTTAGCCTTAATACTTATTATTTCTATAAAAACATTTACCTAAATTATAAACTGATATATAGTCCAATCACACATAATATATAATATAACTAAATAATTTATTAGTTTTCATAATCCCTCTAAAAAAATCAATTTAGTCTTATATTTAGGATTGAACGCAGTATATATCAAGTTTAGAAAATTATAACTTCATAAACTTCACATAATGGTTTGGCAAAAGCACAGACTTGGCTTCCAGTTGGAGAGACCTTTGACTCAGGTTGATTCTAATATTGGACTTTTGAAATGAAATGTACAACCTCATTGGAATACTAGCTGACTCCAACTAACTAATTAAATCTTAAAACTGAAAATAAGTTATTTATGTTAGATAAAATAGTTCGAGGAATAACGATAAATTTATATGTTTTTATATAATGTAATTAACTTTCTTAAAAAAATTTAAAAAAGTACATTGGATCTTATATTTAGGATTGGAGATAATGTTTTCTTTTTTTCTTTTTTTTGGTTACAAGAGGTAGTAGCATTTAGTTATCAATCTCCCTCAAAGCCTCTCTTTTTTTTTTTGGGTAATACATGGCAAGTCAAAGTCGCTCTGAAGTGGCTTCCATTCTTGGCCTCTCCATGACTTCAAATTACACTATTTTAAAGTAGTTTTTAGATAATTTTGGGTATAAAATGTGAGGATGGTTTAAGTTTTTTGTTTTTTTTAAAAAAATAACATTCAATGCTCTCAAGTATTTTTTTAAGTAGCACCTAGTATCATAAAATAATTTTTTGTGCAATCTATAACAACTATTTTTTCAGTAGCACCTAATATCTAACAAACTAACCATGAAATTTTTTTTTACTATAACACAATATGTATAAATTAAAAGTTAATTTAATAAACTCAATATTATTGGAAAAATACTTCAGGTATAGCTTCCTAGTTAATAAGAACTACTAAAAAAAATATTTTATGTCACATGATGCGTAAAAAATTATTTTATGATACTGGGTACTATTAAAAAATACTTAAGGACATGAATGTTATTTTTCAAAAAAAAATAATAATTAAATCACCCCATATTTTACACCCAAAACTACCTAAAATGGTGTAAATAATGGAGAGGCTAAGGATGGGAAGGGCTAAAGAGATGATCCAATCCCAAGTTGCTCGTGTCTTTTTGCAACATTATTTGTGAATAATTTGTTATGGGTTCGACACTAAATATGTACTTCTCTAATCCTATATATAAAGGACTTCAACATTTTTCATACAGACAAGAAAACCTTAAATCTTATTAACTCTTTGCCATAATATTCAACAATATTCCAACTCTACCTTTAATATGCATAATACTAAATAAAAACAAAGTCAACATAATAATAAATGGAAAGTAAAATTATATATTCACATCAAATGAGGTATCTTATAAATAAAACAAAAAAGTTTCTTCTATATCTACCCTATATATAGGACTAAATGAGTATATAATATGCTCTCTCCGTTGAACCAGAACAAGAAAGGGGAAAACACACAATTTAGTACTCCCTCCCATCATTAATATAAAACATATTTATATAGTTTATCTTAACTTTAAATATATAACAGATTTTTTTTACAGTTGTCAATCTTTTTCCAATTTATCCATATTAATTCTATTCTATCTCAAGAACAATCAAAGAGGAGGGAAAATGAAGAAATTAATAAAGATGACTAAAATATTTTAAAAAATATGTCATGTTAACTAAATTAACTTCCTTAATCTAACCATTACCAAATTCTTACATTAAGAACCGGAGTAACACGTTTTTCATCAAGTACCTGAAAGCAACTTGTAAAAATCACGAATCTAACACCGCAGTTTCAAGAAACGTAAAGACTCAACGAGCAGAATATCAATACCATTATTATTCATTACGGGCTTGCTAGTCAGCTACTATACACAAGATCATTATTCAAGGCATGTCTTGTAAAACACGATTCTGAGCAACTGGAAGAATGGACTAACAGAAGAGGAATAAGCATCTCACTTAGTCAAAGGTTAGGTGCGTCCCTTCACTGTCTTGTCTGCCAATAAATGCTTCAATAGAAACATAACACGTGAATTTATTTTTCCCCCCATTAGAACTTTGTTGAAAATAAATTGCCATATGTTATAACTCTATTGAAGAACTTGACAGAAAGTGCGTTACGTTCTATCCTCTTGACCTGCATTAGGGCATCTCCATCAACCCACACAATACGGAGAAGATTGCTTTCCAGAAGCATTCAAGAGACATAACTGGTCTTGGGAATTTTTGGCTTAGCAAAGAAGGCTGATAGCACACTCTTGCTGCGAGCAGGGACAAAGGGAATCTCGCGCCGGTTCTGGTTGTCAAATGACTTGAATGTTGACATTGATTTGCAGCCCTCCAATGCATCCTGCTAATGAAAAATCATAAGAAACTTTCTTACAGTTATCTGAACAAGATATTCATGAGAAATGACTAGCTTTTGCATGACAAGTTCTTATTGTAATGTCTAGGACATAGTCATGGACTTGGTAACAAGTGAAATCCTGTAATACTTCATTGGTCACTATAGAATATTTATATGGGTATAATGCTTCAATTAAAAGAAAAAGATCATGAGCTTCAGTCATTGCAAAATTCTTGTCTTTGTGGTCAATGCAATTTCAAGCCCAAACATAGTTTAAAGCTATCCTTGTTCATACTTCTTTCTTAATCAGATGTAATATATTTTCAGTTTAAAATACTGAGATGATCTTTCATGAATTTGCCTGAGGGTCCATTGCATAACCAAACCCAAGTTTTCAGGTACTGACTTTTCTTCATAACACTCAAGTTATCAGCTTGGTCCTTAACCATTATTATGCTGTCACTCCATTCTCACTGACGGCATATGGAAACGCTGAAAAGACCTTCAATGCCTATATCGTACCACTCAATAGCTTAAACTTTTGAGTGAGCATCCATAATCGGTTTGGTAGCGTTCTTTTTCTAATCCCATGCACACCATTGTACTAATCCAAGTAATTGAAATATTTCACTGAAGATATCTTGCAGTTTTGTAAGATCAACAATTCAGAATTTTATTGTTGTCACCAAGAGTACACTAAACCAACTAAGTCAGAGAACATATGCTTCATTTCTAGGGGGAAAAAACATACATCTCAAAACCATGGTTATAATGATGATTTAATTATTGAGAACATGTGCCTTCTGGTGAACAGCAAGGACCTTACCTTTCGTGTGATACCCATTGTTTGCACATCTGTACTAGATGTGAAACCTCCATTGGGAAAGTGAACTTGTGCTGCTGAAGATTTCATCCGTGTACTCTCTTCATTATCTACAAAAATGTAACTTCACTCTGTGAGAAGATATCACTTCTTTGGCATGAAGCCACCATAGCTAGGCCAATTGAAGAAGGATTATATAATAAAAGTAACACTCATATCCTTCCTACCTAAAAGTTGGAAAGCTCCAGTAGTCGAGGTAGAAATTTTGGAGTCCTCAGGGCTGCACAATTGGATGCGTTAAAACAGTAACAAGAATTCGGTCGTAAAATTCACACTTGAAAAAGAAGGACTCTTTGTATAGCCTTGAACTAGTGAATTTCTGTAGAACTCACTTGGCTGAAGAATATGAAGTGCCTTTCAATGTAGATTTAGTTTCCGAAGCTAAATGCCAAGAAAGTGTTCTTGATGCAGGGGTGCCTAGATATCATACGTCAAGATACATAAATAGTTCAATTACTGCTAACTTGGGAAATCATATCAAAACTGATGCCCAAATATGCAAAGGGGTAGTATCTCTGAAGCCTACCTGAAAGGTGAGACCGGTTTCTGGCTTGAAAAAGAGCTTGTCTTGCGTCAGTCTGTACATGTGGACTGAAGTGCACCTTCTTATTGACAGAGTCTATCTTGCACAGGCAAGAAAAACAGAAGAACAGAAACCCATAAGTAAGAAAAAAGGCTATAAATCTATATCACAAGTAAATTTTTTCCAGATAATAGCAGTTGTGCATACTTGGCAATATGTAGTGCTTATGATGTCTGGGAATCAAAGCAAACATTTGCTGTTGCCTAAGACCTTCTTTGTCCGTGTAAATTTGGCACATAAGAAGTTGCTGCTTGAAAGAAAACAAATTACTAGAACTGCAGTTAATTTATGTTTATATTAACATGATATCTGAACTTTGTATACCTGATTCAGAGCAGAGACCTTCAAGTCCATGGTTGACACGTCCAAAGTTTGCTGCTCAAGTAGGTCCCCTAACTTATACGCAACAGTTCCAAGATGATCAACAGCATTCACTAAGGCTCTTATAGCATAATCTTTCAGGTTGTCAAGCACCCTAATACATAAAAGAGCATTCATCAAAAGGAAATAACCATGCAGTTCAAACATGAAGGAACGCATAAGCAAATTCTGGGCAACTGGTTAAAGTGACCACTTGGTGAAAGAGCACACCTCTGGTATACATTGTCAAGCATAAAATTAAAAACTAATCAATCTATAATTTCAAAAATCACGTACAGGGTTCCCTGTATGCTGCTGTCTTTAGATGTACTTCTACTAAATAGACAGAAAAAAAAAATGTCTAGTAAATGTCTAGTAAATTCATTCAAATGGCACGTTCTGCAAGGGACATACTTTATGGAATTCCATCTACAATGACCATATGCCAAAACCACTCATCCTCAGCAACGTCACAATTATGATGCAACCATACATGCTGTTGAGAATCACTTTGTTCCGTGGTTCCACCTACATTTCCTAAATCACATATTATAGGGGGCAAATGTAAGACCCACTAACCTTGCCAAATTTTAATCCATGTTTTGTGAAGTTTGCAGATCATGTTGAGTGATTTTCTTCTTCATGGCTCAAAAATACTGTATCTAATGATATAGTTCAAATTTCTTCCATACACGTCTATATTTATACTTATTTTTCAGGCCATGTGAAGAAAAATATTACAGTATTTGATTGTCTCAATGTCAGAAAGCTTTTCTATAAATAATTGGATTGGTTAAAACGGTCTTAAACAATATTACATAGAAAATTTTGGAAGAATGTATCACTAATTAGCAGCAACTAAAACTGCACTGCAATGAAACCACCAACTGCTCAGCACTGTTGTTGAAGCTTCAACTACTTACGGATATAGAAGAAGCACATGCGAAGGGAGTAAAGTTACCATATGAAACTTAATAACAACTGGGAAAACCACTGTAAGTAAACAGCATTCTTACATTTGTTTCTGTTCGCTATGAAAATAAGATTTTTCACAGTATTCTGCAGCAGAATAAAGCTGAGGCCTCAAGTTCTTGAGTTCCTGAAATAACAATCATAGGCAAATTATATTCCTATCCATGCATAGTCCACTACTATTATGAGGACATTGTTCAAAGCAGTACCACGAGAAGCTACTTAGCTAAATTGATCAATTTTTGTTTTGATCTTACGGTAAGAGTTCAATGTCAAAATTTAATATTACAGTTCAAAATGCAGCAGTAGAAGGATAAATTGGTGAGTTTCATACTCAAGGGGGTCTTATCTTTTTTTTCTTGGAACAGGGTATCTGGTTGCAATTTCCTATGCGTCCTGATCCTGAATCCTAACAAGGATGCTTTCATTGAGATCTCTAAAGTCAGTCTTAGCATCAGACAGATGGTTGGTAATTAGATTAGACCTGAGTTTCTTACAGATAATAGGCATGCAAAAGGATTTCATGCCTAGCATATCAGCTGCAGTAATCGAAACTCTACCAGGATATATAAATATCTATGAAAGTTTGAGTTCATTTTCTGAAATTTTCTTTAACCATTTTGACATATTTACTTCAAACGAACAGAAAAATAGCCAAATGCAGTACATAATGGAACTGACAAATCATACAGCACAACAACTAGATGGAAAGATTAAGGAGTAGTGATGGTGCAAGCAGAGGCTTTGAACCAACGATACTTTGGCGGTGTCAATTTTTGCTAGATAGGCAGGTGCTTTGGTGATGAAGATTCCTCTCTGCCAGAACATAGCAATAGCAAACTTGGCTGGAAACAAAACTTTGGTACTCCCTGTGCCTTCACCAACTCATGAAGGATAGCATGCACACAACAGTTGAACAAAGAAGAATTTATGAATCTTCTTGCTGGGTCTCTTTTAAGAGAATATGGGTGCATCATCATCTGAGCGTAGTGAAAATATAACTACGGACAAGATACTGCCAATCTTGGTATGACAGTAACTTTGCTTCCTATAACCATAAAAACAAGAGGACCTTGAGCTGTTGAAGATTGCACAGCAAAAGCTGGACATACCGGACAAAAGCTATAACTCAAATTTTATGAGATTAATGACAGGTCACATAAATATCAGGAGACAGCTGAAAGAAATTGGACAAATCTATGTGACATTCCACCCAATTGTGTCCATAAAGGATACATTTGGTCAAAAACAAGGTGACTGGCAGCATTGTGCAAAGTTTTGATGTTAAATTTGGTCAGCAAGTGCTATTTGTCGCTGACGATCCCCTGGATACAAGCCCAACGTTTGTGTGGAAGGTCTCCTTAATTCCTATCAGTTTCAGGAGAAACTAGCTTGAAGCAGCCATTTGTCTTTTTGCTGTTGATGAAGTGCATTTCAAATTGGGAGCAGGGCCATGTATTTAATGTTCTAGAGCATATTTCCAGGTCAGTTTAAACACAGGCATCACTGCTGGAATGTAACGTGGGAAAATGAATAAAAACTACACTATACGTATTCAAACTGTGAGCATTGGGTGACAGGAGGGATAACGCATTAAATGAAATAATGTCTTTTGTTATCTGTTAGCTACTTCATCTTTGAGCACATGGTTGTTTTGAAGGGGTCAATATTGTTGCAAATGACTCAATATTAGTGCGTGGCCAAAAAGTGAGAGGAGTTGCTTCATTTTTTGTGGAATGTTCGCCTGTGGGGGGAGGCTTGAAGGCAGAGAAGGATAATTTGATCGGTTTCATAGTCAAAGGAGTTTTACCGTTTTCTCAAAAAAGGTATCTCACTGCAATCTCTTACGCTTCCTAATCTTTAATCCTAACAATCGCAGTCTCACGCTAACAAAAGCATCCACCACCAAAAATCTAACGAAAAATTAACGGAAATAAACTCTTAACCCATATTTTCCCAGATTCTCCACCAAATAGGATATAACAGTATAGTAGTAAAATAAAATCTAAAGCCCAATATTTCGATCTCAAGCAAAACAAACACAACCGCAAATGTTAGTGGAGTAGTGGTAACACGCGAAATGACACAGCCAAATTCAATCAAAAAGAACAAAAACAAATGCAGATCCGGTCCAAATATGTGACATCCAAAAGCCAAAATGAACATCTACACAAAAGAAACCCGGGAACAGAGTAAAGAAGCTAGAACCTGCAAGGCATTGACAAAGCTCTTGCTTCGCTCCATGGAGACTTCGTCGAACGTCATGGCCGAATTCATAGGCCTCGCATTCTCCATAATTTCCATGAATAATCCTACACCGCCAATACGCAGAAAAGCAAAATGAATGAATCACAGAAGTAGCTGTTGAACTTGAACCCCCAAGAACTAAAAATGCATAATAATCAGTGATCACTGATTAGTATAATGAATAGGAATTTGCTGGTGGGTTAGGTTTTGGTGGGGGAGAGGTAATAATTAATCAGGTTGAGAGAGAGAGAGAGAGAGGGTACAATTGAAGCAATACATGGGAGAGAAGTGGGAATTTGGAGTTTAGTGTTAGAAAATGACACAATATTTATTGTGTGCGCTGGCGGGGTAGGTAGTTAGATGTACTTCGCTCAGTCGCTGGATAATTATAACGGCAATTGGATCTGAAAAGACAATAGGATCTTTTCAATTTATTAATCTCATCCATAAGCAACGCTTGGATCGCTTTTTATGAGTATTTTAAAACATTTACACAACATTGTATATTTTAAAATTTGATTTTTATCATTCAAAATCTTAAATGATTTCCATTTTTAATCGTTATAATTATATTTTGTTAGTGATATTTTAATCTATTGTTCACATTTTACTATAAACACACGTGTTTTCCCTAAAATAAAACTTACATCAAGTTTATAAGATTAGATTTGTGTTTGGAATGATGATATTAAAAGTAGCTTTCCAATCATGATTTGCTTTCTATAAGTATATAAAAAAGTTTTGTCTTAGTTTATAAAACACACATTGCAAAGGGTTATTGGAGTAATTGACCAAATAGATATAAAAAGAATTTTATATTATTTGTTTATTTGTAGTAATTAAAAAGACTGTATCTTTTTCAAGGATCATGTTCTTCAAAGCAATTATCACACATATCTTACATGTGGTAACCTTTAAAATCTAGGTTTGAAAAGTACTATAGCAAGACAAACCACTTTAACATATTTATCTCAGAATTCATAAAAATTATTTTTAAATAACTAATCCAAACTAACACTAATATACTATTACATAGATGAATGAAAGGATTTTTTTCTAGAATTTTTCATGGTGGATTGAATTTCTACTTCATTGAGTTCTGCATAATTCATTCCTACAAAGAACAGAAGAAGAAAATAACAAGTTTTAAGGACTTATTTAGTACGAGGGAGAGGAGGGGAGGGAAAATTTTTATAAGTTAAATTTTAAAAAATTAAATAAGTAGGGTTAAACATTTTAAATTATTTTTTCTACTCTTTTATGCATTTAAGTGATTAATCAATTGAGCCAAACTTTCTTGGCATGAGAACAATCCCTGAAAATGTGGATGGACAATCAATGACATTATAACTAAAAAGAGTACGATATATATGGGGATAGCTCCAGACTACCAGACCTATCAAAGTTTATTCCAAAACAGCTTTTTATAAGAATATCTTGATTAAAAAAAAAGAAAAAGAAACAAAAAATAAGGGGTCACTTCTATATTTTACCACAAATTCACAGAGAGTAATGCTTTTCAATTTTCCCAATCTATTTATAAGTGGATTTGATAAAGTTTCCATAATTGGAAGTTCTCCAACACATTACATCTTCTTACCCTCGGGGATTAGTGATAATTTCATTAATTTGACTCACCACCTCAAGAAGAAGATAATAAATTTTAATTTATTAATATTTCAAACTCTTTTTTATTATATGTGGTCGGAATCGAATTCGGATTGAGTGCTATATAGAATACTAACTATACCACACAGACTAGAGGCTATGGGTTAATATTTCAAACTTTACATGTGTCTTTCCAAGTTGTTGGTACTGCAAGCCTTATCTAGGTATTGTTTACTTGGTGAAACTTGTTCTTTGTTTTCAGAACTTTGACCCTTATATTATTATTATTATTATTATTATTATTGGACAATGATGCTCTTCTTGATAATGAGGGATCTTTGTCACCCTATCCTTCATAAAAAAGAAAAAAAGGGGGTAGATGGGACCCCCTTAACTAATGTGGTATGTGAGAGGGGGTGCAACAGAGGTGCCACAGAGAGGGAGGTGCCAAGGAGATAATTTCCATCTTCATCAAATACCTCACGGCAGCATTCATCTCTGTTCTATTACACTCCCTACGTTACAATTACGCTAAATTAGTAAATTTTGACAATCATTAATGAGCGGCATTTTTTTTAAAATTCTAATTAATTGTGTATTCACTGT
>JBAGKO010000015.1:22409453-22420670 GCA_037177275.1 Acacia concinna
TATTTGGCTTGTATGATTCACTCCTGGATACCAAAATCTAGGACATCCACTGCAAAAAAAGGTGTTCTTTCTATGGTCACATTCGAGGTTTGTCTTTCCTTTCTCATTTTTCGAAAATTTGAAATTTTTGCAATGGAAATTATTGATGTTTTGGCTTTGCCCATACAAGTCGTCATTTTCTTTGCCTAAGTTTTTTGTTTTTTCCCTTGGAACTTTAAGTTCAAAACTTACAATCCATTTTGAATCTATTTGGTACAAGTCGGTGAGTTTTGAGCTCAATAACATTCGATCCGATGGAGGTTTTTAATTTTTTTACCTTTTGAGTTTTGCCATTTTCCTATGAACCAAACAGGTAAAGTTGGAAGGCTTGTCTTTTAGCAGGAAGCGTGTATAGTTGAAAAGTTAAATGCTTCGATCAATTCCCAATAAATGTTTCTGACATATTTGATCCCAGAATTTAAACACACTTTCATAGCTCTCTTGGATTTGATCTTGAGACAAGGGACGAAAGTGACTTGGTTTCTGGTTATAGTTAAATGAGGAGGCTTACTCTGCTAAATTCACCGAACTCGCTCAAAAAAGACTATTTTGATACAGAAAACATTGAACTTTTTTTTCTGAATTGATCTTCCTCACACTTTTCTTTATAAAGAAACTTGAGGACACTAATGAATGTCTAAGGAATAGCAATAATTGATGCTAGAGACGTAAGTTTTGACTTCCATTGGTAATTGCTCTGCCAACACTGGGTCCCACGGTCAACTCCCACTGAACTCGCATAACCTGTATGTGAGTTCAGTGAACTCGCATATAGCTTATACGAGTTAAGTGCTCTGCCCCACTTCAGTAGTGGGGCCCACTGAACTCCCACATCATTTGTGCGAGTTCAGTACAATTTCTTTCCCCTCTCTCCTCCTTTCTGAAAAACTCGCACATGTAGGGTGCGATTTTCGGAACTCGCATAACGAAAGGTCGAATTTGCTTATAGCATCTAGATAAATATTTTAAAAAGTATTAGATTTCGGGATTTATTTTTTGTTTGTTTGTAATATTTGAATAAAAAGCCCACATCTGGGTTGGCATGTAGCAATGGAAGAAGAAATGATAGCCTTAGAGATGGCTAGTACTTAGAATTTTATTGATCTACCTCATGGCAAGAAGGCGATGTGGGTGTAAATAGGTGTTTGTAATTAAAACCAAAGCTGATGGCACCTTGGAGCATCTAAAAGCTCGATTAGTTGCTAAAAGATATGCTCATACATATGGGGTTGACTATTCTGAAACATTTTCTCCAATTGCCAAGTTGTCTTCTGTTGACCTGTTTATTTCTATGGTAGCGTCCTATAATTGGGATCTGCATCAGTTAGATGTTAAGAATGCTTTTTTGAATGAGGATCTTCTTGAAGAAGTTTATATGAAGCAACCACCTGGTTTTATTGCTCAATAGGAGAAAGGGAAGGTGTGTTTTCTTCAGAAGTCTCTGTATGGTTTGAAGCAGAGTCCTCATGCTTGGTTTGACAGGTTTAGTTTGGTAATACAAAAGTTTGGCCTGAGCCAAAGTAAATGTGATTATTCTGTTTTCTATCAACAAATTAATTAAGGGTTGATTCTTTTGGTTGTCTACATTGATGATATTGTTATTAGAGGCAGTAATGTATCCAGAATTTCGTCACTTAAGAACTTTCTTAGTTCTCATTTTCAGACAAAAGATCTAGGAACATTGAAGTATTTTCTTGGGATAGAAGTTATGAGAAATAAGAAGGGTATTTTTTTTGTCTCAGAGGAAATATGTTCTTGACTTACTGAAGGAAACTAGGAAACTTAGTGTTGCACTAAGTAGTGTTCTGATGATTCCTAATCCTTTTCTGGATATGGATGATAGTGTGTCATATGATGAACTTCCTAAAGATATTCAGAAAAAGATAGATCCAAAAAAGATTAAGCCATTTGCATATCCTGAGAGATATCGGCGATTGATTGGTAGATTGAATTATCTTACAATAACCTGTCCTGATATCACATTTTCAATAAGTATTCTAAGTCAATTTCTGCAAGCTCTTACTGTTGCTCAGTGGGAAGCATTATAGCATCTTCTATATTATTTACAAGGAGTGCCAGGACATGGTTATCATACCAATATTGAATGCTTCTGTGATGCAAATCATGTTGGTTCAAAGACAACTAGACGATCTACTATAGGATATTGTGTATTTATGGGTGGAAATTTAGTGTCCTAGAGGAGTATAACATCCCAAAAAATTTTAGGCCCAGATATGGTATTTTGGGGTAGACTTAGGGTCATACCCTGATTTTTTTAAGCCTGGATGAGGTATTTGGGATTGATAAAGGGCCTTAGCCTGTAGAGGAGAGAGAGATCTTCTAACTTTTGAAGTGAGATTTGGGGAAAGACCTATGTGCAAAGAGGAAAAATTCAGCAAAGTTAGAAGCTGAATTTTGGATAGGCCCGAAAGCCCCGAAAATTCCCATAAAATCCTAGAAAATGTTTTAGAGCATCTAGAAAATTATGGGACAGTAGAATGACTTTTAGAGGCCATATGAATTTTTGTCAATTTCATTAATATTTTATTAATTTTTGGTCAGACCGAATGTTTTGCCGGAAATTAATTATACCATATATTTAGAGGTCTCAATGTTTTGGACTGGGATTGGAAAAAATTAATATAATATTTCAAAGGATTTATGAGATTTATTGGAGCTCAAGAAGAAGTCCAGAGGAATTATTAAAAATTGCTGAAATCGGTTTATTGCCGGCATAAGAGACTTCTTCAAAGAAAAATTAATTTTGGGAGTTCCAGATGTTGAAAAATTATGAAAATTTTCTTGTAGCCCTCTGCGATACTTAGAGATTTTTGGAAAAATTTTGGAAATTTTTTGATGAATATATAGTTTTATGAAATTTTTGAGTTATTTTAATCAGCACGAGAAAGCTATCTAAAGAAATTGGACCATGACTGACATGGAATATGAAATGGCTCATATTCCGTATCCCTTAGAACATGCAAATGAATAAAAATAGTGATAATTCTAACATTCTTAGTTATACATAAATAATTTATAATTTGCATATATAAGTGTATTTTCTATAATGAAAATATTAAGCTTTTGTGTATAATTTTTGGCTGAGTCGTTTATGGAGGCTACCTCCCAAAATTTCTACAACACAAAGAAAGTCTAGTACAATACAAGGAGCTCCACTCCACAATAGCTCATACATAGATATGCACATATATCTCATAATGTTAAAAAGAGACAAGGATCCTGGCTATAGATTACATGGAGCTTCTAAATAGAATATTTTTGTTTTCAAATACAATAGCTAAGTTTGAGTTTTACATCACCATTAAGATTGACCAAGACAACGCTTCAACTTCCATTCACCACAGGGGATTGAGTTAGCTACGATATATGAGACAAAAACATTTTCAAGTGAATAATGTCCCATTGATATAAGTAATAAAATATAGAAGGAATAATTTAACCAAGTAGAAGTCCATAATAAAGAGATGACATTCAAATGCAACTTCTAAATATTAAATCATAAACATCGATGGAGTTATATACCAAGTTATCAATAAGAGAATAATGTGAAAAAAAAACCTTGTTCATGAAACTAAGTATCATCTAGTATGGAAATCCCATTTTGAACGAGGACTTGAACAAAATGAGTAACAAGCCTGGACGCACAATCCACGAGGGTAACTAACAAAGTGCAGTATGAAGCCACGAAAACAAGTGTGGACACACAGTCTACGAAAGTAAGTAACTAGTCAAATGCAGCACGAGGACACGAAACAAGCGTAGGTACAAGACCAATGAATAACAAGGGTGAGAACAAATCCCACAAATATTAAGCGTGAGTACTATGCCCATTGAGAATAGGGTAGAGCTTGAAAAGTCAAACTCATCACAACTAGTTAGCATTTATATTGTTCATGGCATTGCTAATCTTGATTACAACTGTCTTGTGATTTTGGTTCCTTTGATACAAACTCATCACAACTGGTTTGCAACTTATGGGAATGGTCCAAAACTTTTAAAAATCATAGGCATAATGGCTTTGAAAGCTATAGGGAATTCTAGATCCCAATTTCTCTACAAGTGGGTCTCTTAATTCTTATGGGTCTTTTCAATGCAAACCTATTGCAAGCATTTCTGCTATGTTCTCCTACGAGATTGCTGGTGAAGATTTGGTTCAAGGGAAGGTTGATTTCAATGCTCTTTGGGAGAATATGCTCTCTATGTGGGAAAAAAAGAAGGAATAGCATGAACTAGCTCAAAAATCCATTATTAAGGAAAAAAAACTTATGGGTTCTAAATTCTAAGAACTATATTTGTTCACATTTTAGCAGAAGTTTTTTAGACTTTTTCAAGCCTATGTTTTTGTTGGTTTCAGCCTTTTGTGTCTTTTGTTGCTAATCATCCTTGAGGGTAAGGATGTCTTTAGGGATGGGATACTGATATATAAATGTAATAAAAATTAAAAAGTTAGTATATTAATTAGAGGGTTGGCCGTTAGGATACTAATTATAGGATTAAGCCTATAAGCCAAATAAGCCATTAGCTAATTATAATGGCTTGGTACTTAAGTCAAATCCTCACTCCCTTTGCCTATAAATAAAGGGCAGAACGCTTGTAATGGCTGTTGTTGATCATGAATGAGTATTGCATCATTTCAGCAGCTACTCTCTTATCTCTCTACTCCTCTCTCTCTTGGCTCCCCTTTCTTCTATCTCTTCTCCTCTAATGTCTCTTTCTCTTCTCTACTATTCTTCTTTATATATCCTCTCTTCTCTTCTAATTTCCCCTTCTTTCTAAACTAATATCTCTAAACAATTCAAAACTGATTACAATCTTATAACAATATTGAAATAAAAAAACATCAAATTCCCCCTTATGAAATAAGAACCAACCAAACTCAAGAACATGTACATGAACTTTCATTGTGGTTCAAGCAATCTAATTTGGTTTGAGAAATATATTCAAGATTGTGGCTTTTTAACATTTTATCATCACCATGGGTCTTCATCCACAAACAAGAATCACACATGTAAAAGGTCACCGGAGTTGATTGGGAATATGCTTTGTGGTGTATAAGAAAAGGAGACCAAGGGGCTATGGAAAGGTCTTTGGTAGTCGTGGCAAAAGTGGATTACAATATAAGGATTGCGGGTCACATACCATTCAAAAAGCATGTTCACATAAATTAAAATAAAACTCCCCTCATATTTGCCTACTGCTAACACAACCCTGTATTAGATAGATGTTTTTTTTATGTAATCCTCTTTAAGTTATATAAATCAAATCATGTTAGAATTATATGTAACTCACTTTGATGTGATACAACCAAACAACCATTAGATCAGTCTAATTGATTAAATTTTCAACCGGAATTTTCCTCAATTTAAAATATAAAATTTATATTAAAAATGCGTTAGTGATGCGCAAATTCCATAAATGCCATTTAACTTCTCTTGACCAAAACTTCGCGTTTTTTTCTTTTAGCGCACCTGCACATATCAGGTGACGTGGCTAATTTTTATTAGAAGAAAAATTAATTCATAAGAAACTAAATTTAATTTTCATTTCACCGAAAATCAGAGACGCCTCTTCTTCATTGTCCAAATCTCAGATCTACGGAATTGCGCTTCCAACTTCAAAAGATCCACTCTTTCGAAGCACAAACACCGTTATACAAATTTAATCCCGAGAGTTCATCAAGCTTATTCTGAATAAATCTTTTTCTTGGATCGTTTTCCGAGGAATTTCCGTTTTAAATTTTTATCATCTGCAAATTCAAGAGAGGCTGTGCCGACACTTGTATTTATATTTGGTATTCGGATTTTGGATATTGAGAGCTTGAATCATGTGGAGTAGTATTGCGAACTTGAAGGAGAACTTGAACAAGATCGCTCATGATGTTCATCAAGACGACGACGACGACGACGAGGAGCTCGGGAATTGTAACAGGCCTAATGGAGTCAATTCTCCCATGTCCGATCGGAGGAACTCTCATAGTTTTGCGCATTCAACATTGGGTCCAAGGTCACCACTCTCTAACGGGATGGCCGATCCTGCCGCGTTTAGTTCGGAGGTGCCCCTTCTTTCTTGGTTTCTTTATTGAGCTTGGATTGTCATTGAATACTTCACAAAAGCCTGGGTGATGTTTATGCTTTTTGGATCCCTTAGGCGCCTGCATTATTTAAGTTAGATTATATGCTGGGGTCAGGGTATTGAACATTGGAATTTTAGCCATTTCTCCCTTGCTTGCTATAATCTGTGTATGGGAAGCATTGATGATTTCGTTGTGCTTATGCTGCTATGGGATAAAATGGACGTGGGTTGTTCTCGAACGATGTGTTTCACAATATAGTATATGGTTTTGACTTTGAACCGACCCACTTTAATTGTTCATTTATTTATATTTGGATTTGGAGTATGTTGGCTTTCAATTTGGCTCACTAGTTCACTCCAAATTGGTGCTTGGAAAATAGGAGCTGTAGTGGGAAGTAACAGATCAATATCTTTTATACATGTCTTATATGACTGTGTTCTTGTCTAGACGGTCAGCTGGCGCACATGTAAAGAAAATGAAAACAAAATCTTCAATAAAGTTATGAACTTATTCTCATGAATTTATTTCTTCATATGCATACTAATGATTTGGTACTGATAATTAAGTCTCACTAAGTTTTAGTTAGTTTTGGGTTGACTTATTTTGATGTTGTGTATTTTTATCCCAACTTATAAATTGTAAGCGAGCATTATTATTATTATTATTGCTATGGTTAGGAGTGAATAAGGTTGCGAGTTTTTCAAGTTGCTTCTTATTTATATGCCAAATAGCATCAATCCACTGTACTATTAGAATCAGCTGACATGAACTGATTAATCTATGTCACATTTTCTTCAGTAGATGTAACCCTTTAAGCAGAGCACTATGAAAATCCTGTTACTTGTTTGGAGAACTGGTTGAGGATAATCTTGAAGAGAATTCGTTTTGGAAATAGTAATTACAAGTGTGAGTTTTATGTGGAGAGTTGATTCAGTTCCAATCATAATTCTTTGCAATTAACTTATGTTTGGATAGTATTCAGGTAAGTCACTAATGGCTGTGAAATTACTAAATGAACCAATGCATTGTGTTTCCATATATAGATAACGTAATGATGGGAAATAGGTAAAATTGTACATTGTTTAAATTGTTGCAGGTTTTGTATTTCTATTTATTGTTATTATCAGATTGTCTTTTTGATACAAGATTGTAAAATCAATCCTGGTTATTTAGGTTTTAGGGTTTTAGAGGAGAAGGAGAGAAGAGTTGAAGAGAAGAGAGGAATAGAGTCATAGAAGAGAAACAGAAACAGAGGGAGGCAGAAACAGCATCGCAACAGAATGCATCTTCATTCATTCATTTTCAAAAGTCATCATCTGTACATAAGAGTCTTATATTTATAAAGAGGGAACGGGTACATGTTTAACTAAGGCGAGTTGGACTTCCTAATGCTAATTGGGCTAAATTCTCTAATTAGTATTCTGGGCTAATTTAATTAAGGGACACAACTAATGCCTTTCTTGGCTATTGCCACTCCTAAGGTAGCTACACCACTCTAGGCTAATATTGCTCTCCCTCAAATTAATTTAACCTAATACACTAATTTAGGAATTTATGGATTTACATTACAATTACATAACACTTAGTTTATCTGAGTTAGTTTTACAGTCAAACTAATTTTCGGTAAAATAAATAAACACAGGTCTCTCCCTTTAGATCTGAAGTTCTGTGTCATGTGATTATTATATCCAAAACGATTGCTGTTCAAAAGTCAAACTAAGAATAGGCGCTGTTATTCTATGATCCTATAATGCACTCTAGCTGCCCAGCATGCTAGTTTGAGACTAGCACAAATTTTGGGGGCTGGAATGCATTCCATACTTGCTTTTCCTAAATATGTTTTGGGTGCCCTTCCTAATATGTTCCTTTTGTCTCATCAAAACAAGTTAGGTAATTTGCTTTCCTTTTACTTCAAAGAAATGTGTGATTGGGAACAGGTTAGTCTGGTTGGATAACGGAAGAACTGAACAAGTATATATGGGATTAAATAACATTCTGGATTCTGAATTCCTAAATTGCCTGTCAGGAAGAAATGACTTGTATTTGCACAAATTTACTTATATACAAACAAAAGCAGTTTTGAATTTCTAACCTTTTGCAATTTTTTATTTTCCCCCACCATATTGCCACGCTTCATCATGGAAAAAATTGGGCACATGATTCTTGAAAAAATTTGTGCCAATTGGTGGGGACTTTGTTGCTTTCGGGTTTTGTTTTTTTCCTTCTTTCCTTCACCCTTTCTATGAAGTGATGTTGTGAGCTTCTTGCATTTTGATCTTATTATTGCAGATTGAACAATACAAATCAGAGATTAAGAGGCTTCAGACATCTGAAGCAGAAATTAAAGCACTGTCTGTTAATTATGCTTCTTTACTAAAAGAACAAGAGGTATAGCAATTACTTATCCCAGATCAATGTTACTGATTTTGTGTGATTTTTGCCTTTTGATTTCCTGACAAAACCTGTCCTGGGATCTGTTCAAAGAAAGTGAACTCAGCTGGAATGCATCATTTGAGAAATGTGTTGCTATTATTTTTTGCTTTGGTGTTTTAAATGTTCCCATGGTCCTCCTTTGCCCAACACAGGACTTTTATTTGCTTGAAATTATTCTATAATGATATATCACAAACAGTTGTTTAACAGCACAACTACAATAACAAGTCTTATCCTACTAAGTGAAGTTAATCCCATGGTTCATCCAATGCTATGAATATCCATGCATGGATAAACGTTTCATCAACAATATATTATTATTTTTTCATTGTCTTTTGCTGGTTTTTTTTTTATTATAATTGATGTCTTACAGTCCAACAATCATTTTAACTTAACAGGACCTAATTGTTAGATTGAATAGAGAAAATGGCTCGTTAAAGCAAAATTTGGAAGCAACAAGTAAAGCTTCAAGTGTCTCCAGAAATGATAGTTCTGCATCATCTTCAAAGGGCACTGATCCAGTGAAGGTGGAATTTTATTCTGGTTCAAACATTGTTGTGGAGTGATTTATATGCTGTATACGGTTTATAAAATTCTTTTTAACCTGTTGCAGTTTTATGTTTATTCTCTGGTATTTGATGAGACTTGGATGAAATTTTAAATATTTGATGCGCCAATTTTTAATGATATGATGCCATGTAGCATTAAAATATCTCACATCACTGCAACATCCAGGTTTTATTCTTTATGCGTTTCTTGAGTTTTGGAGATTAGCAGACATGTGATATCCTGTACTTTTAGATGGATTACTGCTTTGTGGTAAATATTCTTCCATTTTCAGTGATAATTGGATGTTTCAATTGCCATTTAGCACTTGTATACAATCATGTCTCTGATTTAATATTTGGCAAAGGGTAGAAAGATTTTATGGAATTTGATGTTACTTAGTTATGGTAAAAAGAGGTGTTATTGAGATTGGTATAGGTGTGAGGTCCATGCTATTTGTGGTCTTCTTCTACTTCAAACCCTACTGCAAACTTTATCAATAGTAATTTGTTACAGTTTGAGCTTTAATTGCTTGTTTGGTTCACAAAATCAAAGGTAATGTAATTGATTGTAATACAATGTAATGTAATATAATGTAATGATAATTCCATGTATTTGTTTAGTTTGTAATTAAGGAAAGGCAATGCATATACATAAAAATGTTTGGTTTGATTACATCTCACATGAGAATATATGAGAATAATATATTTAGAGACAAAATCACCCCTATATACATACATATATATATAATGTACACCTTGGGTTTATGGTAACTTTTTTAATTTGTACAGTATACATGTCGAGTTTATAATAATTTTTTCATATTTAATGGTGTAAATATTATGCCATGTACAAGTTGGGTTCATAGTAATTTTTTAATATTTAATGGTGAGAATATTATTTAATGGGATATTTTAATGGTAGAATATTTTTTTTTACATTTTTATTGGGGAAATATTTCTTAAAAAATATTATATAATTACTTAATATTTTTAATATTGAATGGTAGTAATTATTTAATATTTAAAAACATTTATTTATAGGCACTTTGGTCAAATTAAAAAATTATAATGGCAATAGAGTCTTTTTCGCTTGATTACAGGATGCTAACATTCCCATTAATCACTCCTAGCAATGTAATCCTTATTACATCAAATGATGTAATTAGTATTATATTTTGTAGTTTGGTTTACATTACTTAAGCCCAACCAAATGTTGTAATCGATATATTACATCTGGATTACATGTAATTATCTCTGATGTAATCGAACCAAACAGGCTATAAGGGAAATATCTTGGAGTCATAAGAGTTGAAAAACATTGTAGTTTGACCTATATGTGCAAAGAAAGAGTGCCATAATGTGGGATATGTGGTTGGACTTGGATATGTTCCGGTGTTCTTGAGGGTTTGTTGTTAATCTCGTGAAAGTATTTGGTTGTGAGCTACCTAGTCTTGGCCAATGTCAATCCTTATTGATACTTTTGAATACTTCTGCAGGGTAGTGATCTAGTTTCCAATCGACAGCATAGGTCTGCATCTCATGTGAAAAATCGTCATGCTGGAAGTTTAAAGCACAATGGTGTTGTTTCACGAAAGGATTCTATGAACAATGGAATCATATCTGCTTTGGATTCTGATGCCATTCAAAATGAGATGGAACTTAATCATTCTGATTTTCAAGGAAAGGACGAGGTACTATGACCTTGGGTTTCTATTTATTCATAATTACTCAATGTGCATAGAAGATTAACTGAGTTGCTGTTAGTTATAAACGTTGCCAAAGTTGATTTTTTAGCAAATAGCTTTTGTGGCATATGTTTTACTTTCTCTCGAGCCCTTAATTTTATTTTCTTATTCTTAACCTAGGAGAAGGGCTCTTGTTCATTTGCAAATTCTCTTTTGTCGGGTCATTTTCATTAATTTTGCTAGGTTTTTGATATCTCTTTTGTAAATTGAATGTAAGTATTTAGGAATTTCTAAAGAATTAGGATAGAAGAGAAGATAGAAATCAGATAGAGGATTAGAGAAGAAGAAGAAGAATAAGAGGAAACAAGAATGCTCTTCGGCTTTACTCAATGATCAATGTCAAAAACTGATGTACAAA
>JBAGKO010000015.1:22420770-22449505 GCA_037177275.1 Acacia concinna
ACTTGTGGATCCACATATGGTTCGATATAAACCTTTTGGCATGAAATGACGATTTATTTAGTTTAAGTGTTGAAGTCGAAGAATGAAAATCCATAGAGGGATTTTGTTCTATTATTCCTAAAATCGGGCTTTATTCTTTTAACCATGATAGTTCCTTTAAAAGATTTAGATTTAAACTTTTCTATCATGGTTAACTCATCTAAATCAATTATTACACTTTAAAAATATTTGTTAATTATTGTTTTAAAGAGAAGGATTTTACAGACAGTTGCAACGGCGCCATTGATTTGACATAACCTTACTCGCCTCGGGGTAAAATACAAAGTTTACAACGAATGCAATACAGTACAAATAACTCAAGATCGTTCTCTTATTAACGAACCTTTATTTTGAATTCTTTAGGTTAAACTAAGTGTTAAAAACATGATTAGAAAATAGTTTTTGAAATTGGTTTTTTTCTCTAAATTAAAATACATAAAAATAAAGTTAGTTCTTATCTTTTTGGATTTTTCAAAAAACAATAAAGAAATCATTTGAATTAAAAGGGATTATAAACTGAAATGAGTTTTGGTAGCAAGTGGTGACTTTCCTAACTTCTTAAAATAAACTGGGAATTAATTTTGCATCAAATCAAATTAAAACCTTGAACATAATGGTGGAAGGGATGAAAATAGTCGACAGTGGTGAATGGAGTGAGAGTGGTCGACGGTGAGAAAATAGAAGGCTGGCAGCAGTGTGGTCATGACGAAAATGATGGTGCACGATGAGGGGTAGGGGAAGTCGATGGCGGTGAGGAATAGTAGTAGTCAAAGGTGATGGTGAAGGATCAAGGTGGTCTCAGTGAGTCGAAGATGGTTATGGTGGTGACTGGAGGCTAATGTTGAAGAAGGGAAATGGAGGTAACAATAGTTTTGCTTGACGGAAATAGAAAGGAGAAAAGCAGAGGAGGCGATGGTGATTGGCGATGAGGAAATGAAAGTGGGTGCCGTCAAGTTTAGTGAAGAAAAAGGGAAAATGAAATAAAGAGGACCGGTGGAGATGAGAACGGCTGGTGGTGGCAAAACAAAAAAGGATCAGTAGCGGTGACTGGCAGTCGTGGAATAAGAGTAAAGGGAGTAACGACGGTCTTCGAGCTCTCTCGACAGTAAAGAAAGGAAGGAGACAACGGTGGGGGTTTCAATCGCGCCTCCAAGTCAAACAAACCAACACACGACCTCTTATTTCTCTCTCACCAACGACGTAGGTGGTATATGGAGAAGAAGGATGACAGTGGTCTCGTCTCAGCCTCCAAGTCCAGCTCCCCTCCAGCTCGTGACCTCCTCTCTGCCTGTGGCACTGTTGCTGGTCCAGCTAAAAGTTCCCCAGCTCTTGGCGCCACACCCAGCTCTCTCCTATAGCCCACCCCAAAAAACCAGTCACGGCGCCACCTCCTCTTCGGCCTACAGCTAATGATCAAAGTCGAAACCTAATGTCTTTGATCAAAACATAAGTTTTGACCAGGGATTCAATTGTAAATTTCATAAAGTTTTTTAGAGGGACTAAATTATAATTTTTTTTATATTTTTTTTCATTTTCTTCAAGTATAAAAATTGACCAATAGTTAGCATCAAAAGTCCAATAACTTATGAATAAGTAATAAATCATGACAATTTAATTTTTAATTGAACTTAATTCAATAGTATTTTCTTTTATTAAATTTATGCTTAATCATACAATAATAACTTAAAAAATTTGATATGAAAAAGCATGTTAAAATATGGTTTAATCTGTCCTTATTGGCTAATAATATATATTATAATGTTTCATGTTCTAGTGATTTGTAGAGATGACTAAGGTGGAATTTGCATTTCTCTCTAGGAAATGCGAAATCAACCAAGTGGCGTTGGCAATGTGTCTTTAGAAGGACATGCTAGCTTTTATGGAAGAATCATTGCAAAAAGGTGTTTGAGGGCAAAGCAAGACATCATAGAGGAATTGTCCATTGCTATTATCATCACCTCATTAAAGGTGTGGAGAATGGGAGACTGGGCCATCAGATTTTTCAAGTTTCAAATAGAAAGAATATGCAATGGAAACCTCTAGAACTAGGATTTGTTCGTGTTGATGTTGATAGATCATGTGATCACAGAGGATATGCTACATGTAGTGGCATTGTTGGAGACCATCAAGGAATGTGGAATCGTGGATCTCAATGTAAGTTGGGTCACGAGTCCCTGACTACCGCGGAAATCTACAGAATCTTAAGTGGTTTGAATCTTTGCTAGGGCATGGATTTGAAACATTTTAGATTATTCACCAATTCGTGCAAGCTTTACACCAATTGCTTGTGGAATGTGGGTGGGATCATTAATTATACGAGGATATCTTAAAAGTCCGATATCTTATCTATTAGAATTAGGACTACAGATTGTTCATTCTTACATAGAAGACCTTCTTGGATGAGTGAATTTTATGGTCAAAATGGCCTAAGAGAGACCAATCAAGAATATATGGATATGGAGACTCCCCGTGAAACCCCTTTTGAGGGAATGTGGGATTGGATTTAATGCTAGTGTAGAAATGCCTATGTATTAGACCATGCTTGCCTTTGGAAAAAAAAAAGCCCAAGTGCCCAATGTTACAACTGTAAAACTATAAATAAAGGATTATGATTTTACCCGGGCCAGTATTTCCCCGCCGGAACAATATCGGATTCGGAACTGGTGGGAATGGGGAAATCAAATAAACGGTTTTCTACGTCATTATAAGAAAAAGAGATAATTTTTTTAATAAAGAGAAACAGTAAGAAAAAAAGCCGAAAGTTTGAGAGTCTTTGGCATCGGCGACCATACCTTTGGAATTGCGGAGATCTATTCTTTTGTTCGTTCATGACTCAGTTTAGTGAAATAATTGTGCTTTAATCAGTAAAAGAATAAACAGATTGACGGCATCGTTCTCTCTTGCTATGATTCACATCTAGTGACATTCTCAGATCCTTTATGGCGTCCTCCAGTAATAGTAAAGTCGAAGTTGATGACGACGACGAGGTTCTCGAAGAATCAGTAAGTTCTCGTGTTGAATACGACTATGACGCTGAACGAAACCTGCACTGACCTTGAATGCAAGCATAATCAATCAGATCGAATGTTGACGTGATTAACTCATTTTCTTCAATGAATGCTCGAATTTTATGAAACGTAGACTGTCAATGTTCACAAATTTGTTCTAGTAATGCTAATTTATTCCTTATACTTATTATTGATGCAGATTGAGCATTTTGATGACTTCACTCTTGCTTCTTCATGGGAAAGGTATTTGTGCTTCTAGCAGAACTGGTTCAGTCCTTGATGAGCATATCATATTGCGCCGAGTACATTAAACTCTCATATATCGCCGTATTGATTTTATAGGTTCATTTCTGAAATTGAGGCGGTTTGTCGCCTTTGGATGGCTGATGGCCCGAAGAATCTATTGGTGAGGTTGCTTGGTTTTAACGTTTCACTGATTCATTGAACGACACCCAAAAAAAAAAAAAATCCCTGCAAGGAATGTATGCGCTATGCACGCTGTTTGTACTTAGCGTGCGTCTAATAATGACTCAAATTTTTTTCCTCCCGCTCTCAGCAATCTGTTGGTACATTATGAAAGTTTTCTTCCTTAATTTTCTTCGAGTCTGACAACCATTTATATATAGGCTGAACAATTACTATATTGCTGGACCTTATTTTAGGCCCTTAAGGCTATTTGTGGTTTAAGCTTCTAAAATTCAGGGCTCGTATGTATAAAATGCAGAGAGTAAATAATAATCTCTCTGGTCATGGTCATTCATGCGTATGTGCAGTTCCCTTTGCCTTGAATACCTCAGGGATTATTCATACGCACACAATTGTTGCAGAAAGTAGCTAGTTATGGTTCAGTATGCAAACTCTTGATTTAGATGATCTCTGATATATCTATTTGAGCACAAGACAGTTTGTTGCCTAGATTTTCTGTACATTATCAAGCTGACAAGGTAATGTATATGCAATTTGTTTGCTGATATGCTAATGTATTAGAAAGTTTTTCCTATTGGCATTTTTTTTTTTGGTGAGAGTTTCTTTTAACATTAAAAGCTACATAATCTGCATTTACATGGACAGTTGATGACCAAAAACTGGTTGAATTAATAACGTTAACATATATCTTCAAACAGTAGTCAATTAAGATTCAAGTATGAGTAAATAAATTGGCTTTTGTGCTGAATATAATTTAATACAATAAATTCAGTGAATGAGGTTGGCAAGGATAAAATTTTGAGCCTCTTGGTCAAGCAGACTTTTTTTACCTTGTTAAGGATCAACTCTTTCAAAACCTCATTGTGTATAGTGAGGCCCAGAGTTGGCATAATTAATATGTCAAACAGTACTGCAATAACATGTTGCTCTGCCTGCTTACTTTATTCAATCTAAAGCCTCTATGTTTTTTCACTCTTAAACTACAGTTTTTCTTGATATGTTTGGATCGTCATGATTCAACTATATTTTGTCACATTATCTTAATGTCTGGTGTTGGTGGAAAGAGCGGCTGGCCACATAAAAGCTGCATTTTTCCTCCATTTGAAGCTTATCTCATTTTCCTTTTTGACCTGAATGAAATTCCTCTTCTTTTAACTTGTAGAAAAAAGGAGCAGTTCTCCTGGAGTCTTACAGCAATTTGTACAAGGTTAAATCTGAAATGAAATATGCCATGAAAAGTTATTGCATGGAGTACTATTTTGAGTCCAACCCTGAGGGTAGTTTTTATTATTAGTTTGTTACTATCATTATTTTCACCATAGAGGTGGTGTAGGACTGAGGGTATTTGCTGTTTTTCTTTCCATCTTTGCTTTTGGTTGACACAGGCAAAGCTGCAGAATGGAATTTTAATTTGCACGATCTGCAGTTGTGTTTTGGTGTAAAGGAGTTTTTGGTATGTTTTGACATTATATCTTTCTTGTCTCTGGGGATTTAGTGTTTTTATTAAGGAAACACGTCTTGTCTTGTATGATGCCAGGTTATTGCTCCTCAAAGTGCAAGTGGTGTGGTGCTTGATGCACCGGAGGCCAGCAAGTTATTGAGTGCAATTGCCATTGCTCTTTCTAATTGTTCAAGGTAACTATTATTTCTTAATTTTAATGTTCAATTAAAAGTGAAAATTTACAATAACTTACATCTAGCAGTAGATCACATTACTTGTTACATTGGAATTGGTAACTAAATGCTGCTTCGCTTCAGCATTTGGGTGTGTCCTGCCTTTTATTGTTTTCAGTGGAAAGGTAATTGTATTGTTGAATAAAAAATGTTAAACCTGTATAATCATTGAATAAATAGATTTTTTAAATATCACAGTAATTTAACTTAAAGTAACTTTAGTTTCTCATTACAATGGTTATTTAGTTTATGGCCAGCATTTGTTCCAGTTCATGATCCTTCTCGGAAAGCTTATATTGGGATTCAGAACTTAGGAACTGTATTTACAAGAAGATTTGAAGCAGATCGAATTGGTAGCCAGGTTCCCATAAAACTCATGCATTTGGAAGGGCTGTATGAGTTATTTGTAGCTAAGTTTGTGAGTTCCTGCTCCTAGATGTTTAATTTGGTATTTGTTTTGTTCTAGTTCCGTTATTCTGATTTGCACTAAACCCATATTTGATCTGAAATTCCTTTCCGGTATCATTTTTCTATCCTTTCCTCTCCTTTGTGCAATTAGTTGAATAATGTATTTGCCACTCTTAAACATTGATTACCAGTTAGTCAAATGGCACCAGAAAGGATGTGATTAATGTTGATACATTTATTCATTATTAACTTGAGGGTAGATTTTAGAAGGTGTGAGACGTGAGAGAACTTCAGATGATTTGTTTCTCTGATGTGCATTAATGAATGGGCACCTATTCTGTTGCATCTTTCTTAGAAAACTATTTTTTTTTATAGAAAAAGAAACTACACTAACTAATTAACCACTATCTGTAATAGTGTCCATCAAACGCTCACGACGAATAATTTTGATATGTTTTTAGTAATCTGAATTAGGTTTAAGGTAGAAGATAGAGAAGAGAGATAGAAATCAGATAGAGGATTAGAGAAGAAGAAGAAGAAGAATAAGAGGAAACAAGAATGCTCTTCGGCTTTACTCAATGATCAATGTCAGAAAACTGAAGTACATAGGGTCCTCCTCCTTATTTATAGGATAGGAGTAAACTAACTGACTAACAGAAAATAACAGACATGCGCTGGAAAAATAACTAACATGTGCGCTGCTGTCCTGTTCAACCAATAACTAACTAAGCTATTATTCTTAATTCCCTAATTACTCATTTGCATTGCGCACATTAAAAACCTAATTACACATTCATATTACAACAATATCAGTTTTCATGTTTGTATTTTTATTTTTAGTAATGAGTGAACTTGACAACAGATGTATGAATGCCTTCTAGGAGGTTGCAGAGTTGGCGGATGGAAGAAATAGCTCACCAGTATCAGCACAACGTACTGCTGATGTTAGAAAATTGAAGGCAGAGCTGGAGAAAGAACGTGATAAATTGGCCAAAATTCAGCTACAATTCCAAGGTCTCTTTTTTCTGCATTTGGAGTATCCAGTCAAAACTTTGCATGTATATTTAAAATTTTCCTGATAATCTATTTTTCTTCAATGACAGCGGAAGTGACATCGAAAAAGTCCCTTCAGGAGGAGCTTAAAGCATCAAAGATGGAAATAGACAAAGTGAGTTTTGTCTCTTGTATGATTTAAATATAGCATGAGTGTATGATGCTTTTACTCTAGCAAAGCTTTTTGTTCTTGAGATACTATATAGCTTATGTTTATCTTATTGAGACATTCATAATATTAACTTAGAGAGGGCAGTTGATGTGAAATATAGATGCATGTTATAAAATGATAGGTACAACATATTTTGCTTTCTGTGATGTCACTTTCTATTTTCATAGTATAATTTTTATCAGTGCCTTGATGTTTCTAAACATGTCTGTTCTTATCATGGTATAATGATACAAAACAATCCATCAAAATCAGCTTTATTTTGTAAATTGTTTTGGTGCTTCAGGAATACCTATTTGAATTGAAATTGTTTATGTCATAATAAAACATTGATAGCTTTCTCCAATGCTTCAAAATTCAAATTGTTATCTAGCCTCTATCTTCAGATGTTGTTTATGGATCTGAGGAACGATAACTGGACCAATTCCTGGTTCACATAAATGAAATATATTGTAGAGTCATTGATGATTTTGCCATGCTAATATTTATGGTTTGATTTTCCTAGTTTTTGGTTGTCCAATACGTGATAATTGTATTTTTTGCTTGCAGACATCAAAGGAGATGAGCAAAATACGTAATGAATTGAATGAGAGAGTATCAGAAATAAAACGTCTGCAAATGGAGTTGAGTAGACGGGAAGATGAAGATGTGGGTGCCGTGGATAGCTTGAAAAAATTAATCAAAAGCCTTGAGAAGGAAAATGTAAACCTTAAGGTCGGGAATTTTTATGCTTTATTTCTATTATTGTAATTCTGCCATTGTATATCAGGCTTTCCTGACATGATGTATTATCCATTGTTACTAGGTGGAGAAGAAGGAGCTTGAGGCTGCCTTGGAAACAAGCAAGAAGTCTTTTCAGAAGGATTCAAGCAATATTAGTGAGGTGGACCTCAACTTTGCAGCATCATTTACTTTATTGGTTCCTTGTTAACATAGATGTCAATAACAATGTGCCTTTTCTATTTTTGGGGGATGGGGGGCATTTACTTTTGGGAACAGATGCCAGATTCTTCCAAAAGTTTTCCAGAAAAGGAAGAAATGGAAAGATCCTTTCAAAAGCTAAGTGAAGATTTAAAGGAAACCCAGCGTGAAAGGGACAAAGCATTACAACAATTGACCCGCCTCAAGCAGCATTTGTTGGAAAAGGTTTCCGTCTTTGTCCTTTATTTTGTCTTTTGTTTTTTTGTTTTTTGGGTTTTGGATTTTGCTTTTTTCCTAAGGAAGAGTTAATTGTGGCAGAGTAGAGCCAAGATGAGCACAGTTTATCTTAGAGCCAATATTAGCCAGAAGGACTATATGGCAGCTGGAATTTTAGATATAGCATGTGATTAGATTCCTGTTGACTATGGAAGAACAAGTTAGCAAGGTTTTTTAATGCTAAATAGAGGGACAATTTAATATAACGGCAAGCCCTATTGGTTTGATTTTGAAATATTAGTTGGTTGAGTTTTTTTTTTCCAATAATGCTGTATTCATTGGCCTACTTCATTTCTTACTATTCTCTTGACCTCAAAATTTGCTATTTACGAGTTTCCTTTCTCAGACTACTTACTGCTTTTATGTTATATTATCTCCTAACATACAATTATCTTAGCAGAATTGAATTTACATAATTTCCTGTTGGATTCAGTATATTAATCCATTTGAAGTTAAGAACTCAGGAGTATTTCCTTGTTGGTTGCTCTCTAGGAATCTGAAGAATCACAAAAAATGGATGAGGATAGTAGAATCATTGAAGAATTACGTGAAAGCAATACCTTTCTAAGGGCGCAAATTTCTCATCTTGAGAAGAGTCTAAAGCAGGCAATTGAAAGTCATGAGCAACTGAAGGTGGCAAACAGCAGCGAAGTTTTGAAGTCCAGGGAAATCATTGATGATTTGAACAAGAAGCTTGCAAACTGTACAAGCATAATAGATGCCAAGAATACTGAACTTTCAAATCTACAGACAGCACTTGGGCAGTATTATGCTGAAATTGAAGCCAAGGTATTAAACACTGAGACTTATCCTTTTAGTTGACATATTAACGTGTTTTAGTTGGGTTATTGACACTTTCACCTCATTGTTGTGCCAAAGTTCGTGTGCTTCTGTGCGGAGTTCAATGGGGTATCTTACATCTATTTTTTTATGTTCTTAGGAACATTTGGAAGAAGAGCTGGCTAATGCAAGAGAAGAATCAGCTAGACTTTCTCAACAATTGAAAGTATGACATTCTTGTTATTTTGAAGTATGATCTATTTTCAGCGTTACATTGTTTGAATTATATTAGGTTTAGGGTTTACTCTGAAATTGCAGCCTTTACTCTAAGGAATCATGGGACAAGAGGGCTGTTTGGCCCACTCTTATGTGCTGAATTTATGCGTTTTATTTTATTTTTATTTCTTATTTAGTTTTTTTTAGATTGGGACTTTATTGTTATCTTGTATTCTTTCGTTACTGTTGTTGCGCTGCTGTTAGGACACCAAAACAGCCGTTCTTGGGTGTCCTGATGCTCCCCTGAATGGGTGTTTATGGAAAAAAATGGTTGATTTTTGTGGAAGGCACATCAAAGGCAGTGTAGAACTTGTGTTGTGCGGGGTAGGATTGTGGCATTTGCATTTCTTGTGTGGGTGCGTAACCAAAAGAAATGCATCTGGTAGGTTGAGGATCAATCTTCCCTACAACATAGCTGCATATAAGCACAAATGCGGGGAATCCAAAGACTTGAGAGTAAATTCATTATAGCTTATCTACTCGGATAGCTTGACAGGGTTGTGATTATCATTCTTTCTTGAGCATATTGATGGAGTAATAGATTTATTTTTACTACAACTGACAGATATTAATTAAGTTTCTAGTTCAATAATATATATTGATTATGCTGTTGACAGGATGCTGATGTGAGAGCTGAAGCATTGAGGGGTGAAAGGGACGAAACTTTGGCCAACCTTTCACAATCTGAGAAGGCTCAGTCAGAATGGAGAAGTAAAATAAGCAAGCTTGAAGAAGACAATGCTAAACTGAGGCGAGCCCTTGAACAGAGTATGACACGGCTAAACAGAATGTCAGTGGACTCGGATTTTCTTGTTGACAGGTTAGCCTCTGCTTGTGTGTTTGAATTATACGCATATCAGCTTGACTATGATTTGGGTTTGCTGTATATTTATAGTTGATTGTATTTGACAAAGACAAATTTGTGCAAGGGCATTTATCTTCAAATTAATATATTGATCTTTTATTTCACAAGAAGGTTCTGACAAATGTTACAGTGTCTAAATGTACTTCTCTGTGACAAAAGGGGAATTTAACTCTAGCATTCTGTATGGTAGCAGTGGGATGACAGACTGTAAATAAAAAACTAGATAACAATAAGATGAAGGAATTTAGCCATCAAAATTTTAGTCTCTCTACAAACAGCCAAATTCCCCTTTCCATTGCAATATCTGTTTGAAACACACATGATTATTTATTGTTTTTTTTTTCCCGTATAGACCTCTGGTTCCTACTAAAGTTAGTTATGTCACTGCATGTTGATTCTCTATCTGGTGTGGCCACCTCAAAGTTCTTCTTTCTTCTAGAATAAATGTACATGTTTGTGTTTTCATTACATACTCTCCATTTAGTTATGTCACTGCATGCAGAGGTCAACATGCAGTGATAATCATCTAAACCCTAAACCCTCCTCATCGTCAAGTTGAAATCCTGGCAATTGACATCGGATGATGTCAGAGCAGAATGAGAACCTCATAGAACACGCTAAAAGTTCTCAACTTCATCATCATTCCCTTAATTGCTTCTTCACTTTTCTATCTTAAATGTACATATTTGTGTTTTCATTACATACTCTCCCCATTTAGTTTTGTCACTGCATGCTGAGGTCAACATGCAGTGATAATCATCTGAACCCTAAACCCTCCTCATCCTCAAGTTGAAATCCTGGCAATTGACATCGGATGACGTCAGAGCAGAATGAAAACCTCATAAAACACGCTAAAAGTTCTCAACTTCATCATTATTTTCTTAATTGCTTCTTCACTTTTCTATCTTAATGTATATTAACTTCCACGTTTTCTTATGGACCAATAGTCCCCCATTTTCTGCCATTTTGCCACCCCCTTCCCATGCTTCCTTGCGTGTATTTTGGTTAGCAGTAATGAGTTAAGATTCAGTATTGAGTTCAGCCCAAGTGCCATCTTGGTCTCAGTGCTGTTCTTTTACTTTCTCGACGCCTGGAGTGTCTAATGGGCGCATAACCATTGGGTAAACTTTGAAACGTATGGGGTGGTTGAAGTATGAGAGTAAGGTATATATTGTGCGTGTTGGATCAAAGTAGGTTAATACTCGTTGAGTGACCTTTCCTTATTTTCTCTGTAGGCATCTAATGAGACTTGCACTTTGCCAGATCATTGCTTATTTGAATATCATTTTGAGCTTGAGTTCCATCCTCCAACTTGAAGAGAGTGGATGGCTCCTTGCCTCAAGAGCTTTGAAGGGAGTAAAGCTAGTGGATCTGTTATAGGTAGTGCTGAATCAGTGCGCAGCATAACTAAGCCATGTGATCCGTTATTATGGTTCATAGCTTGTAAAACATCTGGTTGATGGTGAAAACCGAGCTCTAGTTGGTAGCTGTACCGAGTTGATTAAACAACTTGCATTAAAAAAAGTCATTAAACACCCTATCAAAATTTGAAACAATGGGTGTGGGAAACCCATGTAAACAGACCACTTCCTGAATTAAAACATCCGCTACATCCCTTGCTGGCGAAAGGTTCTATAAAAGTGAAAAGTGGGCATAGTTGTTAATACCTTCCACCACTACACCACCACCTTAATAGTATCAAATCTCTAAGATTTGCGTAGATGGATGATGAAGCCCACACTCATATCTTACCACACATGTTGAGGTATAGTCAAATGAAAGACCAACTGGGTCTAGAGCTTGGTATTCATATCATTGGCAAGAGTCACACTTGGCAACATAGGATTGTATGTCCTTCATGTCGTCCCAATGAAATAATTCTGCCAATGTCCTACATGTTCTCAAGTAACTTGAATGACCCACTAGGGGTGAGTCATTTAGTTCTTTAAGCAAGAAAGGATTCCAAGTAAACCCTTTTGGAAACATTAATCTCCCTTGCTCCCTTTATTCAGTAGACAACCATGTTCAAGCTTTAGTCAGCAGGCTATCCCATCATAAGCCAATATATAATGGGTGATTCTCAATGGAGGTTCACACCAACGACATCTTCTTTTCTGTTTTTACTACTTCTTGCTTGACTCCTACCCAATTCTCCAAACACTTCGTTCTCCCTGCCATTTTGAGTATTGACTATCCCATGGGAAATAATACTCTGATACTAATTTGGTGAAGCTCATTCTATTTTAAGTATTTTTTTAATGATAAAATTTGGATTCACCTCTAGTATTTGAGATAATAGTCTATCCGCAAACAATCTGAGTTCTTCCTTGCGCCTTTACCTTCCTGATTGATTTTCTACTACTCTGATTATCAATTACGGTTCCTTCTATACTTCTGGACCCCACTAGAATTAATTATGCAATGCTACGTTTATTCTGTATTTTTCTCCAATGGGACCTCATGCAGTCTTCTTTCTGCTAGATATGTTTGCATTTGTGTTACATTGTACCCATCAGGTTAATTGCTGAAGTCTGCGAATTCAGATTCTAATTTGTAGTTGAGCTTCTTCTTTCTGTTTTGGTGAAAGTAGTTGAGCTCCTTCTATTTGTAAGTAATTGTCATACTAAGTTTTTTTGCTTGAATACGTCATACTGATTTGAATTATATTGTCGCCAGGCGCATTGTTATAAAGTTACTCATAACTTATTTCCAGAGGAATCACAGCAAAGAGGTGTGTATATTGTGGTTTCTGTTTATGCATTGTGGAACTGTAAGGATGGGAAGTGAACCCTTGTTTCTTTCTTCAATTATCCATCCAATAATAGCATGTTTTTAATGTGCCTGAGCAAGGGAGGGTGTGCATTTATTGACTTATATTTAGTGCCTCATTGCTGAGTTAATGCTTGGAAAATATCTAAATATGGTTCCTTTCATTCTTAAAGTCAAGGTTTTCACTTCCATGTCAGTCGTCCAGTTCTTCAATAACAACATAGTAAGTGTGCAGTTTTTGCGAACAATTGCAGTTTCTCCTTTTAACTATACATTATTTATCTATGTTTTGGCCGGGTCATGCCCCCGTGGGGGGGCCGTGCGGGGGGCCATGTTGTCTGTGTTATTATTGGAGAACCGTGCATTTGTATATTTGGATTGGGAAATCTGATGGTAAATATGTAAGGAACCTAATATGGGTCTCATCCTTTAAATGTCTAGTATTTTATTCAATTCTATTCATATGTAGTTAGATGCAGGAGGCCCAATTCTAGGGAGAAAACAAAAGTTACAAAGGCCTTGAAATTGACACATTAATTGTAGAGTTGGTTGATGTGTTAGGATTCTGGCCTTTTGTTATACTCAACGGTCAAATTATTATTATCTGTTCCCTTCTACTACTGGTGCTACTTATATCTGTGGTCTCTATAAAGGCACATTGATGTAAAACACACTGATTTAATGGAGGCAGAGTTTATTTTAGGAGAGAAAATATAGAAATAGAGGTGCTGGAGAGGGAAATAGCAGAACAGAGAAGTGTCTTGGGGAGATGCTGAATAGAGGAGGGTGGAACAGAAACGGAACAAGGGGGGAGAGAGCTCACATAACCAACAATAATTTCACTTCATCAAGTCTCCTTTTACATGAGCTAATAAGAGATATTTATAGATCTAGAATTCTTCCTCATGAAGGAAGCCAAAAAGCAACAGTAAAAGGTCTCCTTCGTAAGAAGAAATCACCCACTTGCTACATAAAGCTAATAATAATAACAACTTGCAGCTGTAATAAAACATCCACCTGCTAAGTAAACATAAAATATGAAGTTTCATCAAAAAATATATATCTCTTCTATTCCATCACACGTTCACATGAATTGTTCACATTTATTTTGTTGGGGACAGGTTCTGGATCTCATGGTTCGCATGCTAGGATTCTCTGACGAGGACAAGCAAAGGATAGGTGTTGCTCAACAAGGAGCTGGTAAAGGTGTGGTTCGTGGAGTTCTTGGGTTACCTGGTCGCCTGGTTGGAGGCATCTTGTCAGGTAGTCCTGCTGAAGCAGCTGCAAATGTGGCGTCTGAAAACCAGGTGTGTTTCTTTTAGTCCATTGTAGTTTTTACTTTGGCGCATTTGGATTGTCCAGCATAATCGTTTAAATTGTCTGTACTGAAACCCCATTTGGTTAGCCAAGAGGAGAGACATTTCTTTTCTCAAAAATAAAAACTGAGATGTGACATTTTATTTAATCATTGTTACCATTACTTAATCAGTAACTTTGTATTATTTTTAAATCTTGGCATCTCATTCACAAAGTTACCTCTTTGCAATTTTTCCTTTTATTGCATAATGTGTGTGCAAGCTTAAGGGCCTCTAAAGCACAAGGTGCAGTTGCACATACATAGAGCCCTACTAACCCTTCATGCCAAGGGTGTACTTTTAGGCAATAAATGACTGCAATTCATGATTGGCTACAATCTAGTTGCTTGTATCTTGCCAACCATCTTTCTATTTATTGCTGTTTGCCCCTCCTCTCCTCATAGCGTACGAAACTTTAGAGGAACAGATTGGGTCATGTGAGTTAGGTTGAGATGCATGTTATTTTTACTGGGGTGGAGCAATTAGGAAGTGAAGAATCAAAATTCAAAACTATACTATATCAAAAAAAAGAAAAAAAGAAAAAAAATCAAAACTATATGCTGTGTTTGATGTAAAGTTTTCTTCTGTATCTCCGGTGTAGTTCTAACTACTTTTTGCCTTCTTTCAGTCATTTGCAGATATGTGGGTTGATTTTTTGCTCAAGGAAACGGAAGAGAGGGAGAAGAGAGATTCGGCAGGAAATAGTAGTTCAGGCAAACCCACAGAAGGCTTACATGGAAGTCCAAATACTAATCTACCGCCATTTTCAAATCAAAGGCTGACCACCGGAACAGCTTCTTCCTTATCAATGAACTCATCACCTAACCATAACCTCAGCCCTCCACCACACCGGTATTTCCCGCGCTCTGAACGCTTAAGCTCTGAGTTCTCAACAGTCCCTCTTTCGCCGTCAGATACTACAAGGTACTGAGTATTATATACATTGGATTTGTGTAATTGGTAGAAACTGTAGAATCATTGTTTGTTGAATAGTGGCCATGTATGCAATCTTGTTCAATTCATTCTTTCACATTCAAAGATGTCTCATTTCAAATGAGTGAAAAGTAATCCTGCTTCTATAGCCTCCTCCATCATCTTGAGTCTCTGGGGATTATATTATACAATAAAGAAGAGTCCTGAAAATCTTTATTGATGTACCAGTCATATACAATATTTTCTCACCATTTAAATGTATATATTACAGAGTTTGCCAGAATGATATGAAGTGATAGATGATAATCGTTCGTGTGATGGATAATTTTTTGCTTCAAATGCTGTTTTTTTTTTTATCATTATGTACATAGCTTCAAAAATACTGTTATATAGCTACAATTGCACTGTTATACGCATCTTTGGAAAAAAGACAAATAAGTACCCCATAAATATAAAAAATCTTGAAAGATGACTCAATTTTTATGAATGACAAATAAGGGATAAAAAATTGGTTAATTTTAGTCATTCTCTATTGAATTTTAGTCATTTTGTTTTAAACATTATCTACTAAGTTTTAGTCATTCTCTATTAAATTTTAGTCAGATTCTTTTATTTGTCATTTACTAAATTTGAGTCATCTTTCAGGGTTTTCAATATTTAGAGGGTATTTATTTGTCTTTTTGTCTTTTTCTTTTTAAAATGAAATGAATGGATAACACATGCAATACTCTCATAGACAGGGCTAGCCCATCTTGTATGGCCCATGAGTGTGTCTGGTTACTTATTTTATTTTATTTATTTATTTTGTTATTAAATGTCATTATATATTATTTAATGATAACCAGAACCAGTATATTCATATTCCCAAAATTAATGTGGTCATAGTCGTAGTTTATGTTCATGATGTTTCAATGCATTTTGATTTGATAATAAAGCATTTTTTTGGTAATTTAAACATCTATCTATAAATGGAGAAATAAATAATTTCATTGAATGACTTTACTCTGATACTCCCTAAGGTTTTATTTATAAGAAATTTTTTTATTGCCGAAAATGAATTGATTGTTAAGATTAGTTAAAATAATGATTGTTTCAAAAATATTATGTTTTTTTAAATATGGTCCTATTTATGAAAAAGGTAGGAGATAATGAATATAAAATATATGAGAAAATATGTGTAATAAATGATTATTTGGGAGAGAATTAGTAGTAAGCGGGGGATAATGATTATTAAGGTATTTATTTAATCTATTTAATATGAGTAGAAAAGGCAAGTGCAATTTAAATTTTGAGATAATAAAAGAAGTTGTCTATATCAAGGATTAACTATAAGAAAGAAAAATTTACTTATATAAAATAAGTAGAGGGTGTATTATTAGGGGTGTTCATGGGATGGTATGTGATAATGTATATTTCGTATCTCCGTAAAAGAACATATACATCAAAGTTGTCACATCTCCTATCATGTTTCTGTCGAGATTGAGATGACACTAGGAATGGGACAGGATCTATACCATACCATATCATCCCATTTATGTTTTTTTAGAACATTTTTGCCTTGCTAAAAATATTATATGAAGATATTCTATTATCTAACTAATATTGATCTAAAAAATATATTAGCTATATTTAATAAAGCTTTTATGTTAAAAATAAACTTGGTATATGATAATATATATCTAAAAATATGTGATAATATCATTCCATATAAATAATACCTATTTAAAAATATATTAGTTATATATTTAATAAAAATATTAGATTTTATGATAAAAAATATAAATATTAGTATATTATATATGTTAATTTAAATAATAAGAAAATTGATTTTGAGCCGGGACGAGCCTTCTCGTCCCAGTAATAATTTTGTCTCGTCTTAGTTTTGTTCCGTCTTAAATTGTTTGGGATAAGATTATCTCATCCCAAAATAACTATGATCGAGATAGAATTGAACATCCTTAAATATTATATAATTTATAGTCAAATTTTTCGACGCAATATAAGTTAGTTGATGATTTTGAGTGTATTGCTGTGAATCTAAGTTTTATTTCTTATTTATAGTCATTATTTTTTTAACAAAAAACTATAGTCAATAAGCAAATCCGCTAAATTTCAAGATGTTGTTAATAATTCTTTATCTTCTTTAATTTCTTAAAAAAATTTAATTATATCTTATAATTAAAACAAGTGGTAACCAATTTTTAGTTGTATAAATTGTCAAGCAAAAAATTGTAAAAAAAAAAAATTAGGTTATGGGCGACCTTAGAAAAATACTTAATGTGTAAGGTGCATTACAACATAATTTTTAGCACTAGTTATACTAAAAAAAAAAAAAAAGTTTAGATGCTTTAACTTCGTCCCTCTATTTATAAAAAAAAATCATAACAGAAGTTCTACAATACTTTTTCCGATCGTAATTATAATATTTATTTAAAAATTTAATTTGATCTTAAATATAAGACACATATTCACTTTGTCTTTCATATTTAACCATTTTTTTAAAACTATCCCTGTTAATACTCTTTTAACTATAATTAGACACCACATTTATTTTTAAATTTTTGATTTTCTTTAGTTATAACTTCTCTTAACTAATTTAATTAATATTCTTAGTCTCTTTAAAAAAAATTAACTGAGTCGTATATTTAAAACTAGAGAAAGTATTTAAATTAAAGCTAAAGTTGTCTTCAATATCAACCTGAGGCACGCGAATGTTTGAACTAAGACTGAAGTTGAGTGATGTGTGTGTGTTTTCTCTCTCTCGAGAATATATGTTTATTTATTTTTTTTTGCCAAAGGTTTTATATATGTTAAAGTATACATCTAGTCTCTATGTTGACATCAAATATTTATTTAGTCCCTTAAGTATAAATAGCATATGATAGTCTTGTGTGTTTAATACCATTAACTTTGTTTAACGGGAAATAGTAACTCGTATTTAATATGCTGACATAGCAATAGTTAAAAAAATTTATAATTTAGTCTAACGATTTTTATGTTTTAAAAATAAAATAAAGACAAAAAAAATACCTCCTCTCTTTTGGTTTTTATTTTAATTTCAAAATACTAAAATCATTATCTTAACTAATAAAAAAGTAAACATGGTTTGTCATTATTTAGTTGAGTTAACATATCAAATACTAACCCAAGTCTTAAATAAGACCCTTTAACCATTTGAATAATCATAAAAAAACTAATTAAATTATTTAAAAACATTTAAATGTAATATTTTTTTCAAACTATTTTATCTTACTTATAAATTGAAATATAATATAATGATACATTAAATATGATTTGATTAAGTAATTTATCTACTTTCCTTAATCTGTCTAAAAAAGTTAATTGCACCTTGAGAAATTCTTGTGTGAACTTAGTTCACTAAGTCATTTGTGCTCTAACCAATTAAAATAAAACAACTCAATGAACATTAATTCTAATTGGCTACTTGTGATTTTCATATTTTCATTTTTCTTAAAATAAATGAATCCATTGATTAAGATTTCACAAATAATGAAAAGGTGGATCTTGTAAAATGTTTTAATTTTATTAATATGCCAAACAATATTTAGGAGATGTCAAATCATCTGTTGAGTTGTCGTAATTTGATTGGTCAAACCACAAATGACGTGGTAAACCAAGTTCATATAAAAATTTCTTTTGAAACTCATAATTAAAACATAAGGTAGTACATTAAGTTATCATCTTCATTTGACGAGAGTTAGGACTGCTGAGCACGTATGACTAAAGATTTACTTATCACATTTAAGAGACTAATTGATACTTAATGTTAACTTAAAGGTTTGTTTGATAAAAGGGATTTGGAAGGAGGGAAAATGAGGAAAATTTTTTCTAAGTTTAATTTTAAAAAATTAAAGAAACGGAGTTAAAATTTTTAAATTATTTTTTATATTTTTTTACGTTACATTTTCTCTTTATTAAAATTTTATAACATTACATATTCAATTTTTTTAAATTAAAATCATAAAATTTTTATTTTTCCTCCCTTTCCCTCTTCTCCCCTTGTATCAAACCGCTCCTACAAAATCAAATGTGTGCTACTTTATACTACCCTCTAATCCTAAACATAAAACTCAATTAATTTTTTTTAAAAAAATTCTAAATAAGCTAATTAATTTCTTGAAATCATTTAAATTTTTTATTTTTCTTTAAATTATTTTATTTAACTTATAAACTAATAAACTACATACAATATAATTAACTAACTTGTTTACCTTCATTAATCTCTTAAAAAAAAACTGGAACTAATATTTAGAATTGGAGGAAAAACACACACATGAATGTGTGCGCGAACGCGCTTAGTATCGAAGTTTTCGATGAAGACATGAGTTACAAAGAAATAATCACACGTCTTATTCTTATTAGAGAACTCAATTATTAGTAATCGGTCATATCTACACCCAAATTGAGGCAAGGAGAAAAAAAAGAGAGAGCCAATCACATCATGCTGAGAGTGAGGTTATATCAGAATGGCCTAGGAGGCTTCTCTAAGACAGCAGAAAAGAACACTTCTTGATCACTTTTATCCATCTTTGGAACAACCACCCACTTGCGTTTCTTATACCTCAACATCTTAAAAGCTTCCAAATAATCCCCCAAATCCTCCGTCAAACAGAAGAAGCTGTCAATCCACAACAACCCGCCCGGCCTCAGAACCCTATCCCAATCGTACAGCACGAAATCCAGCAGCACAAAGTCAATCCACCCGTCCAGAAACCTCGTTGTGTGGATCAGATCAAGGGTGTTATCAAAGAACGGGAGCCGTTGGTTTACAGTTAAGTATAGAGGAACAAGTCCCCTAAGAGCTATCATTTCATTGAAGGGTGCCCCTAGGTTGATAGTTGCAGAAACTATAGTCACATTGTGTTCTCTCATCCTAGCAGCGAAAGTACCAGTTCCTACACTAAAGTCCAATCCTATTCTGATCTCACCAGATTTGATTTGAAGCACATCAGATATGAGGAAATCAGAAGTTTGGTTTTTATAACTTGGATCCAATTTTACCCATCTGGGCATTTCATGATGAGTGAGGTTGAAGCAATCTGAGCACTTGAAGAATCCCTTGCGAGCAGTGTTCCCGGTGAGGCAAGCAAAGTTCTTGCACCGGTATTGACTCCAGCGGACATTTCTATTGTCTGGGAGCTTCCAGAGGGACTCATTGATCGGGTCTGGCTGCATGTATAGTCGGGGTGCCCTCGCGAGGCATCTTCTCCTCGGGAGGGGATCGCAGCCATGAACCATGAGCCTTTGAGCTAGTTTCCAGTCATCATTGCACATTTCACCAATGTCGTAGTCCATGTATTCCTCAAGCTCTTCCTTCATGGCGAAGCAAGCATGGCCGATACTAGTGAAGGTTCCATTAGCTCCCATGAAATTTTGTTTTCTCAACCTGTTAGGCTTGATCTTCACATACTTGCGAATCTCCTCCCGGAAGAAGTAATCAGCCAGCTCATCAGACTGTTTCTTTGCTTCCAAAAGTGGATTATGAGAAGTTGTGGCACCAATTTTATGCCGATTGATCCCTTCATCATCTGAAACAGACGCCTCCATGGATTCCAACAGTCCTAAAATATCAGCAAGAAAGGCACTCATTTCCTCCACAGAAGCTGTATCTGACTCTGCATCTCTCAAGCTCTGCAATTCTTGTTTAATTCTGTGAGTTACATTTTGCACTGTTGCAATCACTTCGTTTCGAATGTCTTTTGTTGGCTCCTCAGGATTCAAATGGTTGCATAGAGATTCAGTGTCAAGAAAGGATTTAGAGATAGACAATTTAGACAAGGTAGCAACAGAGAGAAGGGCAAGGGAACCCAATATAAAGATAGTACAGTAAGCCCTCCTCCATATTGCTAATTTATAGGTGCCGTTCAGTTTTGGCATTCCTGTATCTTCTGAACTAAGGATATTTAGTGCTTTCATATATCCTCAAAACCAAAAAAAATATCAACAAAAAAACCGAAAAACTACTGACACAAACAATGCATAACCAGTTTCAGATTAAGAAATAACCTGGAATTTGCAGCTCAAGGTAGAGATTTTCATGGAGCCAGAGCATAAGAACTGAAATTGAGACAAGAACTGGAAAGCTAACCATGGAGAGATATGGGCTATGGAGGAGAAATCGTTTATTTGAAAAGAAAATTGGTGATAAAAATTATGAACTTCTTCTGGATCTAGAATTGGAAACTGACCAAACGTATTATTATACCATTCTATAGGGCTAGCTTAGCAAATACTTAAAGTCAATCACAAAAAGAGAGAAAGTCAACGCATCATGGATCTTAGAATTCAGTTAACTCACAAGTTGCTAAAAGGTAAATTGTTTTAATACTATTCAGATCTAAAGGATATAGCTAATAGCACAAAACATGATAAAGCAACCATGGAAATTAGTTCACTAGTTTGGTCTAAAGCTATTTCACATGTTTTTAAGTCTTTCAAGTTCACTTGTGACGCTGCTTTAACTTCAAGATACATGAATCATACAGACAACCTTGTCAGCAAAATCAAATAGTTTGCCTCAAAAATGAAACCGGCTCGTATTAAACAAAAGTAACGTATGAAGTTCACATGGTCAGTTTTTTTCTTTTAATTTTTTTTCCTTGGCCTGTGTCCATAAATGATCAGGCCATTAGTTTCAATATCATTGACCTGCTTTAACAGTTTTGAACGTATAAAACAGCACAAAGTCATGCTTCTATTTCAAAAATATTAAGAAAAATTAAGGGGGGGAAAACTATTTATCTATATTTATCCATGTATCAACAAGAACTTTGGCCAGCCATATTGTTCAAAAGTGATAAAAAGAAGAACATGTAGGTTGCTCAGACTCTGTAGTGAATCGCACCGAATATATGTATAATAACATAGGACACAATAAAACTCAAAAATAAAAGGAAAAAGTGCATAGAATCTCTAAACCTCTAAAATACAAAACGGTCCTAGTAAAAAGCATTATGGGAGACAAGAACAGAAACCGTGTTCCAATACAAGGGACCAAATCCAAGCTGTCCACAAATGAGGACAACTAAGTGGAGCCATACATGAATGTTAAAGGAGAAAAAAAGGCAAGCAAGAAAGAGAAAAAAAATCTCTTTTATGCCTCAATGGAAGGGAAAGTGCAAGGAATGAAGTTTGAACATGAATGAATAATCCTAAATGACTAATCAAACCACGAATGTTTAAATAGAAGTCAAATTTGACACTGACTTTGGTAGGTAACCAGTCCACGCAAGGAAGAAAACAAAAAATGAAAAACCAACGAGAAATCAACATCAACCTTAATGCAATATAGCAATATATCATAAGGATTATTAGAGAATGACACAGGAAAAGTTTATACAAAGATAATTGAGAAACCAAAAAAAAAAAAAAAGCCCACTGAGGTTATATATGTATGGGAAAAGCATAGAATAAGCATCAGTTAATTTCTCATTTCAATATTGTAAAATCCAACAAAATGATATTTCATCTGTGAGTACCACTAACTTCTAAGCCTTCACCGATTTTCACCTCTTCCAAATGGGGAAAAGAAAACAAAAAGAAAGTTTGACAAAAAAAGTTGATCATCCTCGATAACCCAGAAGATTTACAGCCTTGAGAAGCAAACACAGAAGGAAAATGGTCACCTCCGTCGCCGCCGATCAGCCGGGTACTGAGAGAGCGGCACAACTTCTTGCAGAGGCGTAGAAATCGGAGTCATGAGCGGCGAGTTCCGGCAAACAGGGCAAGACCCATTGAGCTTAAGCCAAGAGTCAAGGCACAAGAGGTGAAAATAATGACGACACTCCGGCATCATCCTCAGCATCTCCAAATCTCTATACTCACACAAACAGATCGAACACATCGTACTGCTTCCGACACCCATAGCTCCCCTACTATACTGAAACCTCGGGTACGAGTTTATAACGTTGTCGTCAAGCCCCACGACGGCGCTCTCGTCATCATCCTCCTCCGCCACAAAAATCACCCTAGGCAGAACAATGCCCTCCGATCCCACGTTCGACCCAGATGGGTTCATATTCGGGTTCGGGTCCGAATCCGAACTGGGGTTTGGGTTACGGTTACGGTTTCGGTTGCGGCAACAGAGGTAGAAAGAGAGAATAAGCGTAGAGGCGAGAACGAGAAAAGCGAGGGCGATGGCAATGGAGTAACCAAAGCCAATGTTGATGGAGAGAGGCATGGGTAGAAGAAGAAAGCGAAGGACAAAGAAGAAGAATCAGAAGAAGTGAGTGAGATTGTGAAAGTGTCCATTTGAGGGAGGAGGAGGAGAAGAAGGAGGAGGAGAAGGGGAATGAGGAGGAAAATGGGGAGGGATTTTGGAGGGCAAAGGGTGGGTGGGAATCTCAGCTGCTGCATTAAATTCTGGGGTTTTGTTTTCTTTTTTTGGTTTTTGATATTTTTTGGGAAGAATTGGATTTTAATCTCTCTCTTTCTCTCTTGAGAAGAGCGCATTTAATTCAAAGGAGGAGGAGAGAGTAGTGCCAGAAAGTTGGGGTGCTTTGCTCTCACCACCAACGACGTTTCTTGGGGATGTGCGAGTTGAGGACTTTGAAGTTTGAAGAACTCGAGGCAGCCACACGCTCTTCACTTCGTGGCTTTGCAGCGTGTCCGCTCATCAGTTGGGAGACACAAGTGTTCACGAGCGAGCACTATGAAGTGAGAAGATGTTCAAATGTGTTGACTCGTTATGGAGGTTTCTTGTCATCAATGTAACAACTAATTGATTAATTTAAATAGGTTAAAAAAATTAATTAAATTACTTATTTGTAACCAATATATATGGCTTTTTTTTAAAATGTCATTTTTTTTAAACCATCTTTAGATATAAACCGCCGAGCTAAACTGTGCAGCTTGAAGGCACCAAAAAAGATATAAACCCTTTAATATGTGCAATTAATAAATACTTTAGGGAGAAATTATAAATTTTTAAGACTTAAAAGTGGGTTAAGCTTTTATATTTAAGGATTAAGTTATAAATTTACTATGGAAGTTTTGGCTTTGTAGCAATGTTGCCCTCAAAATTTTTTAGAATCAACGTGATCTTGGAAATTTCAAAACGTAACAATTCTGTCTCATATTCTTTAAAAAATTGACATTAATTATTAACTTTTTAATGAAAAAAAGCAACATGCTCTATTTAACACTTTGGGGGCAATACTAAACTAAAAAAAATTATGGGGTAACATTGTTCCTCAATAAAAATTTTGGGACAATTTTACATATCAACCCTATATTTTATAAAAAAGTTAACTTCTAATGTTGTTGTTGTTGGTTTTTTTTTTTTTTTAATGAGGAAGTCAACCACTAACGCGGTCTTAAATTTAAGAAGAGAGGAAGTATATTTTTCATGGGATAGGAAAAATGTTAAGAACATACTCCCTCCTCATATCTATATATTATGTGTTGCTTCGAACTATCTCAACATAACTAAACTTATTTGGTTGGTTAATTAACTTTGTCTGTGAATCAAATACTTTTACAACTTTGTCCATATTCAATAGGATAAAGAAATACTATGTTAAACTTTAAATCCTTTCTTAGTAAATTATTATGGGGTAATATTTCAAAAATTAGTTTGTTAATGACTCAGTAACTTACTCCCCATGTCCTAATTATAAGAGCTTTTTGGAGAATTCTAAGAAAACCCTAAGAAAGCTAATTACATTACTTAATCATATCATATATATTCTGTTTAATTACATTATATATTAGTTTATAAGTCAAACAACATAATTTGAAGAAAAACAACAAATTTTAATATCTTAAAGTAATATAATTAGTTTTCTTATGACTTTCCTTGGTTCTTGAAAATGCTCTTATAATTAGGATAAGATGGAGTATATTATAAATCAAGAAAGCTATGTATAGTTTTATCTAAGAGAGTAAGCAAATATGAACAATCCAATCATTAATCATTGAATTTTATAAATACACTGGAGTCCTTTTTTATAATGCACTCCCTTCAATCTTAAATATAATATATAAGTAGCTAATTTGTAGATATTTTTAAAACAAATGTGTAAATATTAAAGGAATTGATTTAGTTAGTTATTTGTGAGAATATACTGATTTTCCTAAAGTATTCTATTAGTTATTTGCATTAAAAATTAGCCATTGATGTAAACACACTTAATATGTATAACCAATAAAGAGAATTTGGTTTGAAAAAAAAAAGGAAAAATCTCATTTAAATACCATTTGAATTTTCAAAATCCTAAAAGGTCTGTTAGAATATCAAAAACCCAATGGATGAATCTGGGTTTCAAATTTCGGATATGAACAGTAACATGATTTTCGCTATAAGAGTAATGAGATTACCCATAAGAGTAATGAAATTCGCTACAATTTTCTAATCTCTGTTTTTCTCTTTCCTTTTATCACTATTCATCTAACATTGACACTGACACTGACGCATAGTGACAGAGGAAAGAGAAATATGCCTATGACAGAGGAGAGAGGGAATTTTTGTTATAAGAGTAATGAGATTACTCATAAGAGTAATGTAATTCATCAGTTTCCGAAGCATTTTTCACTTCAGCAAATTTGGAAAACAAAAGAAAGAGGGGATTTTTCGCTATAAAAGTAATGAGATTACCCATAAGAGTAATGGAATTCGTTAGTTTCTGTACCATTTTTCCCTTCAAAAAAAAATAAAAAAACCTAATTTGGTTAATGATACCTTAGTGTCTTTTAGAAATGCTAACAAATATTTTTGAATTTTGAAAATTCAAATGATATTTAAGTGTCATTTTTCCAAAAAAAAAAAACAACAGAGAGAGAGAATTTGGGAAAAGAATTATGAATTTAAGAGTTAAAATGGATTGGAATATTATATTAAGACAAAATCAAAGTAATTTACTCTAACTATTATTTCAACTAAAGAAGGGAGTAATAAATACTTCATGCAATTGTAACATATTTTGGAAGTTCAATAATCTTTTTAACACTGTAAAAGAAAAAAGGTAGTCTTTAACATACTAAACTAATGAAATTTAAAGCGTTCCATGGGTACATGTTAATGGCCAAATTTGCCATGTCATTATCCTAGGAGGGTAGAATTACCCTTATCTAAGTGTTTGCTTTATATCTTTGGTGGTTCATCTAATGCCCAAGTGCTCGCTGCCTAAATGGTTATTTCATGAGCTGGATATTTTAATGGCTACTTTCTTTTGGAGCCTTAAGGGTAGTTTGAATTAAAACGCTTCTATTGACATGGGATGATTTGAGCATGCCTAAACATCAAGAAAGTATATGGAGGTTGGAATTCAATCCTAAATATTACCTCTGGTTCTAATTATAAAACCCAATTAACATTTTTTTGAGATATTAATGAAGGTACATAAGTTATTTAACCATATTATATATAATGAATTATTATATTATATATCAGTTTATAAAATAGATGAAATATTTTAAAGAAAAATAATAAATTTAAGTTATTTAAAATAATTTAATTAATTTCTTTAGAATTTTCTTAAAAAGTCAATGGAATCTTACATTTAAGATAGGAAGCAGTATAAGACTCAATTAAACTTTGTAGAAAGATTAAAGAATCTAAATAAATTACTTAAAAATATTTATATTTATCATTTTTCTCTAAATTACACAACATATGTTATAATTAAATAATTTATTTTGCTTTCTTAATCTCTTCTTTAAAAAGATGTTAAAGGCTCTAAATGTTATTTTGCATAAAAATTAAATAAATTCAGTATATATATATTATTAGATACGTGGTGTTCTTTAAAATTGTTTTACAACAAAAACATTTATTTTAGAATATTTGGTGATACTTAAAAAAAATATTATAAGGCCCTAAATGTATTTTAGTAAAAAAAGGGAACCCTCCCATTAACACCCAAAACCACATAGTTTTGGGTTTGGGAGGTGCAAGAGATGGGAAGACAATGGAAAGGATCCAAAGTTAAATATATACACAACTAACAAGATAAGATCTTTTGGCTACATGTTGGCAAAAAAAAAAAAAAATCTTTTGGCTACATGCCTACATATGGTGGGAAGCCAATTTTTGGTAATTAATGACGATTAAATTTTTGTGCGGTTGGAACAGTTTTTTTATTTATTATATGTGTGTGTGTGTGGTGGTTATAACAGTTTTGCTCAAAGGTTAATCTACAAAGCTAGCTTGAAAACTTAATATATATATATATATATATATATATTTATTTATTTGGTGCCCATTTGTAAATTACAGAAAGAATGTATTTTTTGGGCCTATTTATATGTTCCACGTCATTACCTTTTTTTACATGAATGTACAAATATGACTTTTATTTATTGGTGTGGAGATAGTTATGTTTTTTAAGATTATAATTGAATATAGGTAAATTTGAAAAATTGTCAAATTTTAAGGTAGAGTTAGTAAAGTTTTTTTATTTGGAGTAGTGAAACATGTTAAAAGTGACTTATAAATAAGGTCAGAGCTACAGTTTTTTTTTTTTTGCCAACAACTACTTATATTGAAATCAAATAAATTACAATGTCTAAGGAGAATTAATATAACGAGAACAATGAGAATAAAATAGTAAACACTGAACCCTAGCAAACAAACAAGAAAAACATAGCTTTAAAAATCCTTCAATACAACAATAATGTAAAATAGCTTACATGGGAACACAAAATGGTCTTGTAATTGAGACGAAGGTCAAGATACTCGAACCAAAGGGTAAGACTCTTCAACTGAAGCTTAGCAATCAATTTGGCTACCAAATTAGCTTACATGGGAACACACTTGTAAGAATGGTTTCTAATCAAATTCCTTAAATATAGGAACAGCTCAAGGAAAACAACATTCATATTTTTATCAAATAATGCACAGTCAAATAGGCCATTGATAAGGGAAACATATCTCCAACCTAAAGTTGAATAGTAAAGGCATACATACTAAATAGTCACATGTCTCGCTTGACAATGAATAATGTGGATTAACACACTGAATAGGTATATGTTTTGCCATTGATGAACAACATATCCAGTTTTACTGAGCAAGCTCAAATTAGTGATTCTTAATTGTCTATCTCTTGCACATTCTTAAAATAGTCCAATGAAATAATTTACCTTCATACCACAAATAGATACCTCTGACCAAGCATTCCCAAATTTAGACAAGGTTTCAATAACTTGTTTTTAGAGTTTGGGTCAGTCATTCCTACTTTTTCCCATCTAATAACCCTTCCAACCAATTCTATTAGAGCACTCAATCATATGAGGCTAACAAACCTACGCAAGGTGTCATAAAACAATCATCAAGACATAACATGGAGATGCCATCAACAATAGAAGATATCCTACCAACATCACATCTCAATCCCAAAATGATATAAGTTGGGAACTTAAACAATCTACTCACCTCAAGATTGAAAGATGGTAAAGTTGGTGCCTTTGAACACATATATGTGACTTTGCCTCTAGTTTCCTCAGAAAGAATGCTGATCCCTAATATCGCGCCTCAATCGAGAGCTTCCTTTCAGTGGTTAGGAAATAAAGCTCCCCTTTTTTTTTGATACATAAGGGAGGACAAAGTCTCAGTTTACACTATTTATCATATTAGTATATTGAAAGAGTAAGCTAGTTACCTAAGAGGGGGTGAATTGGGTGTCTTAACAAATTTCTTTTTTATACTCAAGAACACAAGAGTTTATACTGGTTCGGTCCAACTCTTGACTTACGTCCAGTTCTCAGTCACCTACTGAGTTCCACTATTTCCCAAGATTAAATACGGGCTCTTGGTGCCTCAGTACAG